>JAYESA010000006.1:207505294-207817794 GCA_036927795.1 Iris macrosiphon | reverse complement strand
TGTCTCTAGTCGATATACAGTTATTTAGGTTTAGATTTATGTACGATACCACAACGTTTAAGATTCAAAATTTGGTTATCTTCTGAAATTCTTAGACTTTCGGATAGAGTCTCATTTGTATTTTGAGCTTTAAACATAGTAATATAACTGACCCAGAGCAACTCTCCGTAGAATTGACATGGGTCAAATCTTCTTCGGTGGAATAACTCAACACCGGTCACACATAGTTAACATGACAGATAGGAAGATAAAATGGCCAAAAGGCCTTTCACGACAAATAGGTATAGGGCCAAATGTGTGTTTGAATTGGTTCATTCTAATTTTTGTGGGCCCATGGCTATCAGGCTATAGGTGGCTTTGAATATTTTGTTATATTTTTTGTCGATTATTCAAGGTATGGATACATTTATTTAATGCACCATAAGTCTGAGTGCTTTGAGAAATTCAAAGAGTATAAGGCTGAAATGAATAAACCTCATAGAAAATGTATCAAGTCATTACGATCAAATCATAGTGGCGAGTACCTCTTTGGAGAGTTTAGGGAATTTATCAGAGGCTGGGATAACATCCCAATTGATAGCACCTGGAACACTCCAACAGAATGGTGTAGCAAAAAGAAGAAATATGACTCTTATGGAGATTGTTAGATCAATAATGAGTTATTTGAATTTACCAGATTTATTTTTGGGGATATGCCTTAGAGACTGCTACTTATATTTTGAACTTGGTACCTTCTAAATCAGTACCTATTACTCCCACAGAGTTATGGACCGGGCGTAAGCCTAGTCTGAAACAAATTCGAAAGTCTGAAACATATTCGAATTTAGGGTAGTCCAGCACATGTGCTGAATGAAAAAGATGATAAGTTAGAATCTCGTACAAAAGTATTCTTGTTTATAGGCTATCTAAGAGTAACGAAAGAAGGTTTATTTTATAGTCTTAAGGATTAGAAAGTCATTGTTAGCACTAATGTCTAATTCTTAGAGGAAGACTGTATGATAAACAATAAACCAATGAGTATAGTTGTTTTATAAGAACTGCGAGGTGCGACACCAAATACTTCAGTACTAATAGTACAACAGGAGGAACCACAAGAAACTACAAAATATATCATAAATATTACACCACAACTTACAGTGCTAAGTCAAAATATATCATAAATGTTACACCACAACTTACAGTGCTAAGTCATAGTGGGATGGTTATTGTATAACCTGACAGATTCATGTTCTTGGAAGAGTCTTCAGACTTCGTCTCTGAGAAACAAGATTCTGATCCGTGCACCTATAATAAAGTTGTTACAATCCGTACCCGGATATTCGGGAACGAGTACGTGGTTACGCCCAGCCTACGCCGCAGAATCGGTGGTAGAATACTGTCTGGGTCATTTCTAACTAACTAGCATCTCAACAATATAATATTGTACCTTTCAATCATCTCAACTCTAAACGGAGGAGCAATTATGGTATCTCACAAGTATAACTAATCTCAATCACAAAATAAACTAAGGAATAATAATACATGAATGAAATAGCGAAGGAAAGAATAAGATATAATCCACAATCGAAAGAATAATACAAACTGTGAATCCACCAAAAGAATTGTCTAACACAATCTAATACAAATATAATCTAGATCTCCTCAGGCTCTGTAACTAAGTCCTCCTGGTTAATAGGAATATCCTCTATAGGTACGCCATCCTACGGCCCGTACAATGTGGGACACTACTCTAGAAGCCAGTCATCTAAAAAAAATATCCAGTCAGGATTTGAGCGAAGTACATACCTCTGAAAGCAATTTCAATAACATAATCGAGTATATAAATAGATATAGAAATGAAATACAAGATCAAAAGTATATAAATAATAAACAATAGATATATAGGTAATGTACGAGAATATAGAACAATAATATAAATATCACAGTATCATAAAATAACTGTAATCTAAACTAATGTGCCTCAGAATACAAGTTTGTTATATGATCGGGTTGGGTGAACATGATCAGGCAAGACGATTATAAGTGAGGTATGTAACCAGAATGTACACGATGTAATAATAGGGCTTTGATCACATAATCAACTCCTACTCTCCTACCCCCAACTAATATCGATGGATCCAATCACGACACGCTACGAACACGAAATATAACCACTGAACACGAGCAGTGGGGGTACACGAATATCATAACCACCGAACACGAGCAGTGGGTATACACGAATAAGCACATTGAATACGAACAGTGTGTGAACATGAAGTATCATTAATACCCAATTTATACGATAAAATATAATGTACACAAGTACCTGCTGAACATGGTATGGGATAACATCTCCTGACGGGATCCATATAGTACCAGTCCATGAAATTACTGTATCGGGATCAATATATACAATTCTATAACATGCATATATACAATATTATGAATTAAAAACTATTAGAGAAATGTACTCTCCTGAAATCCTGAACAAGGTGTGTCTCTCGATGCCCAATCTGGTATCACACAACCTATATATGGTATGTTGTATCAATACAAGATTTAAAAATAAAAATAAGTAAAGTTGATGCAATTCTAGGTCGATACATTATTTCTAAGTCAAACTAATAAAATCTAGGTTGCAAGAGTCTAATACTAAGTCACGAAGTCGATACACTATAAAACTTTGCTATACTAGCTAAGCTAAAAAACAACAAGGCACTCAAAGAGCCGTATCCTAAGATACGCAAGTTTTTGAATATAAAATAGTGTTTTATATATATATATATTCAAGACAAATATTATAATACTATAACAAATCAATTAAAATAGGATACCTTGGCCTTGCACCAATGTGTATCATACCTATCTCGATATCCAAACTCAATACCTTGTGTATCGATCCAATACCTTGGTAATACCTTGGTATCCCGAGGTAACCCAACTCTAACATATAACTAATACATATATATAAACCATAAACTAACTACTATAAATTATCTAACCACTAACATAGAATACCAATAGTATACATAACTAACTACTATACTATATCAACTAATACAAACAAATATATATATATATATATATATATATATATATATATATATATATATATATATATGTGTGTGTGTGTGTGTGTGTGTGTGTGTGTGTGTGTGTGTTGCTAACTAACTACTAGCATACTAACTCATATATGTGTCTACACTAACATATATAGATACTAACTATTTACATTCTAACTACTTAACTTATATTAACTTACCAAAACACATCTAACTAATAACATAAACCAATACCCCATAAAGCCAACTCAAAACTAAACTGACACTAACATTGATACTACTCAGTGGAAACAAAACCTGAAACTTAAACCCGAAGACTACTATTAACTACTGAACCAATAACACAGCAACTTTGCATCACTTGCACTATGCAGATACTGCACAGTACACTGACTGCTGTTGGTGCCTGAGCCTCTCCATGGCTTAGCTGAACTGATACCTAAAACTAAACTACCCAAAACTATAACTCAAACACTAAACTAAACAACTAACAAACTAACTAACACCACACTGAAACACAAATGCTGAATCTGCACAGTTAAATCGAACCCAAATTCCTTTTGTCTCTGACTGTGCATCGGTTGATACATGGAGAATCTGTACTGATACATGCAGTGGAACTGCACAGGCACGTCTGATATTGATACTAGGTATTAAAACAGCACTGTGTTGCACAGCTGCTCTTCCTGAGTGTAGCTGCACACCCCTTCAACTGAGTGTCCAACTCCCCGCTGTGCAATGCCACACTAGCTGCAGTCCCCTCCTTAGTCACTGACTGCCTAGTACTGTTGATCTTTGTTGTGCAAGGAGTTCTGTACAGTGGAAGCCTGAGCCCCTCCTGCTGAATTGCTCCCTGTATTTGCTTGTTGATGGCTCCCCCTCTCTTTGAGCACTGTGCAAATACTGCTACCCTCTCGATTGCTCAGATAACATAGTGTTCTCACACCCAACACACACACAGACACAAACACAACACTATATCTATGTATATATATATACACCTCCCTATATACATAAACAGAACACACACACACACACACACACACACACACACACACACACACACACACACAGACACACACACACACACACACACATATATATATATATATATATATATATATATATATATATATATATATATTAACACAAGTACACTTATATATATATATATATATAAGTGTACTTGTGTTAATATATATATATATATATATATATATATATATATATATATATATATATATATATATACACATACTTACACACATATAAATATATACAACACATACATATATACATATACAAATAGATCTATATATACTCTAATATATACACATATTGACACACACATATACCCAAACTCAAATACACTAATATACACATATAAATATATCATTTAATTATCATCAATATATAATTACACATGTACGTATAATAAGGAAGATAAAACAAGAAACACGTGGAGTGCACCGTACCCGTATCACACTTGCTCTATGATACGCTTGCGATACGGCTCCAACACACAACCAAACGTATCCCGGAGGACACAAAAAAGTCTAATACACTAATTATAAATAATACATATAGTAATTAGAGTATCTACGTGTCCGTATCATAATGTTATATGCACAAGGCCCCGTGTCGGAGGAAAACCCCCAAAATTAACATATTTTGTCAAATTAACGAGATACGACCTACACGTATCTAATTATGGACACGACACTAGTCACAAACAAGCAATCATATATTATTTAGATTTATTAGACCCAATGACAACTACTACATGTGCCAATCTCGAAATTCTCCCAAAATTGATACCAAATTGGACATAACTTTCAACGTAGGTCTCCGATGAACCTAAAACTAATTTCTATGGGTAGCATATGCATGTGGGTTGATTTTTTATGGTTAAATATCATATCTAGAGTCTATTAGAATGAAAAAAACTAAAATATATCTATTGGGAGATGGATTCCCAATAAAAAGTTTTCAAATGCCAAATAGCTCCTCTCCTTATAGATCTTAGCCTCCTCCTCATCGCTCCTTGATTCCTTCTTTTAGATCCTTGATATATAAGTCTCAATAAAGAATTAAGAAAAAAATTGGTAAAGACTTGATGAGGGAATGGAGGGAATTGAAAGAGAAAAATTATAGATCTAAAGAATTTGAGAATTTGGTAAAATAAAATAATTTCTCTCTCCTCTATAGGTGGTCGACCATGTAACCCCCTCTCCAAGCAATGTAAAGTATCTCAAATATTCTCTGGGGCCTCTCATGAAAAATTTAATTAAGGAGAGAAGGTTCTAGTCTAATGGTTTCACTAATTAATCCAACCTCCTAATCCATGGGCCCAATTCATGGGCTCAATCTAAACTCATCTAACAAGTTGGTTCATGCATCTAATAAAATGGGTTAGGTCTACTACACAAGTCTAAAACAAATCTACAACTAGCAATAAATAAATAATATAATAATTAAATAAGCATGCATGCACAAATATTAAATATAATTAATTCTAAAATAAATATTACCCATGTCAATTACCAAACTACCCTTGAGTGAAAATGTTAGGGTGATATTCCTACCTACCTTAGAAAAATTTTATCCTCGAAATTAAGGAAGAAAGTAACTACCAAAAGTAAATAATACAATGCAAGAAAGAATTATACCTAACGGCTCGAACAGATACGGATATCGCTCGCGCATCTTGGTCTCTCGCTCCCAGGTTCTCTCTTCTGGTGAGTGATGCCTCCACGCGACGCACACCAAAAGAATCATCTGGTTCCTCAGCACCTTCTCTCTTTGATCCATAATCTCCACTGGCTGCTCCGGATAGCTAAGAGTAGGGCCCACCTCTATCTCTGAGTGATCCAACACATGATTGGGATCTGCCATGTACAGTCTTAATTGTGATACGTAAAACATGTTATGTACTCCCTCCAGTGCAGGTGGTAAGTCTAGTCTTTAAGCGACTGTACCGACCCTCTCAAGAATACTAAAAGGACCGATGAATCGCGAACTAAGCTTGCCGCCCCCACTGAAACGAATCTTGCCATGTGACAGAGAAATCCTCAAGAAAATCAGACCACCAACATAACATAAAACACAACCTTAGCACTCTAACAATCAACAATCAATCACAAGCAAAATAAAAATAAAGTTATACCTCAAACTCCAAAGGTCTCCGATGGCTATCGGCCCAATATCGCTCCTGTCCTGCGTCACTCAAAGCCTGTCCCTGATAAACTTTACCTTCTCTGCTGCATCCACTATAATATATAGTCCCAATAAATCTCTGTCACCAACATAATCCCAGGACAACTGAGTACGGCATCTCCGTCCAAACAACGCCTCGAATGGTGACATCTCGATGCTGGCTTGGTAGATGTTGTTGTATGAAAACTCTACTAAGTGAAGGTGATCCTCGCAAGAACCTCCAAGATTGAAAATACAGGTACGTAATATATCCTCGAGAGTCTGAATAGTACTCTCCGAATGTCTGTCCGTCTGAGGGTGATAAGCGGTACTGAACTTGAGCTGAGTGCCCAAGCTAGCCTGCAAACTCCTACAAAAATGGGATATAAAGCAAATATTCTGATCTGAGACTATGCTTTCTGGAATACCGTACAATCTGACAATCTGGCGCATATACATATTCGTAATCTTCTCCGTAGATGTACCCACTTTAAATGGAAGAAAGTGGGCTGATTTGGTCAACCTATCTACGATGACCCAAATCGCATCTTTCCCTCCTAGTGAACGCGGAAGTCCCGATAAAAAATCCATGGCCACATGTTCCCATTTTTACTCCGAAATAGGTAAAGGCTGAAGGAATCCTCCTGGCCTCTGTCTCTCCGCCTTGACCTATTGGCAAACTAAGCATCTGGACACGAAGCTAGCTACCTCCTATTTAGTGCCATACCACCATACATGCTCTCTTATGTCTCTATACATCATGTTGGCACCTGGATACATAGAGTATTGAGAACGATATGCCTCATGCAGAATCTTTTCGTGCAATGCTCCTCTCGATACGCACAACCTTGTACCGTGTCGCAATGATCCATCATCTGCGATGATAAAGTCCTCTGTCAGCCCCAACTGAACATGTGCTCGGATGTTCCTCAGAGACTCATCCTTATATTGTTCGGTTCTGACCCGGTCTATCAACTTCGACTGAATCTGAAGTCCCCCACATCTGTGATGCGACTCCAGGAACTAGTACCTCAATGCCCAAACTATCAGGATCTGCCAATAAATGTCTGTCTCTAGTCAAGCATAAAGCCATATGATACCTGATCAAAGTATCCACGACTACGTTGGCCTTTCCTGGATGGTACTACAAGGATATGTCGAAGTCTTTCATCAGTTTCAACCATCGCCGCTGCCTCATGTTGAGCTCTTTTTGTATAAGCACATACTTCAAGCTCTTATGGTCTGTGAAGATCTCTACTCTCTCTCTCTCCATATAAATAGTATTTCCATCATTTAAGAGCAAAGATAATCGTTGCTAACGCCAAATTATGGGCAGGGTAGTTCTTCTCATGCGGGCGTAATTGCCTGGAAGCATAGGCAATTACCTTCCCGTGCTGCTGTAACACATAACCTAAACTCTTCTCTGATGCATCACTATAAATAAAAAAAAATTTGCTCCTGATGGCAGTGTCAAGATGGGAGCTATAGTCAATCTCCTCTTCAGCTCCTCAAATGCTGACTGACAATCCTCAGTCCAGACGAATTCTACGTCCTTCCTGGTCAGCCAAGTCATCGGCTCTACAAGTTTGGAAAATTCCTGAACAAACCTCTGGTAGTAGCCTGCTAATCCAAGGAAGCTCCTGATCTCTGCTACTGAACTCGGGTAGACCATGATTCAACTGCTGAGATCTTTTTCGGGTCCACCGAGATTCTATCTCCTGTAATAACATGCCCAAGGAATTCAACCTTATTAAGGAAGAATTTGTACTTCGATAACTTGCCATACAGCTTCTCCTTTCTGAGGGTCTCCAGAATAATCCTCAAGTGCTGCTCATGCTCCTCTAGGGTCTTCAAATATAATAAACTAGTCTAGGTACTGATGAAACACCTTGTTCATCAGGTTTATGAACATTGTTGGGGCATTGGTCAACCCAAACGACATTACCATAAACTCGAACTGTCCATAACTAGTCATGAAAGCTGTCTTCGGAATATCTTCCCTCTACACTTTCACCTGGTGGTACCTTGACCTCAAGTCTATCTTGGAGAATACCATTGCTCTGCTCAACTGGTCAAACAAGTCATCTATCCACGACAACGGATATTTGTTTTTGATAGTGAGGTTATTAAGTTCTATATAGTCGATACACAAATATACCGACCCATCCTTCTTGGGTACAAAAAGTACTGGAGTACCCCATGGTGATGAATTAGAATGAATAAAGCCCTTATCTTGTAACTCATCCACCTGCTTCTTCAACTTTGCCAGTTCGATGTTGTTTACTCTATAGACGTGCTGAGATATCGGCTATGTGCCTGGCACTAAATCTATAGAGAATTCTATATCTCTGTCTGGCGGCAACCTCGATAACTCCTCTGGAAAGATATCCAAGAACTCTGTAATCAACGGATATCGCGGCTCCTGCTCTTTTACCAAATCTCCATAGAAATTGCCATCGCTCTTTTCTGCTCCTCGGATAAACTCGAAGTTTGGCTCTTCTGGCATCTGAAATAAAACTCTGCCTCAATGACAATCGATACTAGCGTGATGTCTACTCAACCAATCCATCCCGAGTACTATATCGTAACTCGAAAGTGGTATTACAAGTAAACATACGCTCAGCTCACGGCCTCCCAAATAAACTCTCTAGTTCTTAAAACATCACTAACCAGGATAATGCCACCCCCGGTCATGATCTTGTAAGTTGGCACCAACAGTTCAAACTCAAGACGATGCCTCAAAGCAAAAGATACAGATACAAAGCTATGAGAAGCACCATAATTGAATAAAATATGAGCTGGAAAGGAGTCAAAATAAACTGAACCTGAGATGATATCACCAACCGGCTCCTCCTCCTCAATAGTCAAGGCAAAACCTCGCCCATGTCACTGCTCCTCTCTGCTACTGATGCTAAGAAAACTGCTGCTGTTGTGGTGGAAGAGGTCTTCTCTGCTGCTATCCTACTAGTGGTCTAGCGGGTGTCCTCTGTGCCTGTCCTCCACCCTGAGCTGGACGAGCTGGGACTTTAGGACAAGCCCGCAACTGATGATCTCCCAATCTATAGAATAAGCATTGGCCTAGCCTCATCCTGCATCCGTCCTATCTGTGTCCTTGCTTCTTATAAAAAGTGCAAGGAACTGCTATCCTCTGGATCTGATGCATCTGCTGAGCCGGTGCTCTAGCTGGCCCGTGATACTGCTATCTCTGGTACTGGTAAGGCCTCTGGTGCTACTGCTAGAAGTGAGGCCTCTTTGCTGGACCCGTGTAGTTGCTGGATCCTCCTATATCCCTTGGCCTCTTAGAGCCAATCTCTTAGTCATCCTCCGCTCTCTGCACCGGTCTGAGTATCTCCTCGAAGGTGGCAGTATGATCTCCATTGGTGTAGGATTTGACCTTCCGGTCCAGGCCCTTTCTGAACTTTCTTACTCTGTCTCTAGGGTTCTGACCCTCCATGAAATGACCTAGACGGCAATACTCTGCCGCATACTCGTCCACTGACATACCTCCCTGAATGAGGTATTAGAACTGACTCTCCAAAGATGTAAGGGCTATGCCTGGGAAGAACTTCTTCTTGAAAAGCTCTTTGAAGGCTTTCCAAGAGAGTCCTGGTACTGAAATCCTTGGGTCTGTCCAGAACCATGTTAATGCAATGTCAAATATTATACAACCCATTGTCTCTATCTGTAGCACCTCTAGAATCTGTGTCAGCCGAAGGTTTCGTTCGATGTCCTTAATCCACTCATCCGCATAGATAATTCCCTCTGTGCCCCTAAAGTCCTTCAGGACCATCCTCTTGAAGTCGATGATGGTACCCGGCCTTGGCTGATGCGGAATAAACTGAGCTGGTGTCGTCTGTGGCTGAACTGTAGTAGCTCTCTCTACTGATATAAGTACGATATGGTGAGCATTCTCCATGCTCTATTATAGGACCTCTGACTGTCTCTGATGTGCCTCCATTATCTGCTGGAAGAGCGCGAACAACTGCGTCTGATCGACTACTGGTGGTGGAGGTGGAAGATCCTCGAAATTATTTTTCCTGTCCTCGGTACTAGAGGTGGAATACCTCTGAAAGCTGCTGTTGATACGCCCACATGGACCAGTGAAGCTGATCTCCTGAATGTAGGTGCTGAACCATCGTCTGAGGGTGCTACCCTCATGGGTGATGAAGTGACTGATTGCGTTATCGTAGTACCTAATCGATGGAAACGCGTCTTCGGCGGCATCCTCAAGATAGATTAAAATACAAAATCATTATTGAATATAATATAATACCATCAAAGAAGGACAAAACTTTATGCAAGCAAAGCAATATTCAATAGATAAGAATTTACAAACAAAAAAAAATAGATTTAGAAAAAATTGATATTAAAATTTTTCTAGTTGTGATTGAGTAAACTCTCATCCTAAATCATATTTTCTAAAGTAGGCTTGTAGCAGTACTCTAGACGAGCACAACTACGATATCTATCTAGACCTGCATAGGCCACCACTAAAAATGTGTCACAACCCACACCCGAATATTCGGGCACGAGTACGTGGTTACGCTAGAGTTTATTAGAAGGGAAAAACTAAAATGTACCTATTAGAAGATGGATTCCCAATAAAAAGTTTTCAAATACCAAGTAGCTCCTCTCCTTATAAATCTTGGCCTCCTCCTCCTTGTTCCTTACTTCCTTCTTGTAGATCCTTAATTTAGAAGCCTCAATGAAGAATTAGGAAAGGAATTGGTGAAGAATTGATGAGGGAATGGAGGGAATTGGAAGAAGGAAATTGTAGATCTAAAAAATTTAGAAATTTGGTAAAATAAAATAATTTCTCTCTCCTCTATAGGTGGCCGGCCATGTAACCCCCGCTCTAAGCAATGTAAAATGTCTCAAATATCCCTTGGGGCCTCTCATGAAGAATTAAATTAGGGAGAAAAGGTTCTAGTCTAATGGTTTCACTAATTAATCCAACCTCATAATCCATGGGCATAATTTATGGGCTAAATCTAAACTCATCTAACATGTTGGTTGATACATCTAATAAAATGGGTTAGGTCCACTAAACAAGTCTAAAATAAATCTACAACTAGCAATAAATAAATAATATAATAATTAAATAATCATGCATGCACAAATATTAAATACAATTAATCTAAAAATAAATATTACCCATGTCAATTACCAAACTACCCTTGAGTAAAAATATGAAGGTGACAGAAGCACTCCAAGATAAAGATGCAGAAATTTAGCAAAAAATAATAATATCTCTAAGGATTCTAATTAGGTCTGGGAGCTTGTAAAACTATCCACCGGTGTGCAATTGGATGCAAGTGGGTTTATAAGAGAAAAAGAGGATCAGACGGTAAGAATGAACCCTTTAAATCTCGTCTTGTTGTGAAAGGTTTTACTCTGAAAGAGGGTATTGATTATGAGGAAATATTTTTGCGCTATACATGCTTAAGTGTATCTGAATTCTTTTATCTATTACAGCTCATCTCGATTATGACATTTGGCAAATGGATGTCAAGACAGCTTTCCTTAATGGAAATCTTGAGGAGAACACCTATATGAAGCAACCAGACGGGTTCATTGAAAAGGGCAAAGAGCATCTTATTTATAAGCTCAAGAAGTCCATTTATGGACATAAGCAAGCTTCTTGGTCTTGGAACATCTGTTTTGATCAAGTGATAAAAACTTGTGGATTTTATCAATGTCCGGATGAAGCATGTGTATACAAAAAGTGTGACAAAATATAGTGGTATTTCAAGTACTTTACGTGGATGACATCTTGCTAATTGGAAATAGTGTGAAGATGTTATCTAATGTAAGGGTTTGGTTATCCAAAAAGTTTGATATAAAGGACTTGGGAGAAGTAGATCACATCATTGGGATCAAAGTTCTACGAGATCGCAAGAAAATGATGTTGGGCTTATCCCAATATACCTATATCGATACTATACTAACTCATTTTAACATGCAAAATTCTAAGAAAGTTTTCTTACCTTTTAGGCATAAAATTTCTCTATCAAAGGAGCAGTGTTCGAGTACACCTAACAAGATAGAGGACATAAAAGTTGTTCCTTATGATTTGGCAGTAGGAAGCTTAATGTATGCAATGTTATGTACGAGACCAGACATCTGCTTTGTCATTGGCATGGCTAGCATATATCAGTCTAATCCAGGACAAGATTTTTTGACTGCAGTAAAGCATAATTTAAAGTACCTAAAAAGTTCTAAAGGTTATATGTTGGTTTATTATGTAGATAGTTTAGTGCCCTTGGGGTATACAGATAAAGATTTTCAGTCAGATAGGGATGCTAGGAAATCCACCTCAGGTTATGTATTTACTTTAGGAGGTAGAGCCTTAGTATGGAGGTGCATCAAGAAAAAACATGTATTGCTGATTCCACCATGGAGGCCAAGTATGTGGTAGCCTCTAAGCCAGCCAAAGAAGCGGTTTGGCTCAGAAACTTTCTATTGGACTTGGATGTGGTACCTAGTTTGCATAAGTCTATTACAATTTCTTGTGATAATAGTGGTGCAGTTACAAACTCGAAGGAACCACGAGCCCATAAAACAGGTAAACACATCGAGCACAAGTACCACCTGATACAAAATTTTGTAAAGAGAGGAAAAGTTGTTGTGATCAAGATAGCATCAGCAAACAACATAGCTGATCCCTTTAAAAGAGCTTACCCGCTAAGGCTTTTGATAGTCATGTTGAGGGAATGAGAGTCAGATGCGTAGCAGCATAGCTTTAAGTATAAGTGAAAGATTTGTAATAGTATACTAAAAAGTAATGCTTTGAGTATAAGTGAGAAATTGTTAGGGTTATATACTAAAAGTATTACTTTGTATTAACTATATTTCCTTTTTTTAAATGAGAATCATATGGGCAAATATTTGTATGTTATATTTGTTGTAATATTAATGCAAGTATATGATATTCTATATTATAGATAATATGGTGTGTGGTATACAGAAGATCATATTATCAGTTCAATGTGGAATACATAAATAGTTCACAACTTAGATGGACTTGGAGAAACCATTGGTAAGGTTATAGTGTAATCTGGTATTAGTCTATCTTGATTATAGGTTTACACTAGTATACTTTGTGTTTATTGAACATGACTACTTGAGGTTGTTCTCTTTGTACTGACTACATAAGAGAACAAATACCTCTGTTATTATAGATACTTGTGCTCTTAATCTGGATATAATAATAGACATATATATATAGTGTATATTATTTTGACTCATAAAAGATTGAGATTCATTATGGTTCAATAACCTCAATGAATTGAGTAATAACATTGTGTGTATAATGGACTGTCGATTATAAAAGGAATCCATGTCCTGATACATCGGGTTGATGATCTCCCCTTAAGGAACTCATAAGGATTGTCATGTAAATCTTACAGGTGGATTATATCCGACAAGACAAATAAAGTTGAGTGGTACTACTTAAGGATAAAAGATGATCAATATAGTTGTTAGTAACTTAATTTGATCGACAGACATTCGATATCTTAACATGGGAGACGAACAGGCTATAATAAGAATGAGCCCATAAACATAATTTGGGATTATGAAGGTAGTGCAACAATAGTGCTTTAGTGAACCGAGCTATTGTTAACGGGCCTGGATTGTGTGTTCGGGCTGAACATAAGATACCCAGATGCGTTAGGAGAACTAACCTTAATTTATCCTCATGGTCTATGATATAGCCTATATATATCCTCTATTTACTGGCTGTCATTATTATCGGAAGCAAACAACTTTCTTTAAATTCGTCTTTGACGTAAGGAGAGAAAGAGAGTCGTCCAAGGAGAAAAAAAGTTGGGAAGATAATCGCCCATACGATATCCAATCCAAATAAGGAATACGTGCAGAAGATCTTGGGGTCACAAACTGATCAAGGGTGCTGAAAACCTTCACTTCTTCTCGTTACTTCAGGTATAATTCGTGAACCCTAGTTTTTGCCTTTGAATGATTAGATCACGTATTAAACTTATTAATCTTCGATCAATCGATATATACACCAATCTGTGATCCTGGGGATCCCATTTCCTTCAACCTCTCCAATTATTTTAATTACATCAAAGGTTCCATTGTACCTTGGGCTTAATTTTTCTCAAGTTCCAAATCTGGTTGTTCCTTGAGATAAAATTTATTTTAAGAATACATAATTTTTAGGTTAAAATTCTAAAAATCTTCTATGTTTATCTACCTACATCTTTTGCCTGTTTTGAGCTACCTGAAGATAACTCGTTATGGCCTTAATCTTGTCTATAGTTTATACCACCATTTCTGGACCCAATAATTAACATTCACCTACATCACTCCAATATATAGAAGACCGACACTTTATTCCATACAAAGCTTCAAATGGTGTCATTTTAGTGCTGGCATGATAACTATTATGATAAGAGAATTCAATTAGAAGAAGATGAACATCCCGCAATCCTCTAAAATCAAGAGTATATGCTCTCAATATTACTTTGAGAGTTTGAATACATCTTTCTGATATTGGCCATCTATTTGAGGGTGATATGATGAGCTAAAATTTAAATGTGTGCCCAAAATTTCTTGTAAGCTTTCCCACAATTTTGAAGTAAAGCAAGAGTCTCTGTCTGAAACTATGCTTGCAGGTACTCCATGCTGACTAAAAATTTATCTCATATACATATCAGTTAATAGTTCGGTTGATTGAACCACTCGAAATGGTAGAAATAGAGCATATTTTGTAAGTATATGCACAATAACCCAAATAGTATTGTTAGCCATTTGAGTCTTTGGAAGTCTTGATATGAAGTCCATAGTAATATGATCCCACTTCCATTTTGGTATTGGTAAAGGCTGAAGATGTTCGGTAGTTTTCTGATGCTCTGTCTTTACTTGTTAACACACTAGAAATTTTGGTAAAAATCTTGCAAAAAAAATTTATTCTATGCTACCAAAAATTTTGTTTTATATCTTTATATATTTTCATACTCCCGGGATGAATAGAATATTGAGAATTATGTGCCTCTGACATAACTTTTGTTCTTAGATCACCTCTTGGTACATATAAATTTTTTTTGAACCTCAATGTTCCATCTGGGTATTTACTTATCCCAATCTCAAGCCATGTTTCAGTCTTCTTCCATAATACTTGTAATTTAGTATCTTCATGTTGATTTGCATTGATTCTCTCTACTAAAGTTGACTGAACTTGCAAGTTGGCCCATGATCCTTATGCCCTTGGACATATAATTTTAATTCTCATTTTTCTTAAATTATCAAGAATTTATTTTGGTGTATTCATAAAGAATGTTGTAGGTCTTCTACTTAATGCATCTGCTACTTTGTTGGCTTTTCCTAGATTATATTTTATTTCCATATCAAATTCTTTAAGTAGTTCTAACCACCTAATTTGTCTCATATTCAACATTTTTTGGGTGAATATATATTTTAAACTTTTATGGTCAGTGTAGATTTTAACTCTTTCACCATATAGGTAGTGCCTCCATAATTTAAGTGCAAACACTACTACTGCAAGCTCTAGATCATGTGTTGGATAATTTCTTTCATGATGCTTCAATTGACTAGAGGCATATGTTATAACTCTTCCATGTTGCATTAATAAACAATCCAGGCCTTTACTAGAAGCATCGCTATAAATTTTATAACCTCCAGATCCATTTGGTAAAGCTAGAATAGGTTATGTACTAAGTCTTTATTTTAATTCTTCAAATAATGCCTAACATTTGTTTGTCTTGATAAATTTCACATCCTTCTGTGTCAAACGGGTTATAGGTTCAGAAATCCTAGAGAAATTTTCTACAGATCTTCTGCAATATCCTGTTAATCCTAGAAAGCTTCAGATTTTTGTTACAGATTTTGGTACAAGCCATAATTTTACTGCTTCTACTTTCCTTGGATCAACTAAAATTCCTTCTCCACTAATAATATGGCAAAGAAAAGACATACGATCTAGCCAAAATTCACATTTGCTAAGCTTCCCGTATAATTATTCTTGTCTCAAAATTCCATAGATATTCTTCATATTCTTCCTCATTCTTGGAATATATTAAAATATCATCAAGTATTAATAGATTATACGATTCATAAGATCCATAAAAATTATGGGAGCATTAGTTAATCCAAATGGCATAACTAAGAATTTGTAATGCCCATATCGGGTTTGAAAAGCAGTTTTTGATATATCTTCTTACTTTACTTTTACTTGATGGTAATTCGACCTCAAATTAATTTTTGAAAACACTTGTGCTCCTTCAAGTTGATTAAATAACTCATCAATTCTTGGTAATGTATATTTTTTATTGATATTCATCTCATTCAATACTCTATAATCAATGACCAGTCATAATGTGTCATCTTTCTTCTTCACGAACAAGACTTGTTGTCATGCCCGAGTCCCAAAATACCAAGGGACTAGCTACGTGGCAATGGCTAGCAGCACAACTCCAATGGAAAAACCTAATTTAATGGACCCATTAGAGTACACTTAAGCTATAATATATATAAATCGTCTATAAATACCTGTCACAGTTTATATATCTAATCTTATCCACAATAAGTAATAAAATTACAAAGAGACAAGTCCAGTCACAATAATATAAAATGATTTGTCTAATCAAAGCAATATAAATAATGTCACGAAGAATAAACCGTCATTAAAATAAAAAGAAAAATAACTCCAAGTACAATATCCAGAAATTACTACAAGATCAAATATCTAAGAACACTAAGCATAATAAGTGAATGGTGAGAATACTGTGTGCTCAAGAGAAGTCTTCAGGAACAATCTTATCCTCTGCGACCTGTACGTCTCCAATAGTAGCACATGTCGCATAAACCTCGGGATAGCTCTCTTCTTCTACACTAGGGGACATAATTCGGATCCAGGTCCTCAGGGGATATAGCAAGGTACAATAAATACACAAGACAAATAAAATACAACACGTAAATATAAACAGATCCTCAGGGTAAGCTATATAACCAGCTAAATAAAATGCAAAATAAGAGCATCACTAGTACTCAGGCTGAGACCACTACAGGCTCTGTGTCGGGGAGCCCATAGCAGCAAATAGTATCACGACTCCAGTATATGTGTCAAAGATCTGAGACAGAGTCTAAGGCACCTACAGTAGTCTATATATAAATAGTCATCTTGTAGCATGTGTGCCTCTCCCCACCCAATGTAACCTCTTGTCTCATGTCCATGAAGTCTCATGTCCATAACACGCAAGATCATGACCACCATCTAGTACAACGAGTCATAATGATATCCATATAATATGCAAGTCTTATTTCACGAATCATGTAAGCTGATAAAGAATTACCATAAATAACTCAAAAAAGATTTGGTCACATAAAATTGTGTCAAGTGTCCTACGGTATGGCGTACTTGGTAAAGCAAGCACGCAAAGATATAGGATTATGGAATAAACTCTCCCAGTGACGTTACATGACTCCGCGTACGACGTTGACACCCAAATCTTGTTTGGACGCTGAGCAACGTCTCACGGTTCGAGATTGAACAGGCACATCACAAGAATATACATATATATAAAGAAATACAAGCAGATAATATAACAGGATCTACTGCGAGTTTTGAAAGGTACACTTGCCTGGGTTCTGAACTCTGTCAACTGCTCCTGGGAAAGTAGAATATACTCGTACACCTCCGGATGCTGAAACAAGCATCACCAATATTCTTAGAATACTTAAAATTGCTAGGATTGATTATCCATTGTTTGATAATAAACGAAAGAAATTGAAACTAGGTTTATACGAAACCATTTCTTTAGTTTACAAACAAGAAAAAGAAGTACAATTAATCGTATACGAGGATGTTAAGTACAAAAATTTAATTCTGGAGAAATATTGATATAGGAGTCTGATCTGCGGTCGATCACTTTGTCCCTTGGACCACACGATGATGAAGAAGTGTTGTAGAAGACGAAAAAGAAGCTTCAAAGACTGCAGGAGGGATTGAACTCTCGTTGCCAAAGTAGTCAATCAACACTCTCTGGATATACTCTCTTTTCTTGAAAAATCCTCGACCCTTGAATATTTTCAGACCTTGGATTCAACGACCCTCTTCAAAAATCTTCGACCCTGGACCTCCGTGGCCGGAGGTCTCTATTTATAGGGTTTAGTCACAGTCGGCGTAGAAACCGAACAGCGGAGAGAGCTGCACCTTTTACGCGGCGGTTATAATAACTGCTATCCATGTATGAATGATCTCCTGAATCGACGTGTGACGCGTGTCCCTTTATGAGGTAACGCGTATAATCACTCATCGAAGATCACGGCATGCAAGCCACGTAGATAACTGCCCCTCGCATAGAGAAGATTGGCATAAAAACCAAATAATTGTCTCATTGGCATAAAAGCCAAATAGCTATTCTGATGGCGTAAAAGCCAAGTAGAGGTAGAAGGCGAATGGTTGTCAAGTTGGCGTAGAAGCCAAATAGCTATTTTGTTGGCTTAAAAGCCAAGTAGCTATCTTGTTGGCATAGAAGCCAAGTTCTGCGTAAAGCTTGATGCTGCATCGATAAGTAACCAGCGTAAAGATAGCCGATTATCCTTCCTTGACTGAGGTCTTGAGCGTATTCTGGGCCAAATAGCCTTATCACGCACCGTTGCAAATATAGCCTGAGTTGGCGTATTTCGAGGAGATGGCATACGACGTACTCCTATAATTGAAAATAGCCAGGTCGGCGTATTTCGAGGAGATAGCATACGGCGTACTCCTATAACTGAAAATAGCCTGTTGGCGTAATATGTAGGGATGGTGATATGGACATATTAGCCCTAATTATAGCTCACCCTGTCATTAAAAGTAGAACCAAATCTCGTACATTAAATGCAGAGATCTGCCCCCATCTCGCGGATTAATTGCAGAGACGTGCCTCGAGATCTGTACGAATAGCAGCTTTTGACGTGGCGGTTGGTTTTGTCTTATGTTGAGCGTAAAAGCTCATCTTTGCCTGTGTAGAATCGGCAACATATTCCTTGAATGCGTAAACGACGTCTTATATCAAGGATTTGTCACTAAACGATAGTCTGGTGCTCTGTACAGAATCATCATAGCAGCCGTCCTCTTGATAGTCGTGCAGTACTCTTTGTCAGGAGTCAGGTTCACTGCTTCGTCTGACAGGTTCATTCGAGAAATACGAAGAGTTTCTCGTACAACTTCCCGCTGCATTAAAATCAGATAGGTTTTACGTCGAAGTGGCGATGTAGCAACCTTTTTATGCCAAAGCAGTCTGGACATACTGTATTACACGGGTTGTTCTGGAGCTATGTTTTACACTGAATAGCGTTGAAGCTCTGTTATACGCCAATGGCTCTAAAGTCATATTTTATGATATCCAGTGCTGGAGCTCTATTTTATGCAGGCTTCCTGTATGTTGAGGGTTTTACGCGTATAATTCTCCAGCGTATTTTTTATGCTTCTACAAGACCCCCTTCAAAGTTTTCAAATTCCTCGTAATTTGAAACACTTTGAATGAAGTATGAAACGGTCAAGTTTGACTCGTTCCGTGAGGCTGATTTCTTGGCAAATATTTAGGAATTTGTTGGAATTTTGTGTGTTCTCCTCTGCCTATATAAAGGCAAATGAGTTAACCTGTTTTTTCCATACTTCCTTTACCACAAAGAGATGGTTGTCGAGCTTCGTCGGGTTGACTTGAGGAAGAAGAAGATCATGTTCTTCCAGCATATAAGGAGCCATAAAAAGAGGTATCTTCGAGCAAATGTCCTCTGCAACGATGGATCATGGAAGGATATCATAGCTTCCTTTGCTCGGGATGATCAGTAACTTCATATGGCAATTCATCTAGGAGAGAGGAAGGGTCGTATTAGACCACACAGCTTGCAAGCTGTATTCTCTCCCATCATGGCGCTGGACGAAGGCAGACAGCTTGGCCCGGTCTTCCAATATTGTGTTGGATCTGAACCCCTAACACAAATCTAGGGCATGCCTGCCATGGCGTATGGAGGATAGGCTTACGAAATTGATACATGCCCAATTTTGTATTCTCCCGCCATTAATTATTTTTTTGTTAATCGGCTGCGAAAGTCGATTAACTGTTGTAGAAGACGAAAAAGATCTACACCAATATGAGAACCTGGCACAACAGATTCCTGGTGTGATCTTAAATGAGAATAAGAAACCCTTTGTAGAAAAATAATTTCCATCATATGTAATCATGAAGATGAAAAACCCTTTATAGACTGGATTTCCATCATATGTAATCATGATTAATAGAATTGTCTTCTTTTATGCATCTGATGATTTGCCATATTTGCTGTGAGGAAGTCTGAATAGTGTACAGCTTCGGCACATCTGAATAATTTTATGCCGACTCTGATAAAAGAGTATATGATCTCGTCCCGTCTTTTACGCGTAATAAAAGACGCGTAGAAAGCTCTTTAGCAAAACTGTTATGGTATTTAGGACGAGGAGTCACGTAGAATTCTAAACAGTCACTTCTCTGATACGAAGAATTCTTGTTTAGACCATCATCTTCAAGAATGGTTTCCCGAAAAACCTTGAAATAGGGCGAGAAATATTTATCAAACAGGCCATACTTGAACTTTTGTAAAAGATTCCGGCTGGACTTCGGATGAACTTCCAATCGACCCAAGAAGAAGAGTCATCTTCAATGCTGAACTCTGTATGTTTTGGGCACTTGGAATATTTTATAGCCAAGAAGGAGCATTTTTTGCGTAAACCCTTACAATTGGCCATCTGTAGCTTTCGAGCGTAGAATCGTAGATTTATAGCCTTTTGAGCGTAAAAAGCTTCCGAGCGTGAAATCATAGATTTGTAGCCTCTGAGCGTAAAACCATAGGTTTGTAGCCTCTGAGCATAAAAGCTCCTGAGCGTAAAACCATAGATTTATAGCCTCTGTGCGTAAAATCGTAGATTTGTAGCCTCTGAGCGTAAGAGCTCCTGAGTGTAAAATCATAGATTTGTTCTGCGCATAAATTCTGGATCCACTGATTGTCCGTCTTTTTTTTCCAAATAATAGGCTGACGTGGTCCAAATCATAACCGAATATTAAATATCGAATTTGGTTAGGGATTCGAAGAGTTATCCAAACTCTATAAATAGTCCAAGGTCCTGAGAGAGAAAACTTTTATCTGTCTTCACAAAATCCTTACTTTTCAAGAACCCTTCTTCTTCGTCTCTTTCTTGAGAACTCAGATTCGCCATAGCACCAAAACAGGCTTCCACTGCTAAGGGAAAGAAGATCTCTTCCTCTGCTCGCTCTTCTACTCAAACACGAGCAACTCCCATTAGGCTGAACGAGCCCCGATCCGAGCGAAGTGCTCCGCCGTTGGGCTGTGCTCCGGACGTCACAGGTAGAGATTGCAAGAAAAAAACCCTCTGCACACGTTGTACGTGTA
This sequence comes from Iris macrosiphon, assembly GCA_036927795.1. Lineage (NCBI taxonomy): Eukaryota > Viridiplantae > Streptophyta > Magnoliopsida > Asparagales > Iridaceae > Iris > Iris macrosiphon. Next base: position 207,796,141 of record JAYESA010000006.1, on the reverse strand, counting down.
TGCGAACCAATATGCCCATATTTCTAATGTGTCAGCGTAAAACCATCTTTTCGCAGCCTGGCATAAAAATCTCAGACTGTCAAAATTTGGCGTATACTACAAACTTTGAGTTTTATGTGTTTGACGTAAATTCTGGCGTACAAAATCAAATTTTGGCAGTCTAGCGTAAAAACTCAGACTGTTAGATTTTTACGTATACTGCCAACCTTGAATTTTATGCCTCCAAAATAGGTTCCAACGTAATAGCTCAAGCTTTTGCAGTCTTGGCGTAAAAAGCTCAGACTGGTAATCTTTGGCATAAACTGTAAGAGTGAAGCATGTAGTATAGAAACTGACTTGTTCTCTTGCATTTTATAGTGGACTTGCAGATCCCTCTTTTGGCTGAGGTGATGGGCTCTACTGCCGGGATGCTGAACTCAAACTATTTGGAGGACTTGTCGCATGTGGCATTCCCCATTTCTGGAGCCAATTATCCTGAAGAAAGGGGAACCCTGATCTCGTCCCAAGGAGAACGCATGTTGCTGAGTATGATCAGTGGGGAGCCCCTGACATACATAGATGGGACAGAGTATAAGAAACCTGGTTTTTTATTCGGGGATGTTATTGACAAATAATCCCAGACTAAGCCCAAGAGGGAGGATTGGGTATTTACTGCTGAGGGCACGGTGATGTATCTACCCAGGATGCCCAGGGATTACCCTATCTCGGCCTTCTTTCATGCCACACATCCTAGGAAGATGATGTAGACTTTGACTCCCGATCTTCACGGCCAACCGGGAAAGATCTTATACAACAAGGGATACGACCGGGGGGCCTATATGAGCCATCCTTCAGACCCTGTTATGCCCTTTAGGGGATTACTGTCGGGTAGTGTCCCAAGTGAGGATACTTCGTTGATCCAGCCAGTTCAGATATCGACCTTTTACAATGACTTTATGGGGCAGGAAGGAATGTACCCCAAGGTTAACCCTCGGACCAGTGGATGGCTTACCCCGGGGAATCATCGATGGGCCAGTTTGACTGCCTGGGCCCTGAAGCACTTCCAAGTGGAGCTGGAAAATATTGGCTTGTTAGCGGCCGTGAGTGCCACAAGTGTTGGGTTGCATGTCAACCCTAACTTGTTCTTAGTGTTGATGGAGCGATATAATTTGCTCACTGGGACTTTTGCCACTCCGCTGGGTGAGTTGGGCTTAGCCCTTCATGAGATGGCAGAGATTTTGAGGCTGCCAATGGGGGAAGCTCCTTATGAAGAGTATGTCCCTACAAACAGGGAGTTGAGGGATACAAACCCTCGGGCAGTGGCAGTATATCAGGAGCTGATGAGACACTACCTTGCCTGCACCACTTTCTACTATGAGCCCTCTGATTTGGCTCACATCAACAAGTGGGCAACCTATCTCTTCTTCTACTAGGCCAGAAATGTTAAGCCGGATAAGGTGGTAAATAGACGAGATAGGCCCTTGAACCTCCTGAGCATGCTCAATGCTAATACGGTCGATGACCTTATTGAAGATGCAGGCACAAAAGCCTTCAGCTATATGAGACATTGTCGCAAGCCTCTGTCAAGGAAAGCTCAATTGGCTGGCTTTCTCTCCGTCTGGCTACGCCGATGGGTAGTGCTGGGCATCATGTCTGCGGATCGCATTCATCACAACACCTTATGGCCCGCAGTATATTTGGTGTTTGGAGCAAGACTGGGCCTGCTTCCTGCTATGGTATATAGAATACAAGCAGGCCTGAGGGCCCTTACTGATGGGCTGCTAGCTGATGAGACGCAGCGTGAAAGCTTTCCCAGGGTGGAATTACCATTCCTATACCTGATGGGATGGTTAATCCTTCACAACACCAGGGTGATGTCTCCCGGTTCTGCCAGCGGTTCAGGAAATAACTTCTTGTTGAATTACAAGAATTCCTCTTGGAACGTAGCGACCGTCACCGATTGCCAGCGGGCATTAAACGTTGCCCACAGCTGGAAGCTCTTCTGTATCATCCCCCATGTACATATCAATCAACAGGGGACGAAACTTAAGGATGAAGGTCGTGGGAGGACTATTCTTTCTTCTGAAGCCTTCTACTGGTTGATCTGCATTAGACCTTCATACTTACTGTACAGAAGTGAGGACCATTGCTTCTTGGAGTCTTATCTGCCCAGTCGGTTCGCCAGGTAGTTTGGGTATGACCAATTGCATGTGGGGAATGCCATTACCAGCTTCAAGTCCAAAGGTGGACTTATTGATGGAGCCAGAGGATGGCGGTACTTCATCATGGGCTGTACTGGTGTAACTTTTGCCGTGCCTACGACTTCTCTCTCCATGGAGCTGCGCATCCTTCACTCGTACGCGTAGTTCTATGCGTCCATCAATACCTTCCATCGCAATTTTGATGTGCATAAAAGTTTTAGGATGCCCCCATAGGTCCACTAGAAGGGAGGATGTTCCGTCTGTTTTCTTGGATGAGAATGAAGACACCACCGGGGTAGATAAAATTTTGTTAATAATAATGAGAGGCGTAATAGCTCCACCAGTAGAGCCTCTTGTTATCCCCAATAAACGGAAGGCTTCCATTCTGAAAGAGCCTTTCCCTCGCAAGAAGAAGGTTGCCAGAGGTCCGAAAAGGGCTTCCACCAGGGGGGCTTCTAGGAGTGAGCCTGTCGTTTCCCCTGTTGGGGATGATTCTTTGATCAGAGGTCCTTCGCCTTTTAGAGAGGGAACCTCCATAGTTCCGGCTGGCAGTGCCAAAGATTCTTTGCTCGAGATCGCCACTGCTACTACTGCTTCTGGTAGTGCTACGAGATCGCCTACGAGGTAGAGCATTTTAAGGATACCTTCATCCAGACAAATAATGGGAGTAACCCCTACTTCGTCTGTAAGTATTTCCAGTGAGATTCCACCCGATGAGCCTCGAGTGGATCTTGGTGACGACTGGGAAGACTATCCTCCAACGTCAGTTGGTGCACCCTCTTCTCCAGGTATGGCAGCTCGCTTAGCATCATTAAGAAATGATTTAGCTGTGCAGGCTGCAGACGCAACATACATACCATCGGCCATGGGTAAATATTATTTTTATGCCTCTTTTAGGAAAATTAACATCAAGTTGATATTAATTTTCTCTTGTCTTCTTTTCAGGTGAAGACATCTCAGGGGAGGGCAGAGTTGACGCAACCTTTGACTTTGTTATGGATCCTGTCGATGAAACGGAGGCGCTCGACCTTGAAGAGGCATGCTTTGAAGCTGCCGATCCTTCGCCCGCAACATTTTTGGATGTCGTCTCGCCAACAGCATTCCAGATATCATCAGAGGAGGATGAGCCCATCATCGTGACTGTGCCTCCTTCATTGAGTATGCCAGCAACTTCAACCATTGTTGGTGTTCGTTCTTTTGTAGCGCCATCTGTAGAGGCAACGGTCGTGGCAACATCCTCCGCGGTCATTCCTGGAAGGAGTTTTCCCGGTATCACAGCCACTCCTAGCGTGCATCTGGTCTTCGATATGCTGATTGAATAGTAAACTAGCCTATTCTACCGCAGTTTGAAAGAGTTTATATCCATAGTGCTGGAGAAGAACCTGAGCTTTGATAATCTGCTTACGTCCTCCCAGCTTGCGATAGTGCCGATCAAAAATTTTAAAGACGCTGGAAGAGCTGATACGCTGGAGCAAATAATTAATGGTTTAGAACAACCCATTAACGAATATTTGCAACTATCTCGAGGCAACATCGATGATATAATTCAGGCCGAGTATGACTCCTTGACTGCGAAGCTTGCTGAACAGATGGAATGCTTAAACAAATCTATCCAGTCACAACAGCAGGAGATGGATGAAGAGCAGGCCGTCTTGGAGGAGGTTATTCCTCATCTAACCAAGTGCGAGGCCGAACATGAGGGAAATGAAGCGAGGTTCCGCAAATTAGAAGCTAAACTTGCTCAAGCAAAGGAGTGGGCTCTCCAGCCATCGGCAGCTCGAGATGTGTTGAAGGGCCGAATGGATACAGCTGAGTGGAACTTGGCACGTGCGGGCGACATCCGTGCCGATTTTGTTCATGTTCGGTCCGAACTATCCCTCCTGAGCGATAACGAGGCACGACTGGAGCGGGCTCGCACTAACATCTTGGACTCCGGGAATGAGAGGATGGCCGCTTTGGCACAACAGATTCGTGATTTGACTGCTCCTCCCCAATGATGTACTTATTGCTTCTTTTTGTAACTTGCTTTTCCCGGAGATAATAAAGAGGCTTTATCTGACTTTTGTGGACCCATCATTTTTTAATATAAATGATAGGCTAGGGTGAAAATGATATCAGAGGTAATATGGACGTGATATACTTTCGGTAAGTTTCAGCTGGATATATCTATTCAGAGGTTATATGGACATGATAGAATATGATCCAACTAAATTTGTATATAAAACACTATCAAAGGTAATATAGATGTGATAGGTTTTGAAGTTCCAAATTAGTTAAACATATCTATTCAGAGGTTATAATAACATGATAGAATATGGTCCAACCAGTCTTTGTACGTAGTATCGTCAGAATGAGATCTTCACCATACTCCGTTTAAACAAGGGAGATTAAGCATAGTACTTCTTCAGAAATTTGTCATTGATAGGAGCCATTATCAAATCTCTGTTAGGCTTGGCTAATCTGTAAGCGCCGTTTGAAAATGTCATTTCAATCACATAAGGGCCCTCCCATTTGGGCTAGAATTTACCCTTACTCTTGTGCGTAATGATCATTGGCCTCTTCACAGCTAAAACTAGCTCACCAACTTTGAACACTCTTTTCTTCACTTTTTGATTAAAAGCTCTGGAGATGTGTGCCTGGTAGAACGTAATACGCTATTGAGCTTGAAGGCATTTTTCGTCTAATCCTTCTAGCTCTTGAAGTCGTAGTCGGTCATTATTTTCTTGAGTCAACTCATTAGCCACTGCTATTCTGAGTGATAGAATTTGGATTTAAATGGGGAGAACTACTTCACACCCGTAGACTAATAAGAATGGGGTACAACCCGTCGGTGCTCGTACCGTTGTGCGGTATGCCCAGAGGCACTCTCCGAGCTTCTCATTCCAATCACTTTTGTTTGAAGAGACAAACTTCTTTAAGATTTTGATAATGGTTTTGTTGAAGGCTTCCGCCAAACCATTAGCAGCCGGATTATATGTCGTAGAGGCCATATTTTGTATCCAATTATTATCGCAAAATCGATAAAACGCTTGGCTGATAAATTGGGGTCCGTTGTCATGAATTATCCTTCGGGATAACCCAAAGCGATAAATAACATAGTGCTTGATAAAGCTGATCACATTGGATGTCTTTACCTCAGCAAGGGGGATTGCCTCTGCCCATTTAAAGAAACAATCGGTGATAGCCAATATGAATCGATGTCCTCTAGAAGATGACGGGTGAATCAGACCAATGATGTCCATACCCCATGCTTCAAAGGGCCATGATACAATAGTAGGATGTAGATACTCAGAAGGCTGATGTATAAAATCTGTATGAACTTGACAGACTTTGCATTGTCTTGCATATTTTACTGCATATGCAATCATAGTAGGCCAGTAGTAGCCCATCCTCCTGATACGATCCTGTAACTTAGGACCGGGTTAATGTGCACCACATACACCATTGTGAGCTTCACGGATAACCCGCTTTGCATCATCATCAGAGAGACATCGTGGTAGTAGTCCAACGTATGTTCGACGATATAGACTTTGTAATAAAGCATCAAAGTAGAAGCGTAATGATCGTCTTTTGATAGACACTGCTTCTTTAGGATCCTCTGGTAAGATTCTGTATGCCACAAAATCTATAAATGGACTTCTCCAGTCTCTCTTAGGAGGAACCGTGTTTGCGGTGTAGCTGTGTTCCAAGTAAAAGTTATTTTTCACACAGAATAGATCTCTGTTGAGAAGGATCACTGAATTCTGCCTTCTTATAGGAATGACTAGATCTGCAGCTAGACTGGCCAGAGCATCAGCTTCCAAATTTTGAGATCGAGGCACATGTTCTAAAAAAATCCTTTGAAAGATATGGCTATCTCGATCGTTGCTTGGAGATAAGGAATGAGGTCTAGATTGCGGACTTCATATACTCCTCTGACCTGATTGACAATCAGCTGGGAATCACCAAAAGCTTCCAGGTATTGAACGTCCAATTCTTTAGCGACTTGAAGCCCGATTAGTAGAGCATTATACTCTGCTACATTATTAGAGCAGGGCTCGCTAAGAGAATAAGCTCGATAGATGACGAGTTTATCAGGAATTACCAGGACAATTTCTACTCCTGAAACCATATTTCCCTTAGGACCAGTCTTGGAGGCGCCATCAAAGAATAGCTACCATGTATCACCTTCTATTGCATAATTATATTCTGCAACTTCGTTGGGAATATCCTCGTATAGTTTAGAGGTTTCCAGAATTGGATGAGCAGCTAAGAAATCAGCCAAGGCCTGACCCTTTATGAACTTCTGAGGGACGTACACCATATCATACGGTGTTAATATTATCTCCCAAGTCGCGAGTCAGAAATTAAGGATGCTCGGCTTGTTCATCAATACCCGAAGAGAATTGATTCTGGAGATGATATGAATAGTTTGGCCTGTGACGTAATATCGCGTCTTCTGAATGGGGAACATTAGGGTCAAGCATTCTTTTTCTATTAGATTGTACCGGTATTCAGCTCCGACCATCATCCTGCTTAGGTAGTAGATAGCTTGTTCATGACCCTCGTTGTTCGTCTGTGCGAGGAAAGCTCCTAAAGAATGATCCATTGCTCGAACATACAGGAAAAATGGTCTTTCTATGACGGGAGGCACCAGAACTAGAGGATTAGTGAGATAGTGTTTGATATCATTAAACGCTTGCTGACATGCTTCGTCCCATACAAAGGACACACATTTCTTCATCAGACGGGAAAAAGGTTGACATATCCCAGAAAGGTTGGATATGAATCTCCTGATATAGGCTAGACGACCTTGAAATCCCCTGAGTTCTCTTAGATTACGGGGAGGTCGCATCTCTAGGATAGCCTTTACTTTATCAGGGTCAACATGAATGCCTTTGGCGGTGATAACAAATCCCAAGAATTTGTCACTGGATACACCGAGGAAGGACTTCGTAGGGTTCATTTTCAATTTGATGTTGGCGCATCAACTTGAACACTATCTTCAAGTCTTTAATGTGATCATCCCTAAGGCAGCTTTTGACACTGATGTCGTCTATATAATATTCTACTGTTTTGCGTAGATGCTCATGGAATATATTACTCATAGCTCGCTGATATGTAGCCTCGGCATTCTTTAATCCAAAAGGCATGACTGTGTAGTAATATACCCCCAGTGGTGTACGGAAGGCAGTATGCTTCTCGTCTTCAGGATTCATCTTGATCTGATTGTACCCTGAGAATCCGTCCATAAAAGACATGCATTCAAAACTGCAGGTATTGTCGATCATGACGTCTGTGATGGAAAAAGGGAACTCATCCTTGGGGTAGGCCACATTGAGATCTCGGAAGTTGATACAAATATGAACTTTCCTACTTTTCTTCATGACTGAGATAACATTAGCGACCCAATCAGGATATTGTTCTTCCCGAATGAACCCGCAGGCTATCAACTTCTTGATTTTAGCTTCAATGGCATCCATCATATCCGGGCAGAACCGGCGTTGGTGCTGCTTTACAGGTTTTGAATTGGGCAGTATGTTGAGTTTATGAGTAGCCACTTTTGGATCAAGACCTGGCATATCCTCATAATTCTATATAAAGACATCGATATATTCTCTTATCAGCTGGATTATCTCTTCTCTTTCTTCGTCAAAAAGATTATTACTGATAAATATCGGCTTTGGTGACAATTCATTCCCAACATCGATTTGGATAACTTTATCTTCAGTGGGCAGTTCTTTCTGCTCTAACCGGAGTTCCCATTGTGTATCCATTTGCTGTGCCCAAGAGTCATTTTCAAACGGTTCAGATTCTTGTTCGTCTGCTTTGAGGGAATCTGTCAATACCGTATTTACTGAAAAGGCTCATTCAAGATCATCGTATGAGTCGGAGGACGACGAACCATCCTGAGAAGAGGAAAAGGTATCCTCACTTGACTCAGAAGTTACAAGAGACGTGGTATACCCTAACCCGAAGTGAGTTCGTTGACGATAGGGATCGCCATGCAATGGCATTCGCCTGTCTTTTCCATAGTTGAGGCCTGGCTCTGACTTTAGATCATAACCCATGCTTAGCATAATCTTCAAACCTTGTGGGTTATATATGTAGACCTGTATTTTCCCAGCATCAGACTCGTAAGAATCTTCTTGTACAATCGGTCTATTCCGTATGGGACTGAAGACTATTGGATGCTGATTGCTGCGAGTAGGCAGGATAATAAAGATGGAATCTTCATGTGGCTCGTATGTCGTGATGATATTAGATATTGATGCTACCTCCCACACATATGGATGATAGGAGTCTATAGCTTCCAGGAATTTTTGTGCTATAGGCTCTATATCGTTATGACGGGAGTACTCCTGATTTGGAACTTGAGCGTCAGAATACGGGAAAAGAAAATCTTTATTATCGTCAGAAACCACGTTCCCGGTTGTATTTACATCAGTCGGCTGCGTGCTGCACCGAAGGTTGATGACCAAAGGTGGAGGCTTCTGGTTCAGAGTGATTACTAGGGGATTGCTTCCACCTCCTGATTTGGTTTTGTTTAAATGGATAGCCATGGGTTCTATGACTTTCGGACGGGTAGTCCGCCCTTTCACCTGGATTGACAGAGGTCGCTCAGCAGACGGTTCTCCTGGCTCCCGGTGGGATTCCTCCTCCGTCTTGCCTGACACCTCCTTCATGTAGTCTTGGGTGTACAATATGGCATAAGAATAGTAGGACTCAACTCCTTTGAACGGGTTAAGGTCAGCAAACTCCGTTTTTATTGTTCCTTGGGCGTCTATATATTTGAAGCATTGATGTAGAGTGGAAGGAACAATATTGTGATCGTGGATCCAAGGTCTACCCAACAGAAGATTGTAGGATACCTCCGAATCAATGACGTAGCAAGTAGCCACTAATCTAAGGTCCCCAATCTGGATCCTCAGACGAATCTTCCCCAATGGCTTGCTTTTTCTGGCGTTGAAGCCTACGATTGTTGTGGTGGTGTAAGCAAGTTTGCTTGTAGGGATCCTCAACGGTCTGAGCAGACTATGCGGGATAATGCTGATCGACGATCCCGAATCTATGTGAATCTGGTCTACCTCTATGGAACCGACGTATCTGGTGTAATAGAGGGGTCTGTCATGCTTGTTATGTTTCAACAGCATATCTTCTTGAGTAAAAGTGATGTTAGGGACCACTTCTATTATGCTATGACATTGGGGACATGCCACAGGCTCTTTGTCGGGGGACTTAAGCTGAGTCAAGCATATATTCGTCTGCATTAAAGCTTTGCTCAAGGCTTGACGAGTGTCTTTGGAAAGCCTGAGTAGCTCGAAGATGGACAGTCTGGCTGGAGTATTAGCCAATTGGGCCAGGATGTCAAAGTTATATGGCTTCTCCAAACCTTTGTTTTGAATATTCTTCAAAGGTTTATCAAAACGAACTTCTTTTTGCTTGCCCTTGTCTGCCGAAGTTGGCCTAGAAGGACCTGCCTCTGGTATGACAGGTTCGGGTTCTGAAAGTTTGGCAGCTAAAGCGTTACCATTGCTACTTCATAATTTTCTCCATATTCCTTGAGGTAGGCTTTCCTTGAACGGGTTCCGGTAAACAAAACCTCTCCTTCTGATGTCGGGGATATTGTAACCATATGGCATAGTTTGCACCTTGAGTTCTTTCTGGACTTAGCCTTAGCAGCTTGAGTCCTTTCCTCAATCTCTAACACCAGATCAGGATGAACCCACATAATCTCACCACGTTGGGTAGTTAGGGGTATCAGGTCATGATTTTGACCCCTGGCCGGAGGAAGATTAACAATGTTCATCATCGTCCGGAAAATAGGTCTACACCATCCGGGACTTCTTGAGGGGGCAGATTGCCGAATTGGAGAGAGATTATGTTGGTAGTGACCGTCTTCTCGCTATTGCACAGAGTGATGGTCTTGGCGTCGATCAGCTTCTGGATTTTTCTTTTTAGTACATAACACGCCTTGGTAGGGTGATGTATATACCTATGGAAAATGCAGTACTTAGGATTATTGGTACTGTCAACTTTATTAGGCCTCTTTACCTCGGGGAGGGTAAGCTTGCCACTTTTGACTAGACAATCGAATATGCTCGGAATATTATCGTCGTCAAAAGAATATTCTTCTTTAGGCCTGGAAGTCCCAAGATTCGTCTGCGTAGTCCCAAGAGTATGTTGTCTGGACGTGTTGATGGCCAGAGCTTCCTTTCCTTTGGAACCATGAGGATGGTCGCTATTGGAGGATGACCTCTTCCCTCTTTCAGAGGTAGAAATCATGATCCCATTGTCACGCGCCTTTCGACTGTTATCTTCAGCGGCTACCACTGAGATGATAAACGACGGCCAATCATGGAACTGATATGGTCCTGTGAATATCGAGATCAGTGAAAGCAGGTTCTTCCTGCAAATGTCAACCAAGGCTGAATCCAAAACTCTGGGAGGCATCTGCAAAGTAGCCTGACGAAAACGTTCAATAAAAGTACGAACGTTCTCTTTCTCCTTCTGCTTCACTTCGATTAGCGAGGACATAGACATGTCCATCCCTCCTTCATAGAATCGAGCGAAGAACAGAGTCTTGAAGTCTTCAAAGGAAGTAATACAGTTGTCCGCAAGACTACGGTACCATTGATAGGCCACTCCAGACAGACAGACCTTAAATACTCGAGTAAAAAGGGCGTCATTCCCTTGTAGCAACACCGTCATCATGCTGAAGTAGTTCGTGTACTGACTTGGTGACGTCTTTCTCTCAAATAAAACCATAGCCTATGGTTTATACTTTGGAGGGAAAGGGATCTCGTCCCAGATAGCTGGGTAAGGCTGGTTGATTCCTAATTTCTTGAGCTGGTCCTTATGCTTCAAGGTATCAAATTGGAATTTCAACTCCTGAACTGCCTGTATCAAATCTTCAGCTGGGAAAGGGACCGCAAAGAGGTGACAGGTCGGTTGTATTGTAACTATCACGCCCCGATCTCCCGCAGGCAATTCGGCCGTTCCCGCTAGGCGGGAATCACCCTCGCCAGCGCTCCCGCGGAACGATCGCTTAACCCATCCGGGCGTGATGCCGCACGAGCGTGAACCGTGCCCGTGCAAGGCCGTGATTCATTGGCTGGCGATAAGAGTTCTAAGCCATAGAGTCGCACAGATTGTCCGAGTGCAGCGGAGTCAGAACGCATAGCGATTCGGTAACAATTTCTCTGAATTGACAAATATAGCGGAAGCATTGAAACACAAGTTGAAGTAAAGCAAGCTCTTTTAATGATATAAACATGTGTTACAGGCGGCGTATAGCCGAGATTACAAGTCGCTCAAGCCTCTCTCTGAAACAGTAAAAGCGTGCCAAGTGGCTACAACTGTGGAATGATTGTAGAGGCGATATTCAGGCGATGTTCACAACTTATGTCTTGTATATGTGCTTCAGTTCTGGATGCACCATTGCTTCGGAGTGATGTCCACGCCTTAGCACGCATGTTGGAGGCATCCGTACCGAACGAGGTTCTCCCGCACCCTGCACACAAACTGGTGGATTATCAGTACATTGAATGCACTGGTGGGGAAGCTACTCGCCCGCTCGACGAATCCAAACACGTAATACAGGTTCCGTGCACAACTATTAAGTTTTCTTTCTAGTTGCCTTAGGATCAGTTTCATGCAAACATTGAATAGCTATCATGTCGGGCAGTGCGCCGTGCGATGTTTGAGGAAACACGGCGAGACTTACCAACTTACCATTTCTTCTTCCCTGTCCAAGGCAAACATGATTAATTCAAGCACGGCATGTATAAGCATTCAAGAGGCATAGCATTAGCAAACACGATATTGTTATAACATGATCGTTCAGGTGTTAAGTTATTCAGTGATGCTATGCAATGACTCATACGCGAATAGCCGCTAAGCGAGAATGACTTGTTATCTTTTGTTTTACAGGCAAGCATGCGACAGGTTAAATACGCACGATAAACACACGATGCATTGCAAGCGATATTCACACGATAAACACACGAGGCATTACAAGCATATACACACGAGGATCACTGGCTGATGCCATAATGGACTAGTCAAGGACGTGAATAACATGCAACGAGAAAACACGAGGAGCTCATAAAACACGATGCGTTACAAGTTACCCAGTCCGTACACGATTGACTATAATCACGAAGTCTGCCCGGATTGGATCGGTGCCAGTGCCCCAGCACCGTCCGCAGAACTTATATCCTTGTGCACAAGTTGTCCATGATCGAACACGATTATTAATTTACACACGAGCATACGACAAGCAGTATGCATGATTCATTTAGCTATTGGATATGCACAGTCTCCTGGGCTGCTGTAAGCCCGCACACGAGGGAGACTTGCAGAGAGATCCGAATAGCTGAATGAGTCTTGCCACAGGAACATGATTCTTTTACTTGACATGATGCAGTCCCCTGGATCGGGAACTGCCTTGGTGACCTAATGGTCCCGGATACTTGCAGGTTCGTTCAGGCACGGAACGACTACGTAGTAGTCTTTCGGGGTTTGGATGAAAACATGGCAACATTACAAGCAGACAAGCATGCGTTTCTAAGGAACATAATCAGCACGTTTGCTCGGGCCCGAAGGTGAGCCGAGAGATGAAACCGTTAAGGGACTTAGCATGCGAGGGTCTGAATATAAGCAGTATTTCATTTTCCATGTTCTAGCAAGCAATACAAGTTGGGATTATTCCCTTAGCTAGGTGCGTTGGATTTATTAGCATGCAGGGGGTGATTCACCTAGCGACTAGCATAAACATTCCAGATTTTATGTGTGCTGGCTAAGCAAAGACAAGTTCACCGTAGCCACCCACCTTAGCGATGATTCGCCTCGGTAGAGCGATACGCCTGAGCGAGCCTCTGAAAGCCCAAGCCGGATTCCTGTAGGGACAAGTCTGGATATCCTTTGCTTCTTATTTGAGGCAAAGCGGGTCGGGACAGTTGCACTTTTGCCGATTGAGTCGGCAGTCCGTTAGAACGGAATGGGGTGTTACATCCTACCCAACTCAGAAAAAGTCTCGTCCTCGAGACTTACTGAAGACAAGCAGTAATCTAGGGTTGAGGCAATCCTATACAAGTCGTTATACTTGTTCATTTGGATATTCACTTGCACAAGCGTCGAAATTAGCATATCGCTTAGACTGGATCGTGCGCACTTTCGAAGGGCCCCTCTAGCGTGAACATGTCAACCAGCTTAGTGATAGCGAAGTCTCAGCACTCGAGTTTCACCTTTTTCTAAGTCTTGGATGGTGTACTAGTTCAAGGCGCCCCTCGAATAGATGCATTCAACCAAACTTAGAGTTAGTGAAATCTCGGACAAGCTACTAGCGATACTCTCAAGGGTTCGCACAGGTTGGCACAAAGGCCACTCGCAGCATACAACCAGACAAGCAATCATATCATTCAAAACGCATTTTAAAAGTATTTAGACTTATTGTTGGAACATCCCATCGAGGCATTGAGAGAGAGCGTGCACATAACCCATGAACGAGCTTTCGAAACAGAGATATCGAATCGAAGTCCAAAGGCGTAGAAGCCAGGCTCTGATACCAACATGTCACGCCCCGATCTCCCGCAGGCAATTCGGCCGTTCCCGCTAGGCGGGAATCACCCTCGCCAGCGCTCCCGCGGAACGATCGCTTAACCCATCCGGGCGTCATGCTGCACGAGCGTGAACCGCGCCCGTGCAAGGCCGTGATTCATTGGCTGGCGATAAGAGTTCTAAGCCACAGAGTCGCACAGATTGTTCGAGTGCAGCGGAGTCAGAACGCATAGCAATTCGGTAACAAGTTCTCTGAATTGACAAATATAGCGGAAGCATTGAAACACAAGTTGAAGTAAAGCAAGCTCTTTTAATGATATAAACATGTGTTACAGGCGGCGTATAGCCGAGATTACAAGTCGCTCAAGCCTCTCTCTGAAACAGTAAAAGCGTGCCAAGTGGCTACAACTGTAGAATGATTGTAGAGGCGATGTTCAGGCGATGTTCACAACTTATGTCTTGTATATGTGCTTCAGTTCCGGATGCACCGTTGCTTCGGAGTGATGTCCACGCCTTAGCACGCACGTTGGAGGCATCCGCACCGAACGAGGTTCTCCCGCACCCTGCACACAAACTGGTGGATTATCAGTACATTGAATGCACTGGTGGGGAAGCTACTCGCCCGCTCGACGAATCCAAACACGTAATACAGGTTCCGTGCACAACTATTAAGTTGTCTTTCTAGTTGCCTTAGGATCAGTTTCATGCAAACATTGAATAGCTATCGTGTCGGTCAGTGCGCCGTGCGATATTTGAGGAAACACGGCGAGACTTACCAACTTACCATTTCTTCCCTGTCCAAGGCAAACATGATTAATTCAAGCACGGCATGTATAAGCATTCAAGAAGCATAGCATTAGCAAACACGATATTGTTATAACATGATCGTTCAGGTGTTAAGTTATTCAGTGATGCTATGCAATGACTCGCACGCGAATAGCCGCTAAGCGAGAATGACTTGTTATCTTTTGTTTTACAGGCAAGCATGCGACAGGTTAAATACACACGATAAACACACGATGCATTGCAAGCGATATTCACACGATAAACATACGAGGTATTGCAAGCATATACTCACGAGGATCACTGGCTGATGCCATAATGGACTAGTCAAGGACGTGAATAACATGCAACGAGAAAACACGAGGAGCTCATAAAACACGATGCGTTGTAAGTTACCCAGTCCGCACACGATTGACTATAATCACGAAGTCTGCCCGGATTGGATCGGTGCCAGTGCCCCAGCACCGTCCGCAGAACTTATATCCTTGTGCACAAGTTGTCCATGATCGAACACGATTATTAATTTATACACGAGCATACGACAAGCAGTATGCATGATTCATTTAGCTATTGGATATGCACAGTCTCCTGGGCTGCTGTAAGCCCGCACACGAGGGAGACTTGCAGAGAGATCCGAATAGCTGAATGAGTCTTGCCACAGGAACATGATTCTTTTACTTGACATGATGCAGTCTCCTGGATCGGGAACTGCCTTGGTGACCTAATGGTCCCGGATACTTGCAGGTTCGTTCAGGCACGGAACGACTACGTAGTAGTCTTTCGGGGTTTGGATGAAAACATGGCAACATTACAAGCAGACAAGCATGCGTTTCTAAGGAACATAATCAGCACGTTTGCTCGGGCCCGAAGGTGAGCCGAGAGATGAAACCGTTAAGGGACTTAGCATGCGAGGGTCTGAATATAAGCAGTATTTCATTTTCCATGTTCTAGCAAGCAATACAAGTTGGGATTATTCCCTTAGCTAGGTGCGTTGGATTTATTAGCATGCAGGGGGTGATTCACCTAGCGACTAGCATAAACATTCCAGATTTTATGTGTGCTGGCTAAGCAAAGACAAGTTCACCGTAGCCACCCACCTTAGCGATGATTCGCCTCGGTAGAGCGATACGCCTGAGCGAGCCTCTGAAAGCCCAAGCCGGATTCCTGTAGGGACAAGTCTGGATATCCTTTGCTTCTTATTTGAGGCAAAGCGGGTCGGGACAGTTGCACTTTTGTCGATTGAGTCGGCAGTCCGTTAGAACGGAATGGGGTGTTACAGTAACTCCAACAAGAGGCAATACATTCTCTGAGTTCAGAGGTGGAGGAGCCGTTGACTCTTGATTTGGAGCTGGCTCCTGGCTTGTGTTGGATGGTGGCATGTCCACCCCCACACGCAGTTGAGTTGGAGGAACTGATGCTTGAGCTATGGCAGCTGCATGTTGAGTCAGCATCATCTGGTATATGTTCTCCATCATGGAATGCATCTCTTTCAGCGATGTCTCCAATACAGCGATGCGTTGCTCAGTACTTCCTGATGGAGAAGCTTCTTCATGTTCATCTCCAATTGCATAAACTCCCATTTCCCTGGGTGCTACCGAGGGATCAGTATAGACCTTTGTGGAGATTGAGTCTATCCTGTCAGTATTATATTCAGGAAACTGACGACCCCCAGTGTCAAAATCGGAAGAATACGAAGCCGATTGTCGCAACCTCGAGCGAGTATTCCGAAAGACACCTGCTTCAATATTCTCCAGGAGTCTATCAAATCTCCTTTGGCTTGGAGTTCTAGAGGGATGACGTCTTGAACTTGACCTTCCTCTAGGAATGTGTGAAGCCATGTTCACTGATGCGAATGTAGGCTCTTCTTCCTGTAAGGGCACAGAGTAGTTCAACCGGTCAAAAACTGACCGTTTTGTCTTAGAGCAGCAGTAGTTAACTACCACTTTATGACAATTACAACAGTGTTCCCTAGGGGATGTAATAGACATATTAGAAGATCCCATGTCTTTGCGCTTCTGGGTCAGGAAATCACGCAAGTTAGGAGGATTAACAGGAGAAGAAGAAGAAGAAGAAGAAGAAGAAGACGAAGGCTTATTTTACCTTTTTACATCAGTTGGGGTACGAAGATTGGGAATCATAACTCTCTCCCTGCCATAAGAATATAGCAGTTCAGCCATGTGAGTAGCATATGATCCTTCATCAGTCTGAGGAGCGTATGTTCCCGTGAACCGGGTCTTATTTACGCTGAGGGGCTTGTCCTGGCGTAATCTGAAGTTTTGCACAGGTTGGCGTAAAACCGAAGAAGTTCTCAATCGGCCATCAGCATTTCGCGTAATCTGAAGAGCGGACAAATTCTTCTCTCGATGGCGTAAAAGCTGAGAGGTCAGGAAATTCGCCACTTGTTTTCCCTTGTGATGATTGTAGGGACCATCTGCCTCCTTATAGGCGGGAGATATATTTTTACGCGCAGGACGCGTGCGGAATTTCTGAATTGGCGCTGAGATATTGTCAAAAATATTCTCTGCCATGTCACAGACGGAAGACAAAGTTTTACGTGCAGGACGTGGAGTAGACTTCTGGATTGGCGCTAAGGCATTGCCAGAAGCTTTGTCTGCCATGTCACAGACGGAAGATAGAGTTTTACGCACGGGGCACAGGGTAGACTTCTATATTGGCACTAAGGCACTGCCATAAGCTTTGTCTGCCATATCACAAACGGGAGACAGAGTTTTATGTGCGGGGCGTACAGGTTGCGACGTCACAACCTTGTTGATCGGAGAGAGAGAGAGCCTACAGGAAGGGTAGAGGATGTTCGGGGCATCCATACTTTACGCAGCTTCCTGTTATCCTGGACAGAGGGGGAACGAGAGCGACCCCCAACGCGAAGTATGTCTTCATAAGTAGATTGGACGACTAGAGTCTTCTTCGTTGATCCGACGGATACAGCATCGTGTTGAGCAATGGCTTTCTCGTCATATGAGAAAGTAGTCCCCAGCAGAGTCGTCATCTTGTGTTTGATAATAAACGAAAGAAATTAAAACTAGGTTTATACAAAATCCTTTCTTTGGTTTACAAACAAGAAAAAAAGTACAATTAATCCTATACGAGGATGTTAAGTACAAAAATTTAATTCTGG
This sequence comes from Iris macrosiphon, assembly GCA_036927795.1. Lineage (NCBI taxonomy): Eukaryota > Viridiplantae > Streptophyta > Magnoliopsida > Asparagales > Iridaceae > Iris > Iris macrosiphon. The sequence continues at coordinate 207,778,501 of JAYESA010000006.1, read as the reverse complement.
GAAAATATTGCTATAGGAGTCTGATCTGCGGTCGATCACTTTGTCCCTTGGACCACAGGATGACGAAGAAGTGCTGTAGAAGACAAAAAATAAGCTTCAAAGACTGTAGGAGGGATTGAACTCTCGTTGCCAAAGTAGTCAATCAACACTCTCTGGATATACTCTCTTTTCTTGAAAAATCCTCGACCCTTGAATGTTTTCAGACCTTGGATTCAACGGCCCTCTTCAAAAATCTTTGACCCTGGACCTTCGTGGCCGAAGGTCTCTATTTATAGGGTTCAGTCACAGTCGACGTAGAAACCGAACAGCGGAGAGAGCTGCACCTTTTACGCGGCGGTTATAATAACTACTACCCATGTATGAATGATCTCCTGAATCGGCGTGTGAGGCGTATTCCATTATGAGGTAACGCGTATAATCGCTCATCGAAGATCACGTCATGCAAGCCATGTAGATAACTGTCCCTCGCGTAGAGAAGGTTGGCATAAAAGCCAAATAACTGTCTCGTTGACGTAAAAGTCAAATAGCTATTCTGATGGCGTAAAAGCCAAGTAGGCGTAGAAGCCGAATAGTTGTCAAGTTGGCGTAGAAGCCAAATAGCTGTTTTGTTGGCTTAGAAGCCAAGTAGCTATCTTGTTGGCGTAGAAGCCAAGTTTTGCGTAAAGCTTGATGTTGCATGGATAGGTAACCAGCGTAAAGATAGCCGATTATCCTTACTTAACTGAGGTCTTGAGCGTATTCTGGGCCAAATAGCCTTATCACGCACCGTTGCAAATATAGCCTGAGTTGGCGTATTTCGAGGAGATGGCATATGGCGTACTCCTATAATTGAAAATAGCCAGGTCGACGTATTTCAAGGAAATAGCATACGGTGTACTCCTATAGCTGAAAATAGCCTGTTGGCGTAATATGCAGGGATGGTGATGTGGACGTATTAGCCCTAATTATAGCTCACCCAGTCACTAAAAGTAGAACCAAATCTCGTGTATTAAATGCAGAGATCTGCCCCCATCTCGCGCATTAACTACAGAGACATGCCTCGAGTTCTGTACGAAGAGCAGCTTTTGACGTGGCGGTTGGTTTTGTCTTATGTTGAGCGTAAAAGCTCATCTCTGCCTGTGTAGAATAGGCAGCATATTCCTTGAATGCATAAATGATGTCTTATATCAAGGATTTGTCACTAAACGACAGTCTGGGGCTCTGTGCAGAATTATCATAGCTGCCATCCTCTTGATAGTCGTAAAGTACTCTTTGTCAGGAGTCAGGTTCACTACTTCGTCTGACAGGTTCATTCGAGGAATACGAAGAGTTCTTCGTACAACTTCCCGCTGCATTAAAAGTATATAGATTTTACGCCGAAGTGGCGATGTAGCAACCTTTTTACGCCAAAGCAGTCTGGACATACTGTATTACGCGAGTTGTTCTGGAGCTATGTTTTACGCTGAATAGCGTTGAAGCTCTGCTGTACGCCAATGGCTCTGAAGTCATATTTTATGTCACCCAATGCAGGAGCTCTGTTTTATGCAGGCTTCCTGCATGTTGAGGATTTTACGCGTATAATTTCCCAGCGTATTTTTTATGCTTCTACATCCATAAGTCCAATTTGAACACTTCGCACCAAAATATGTGCCAAAGACAAAGTTTTCTAAATTCGTCAAACTTAGTGTTTACGAGTCCAGAACGATGATATGAACCCAACGGAACATCCAGAACTGAATTATGATTAGCCGGTCAGGAAATCACCCGTCAAGTAGAACTATGGGACCCACAAAACAGAATTTTGTCAACATTCTTAGAATCGATCCAAACTTGGGTTATAGGGCCCGCGTAATACTGCGAATCCGATGGCATAAGTTTTGTTATGAATTGATGAGTACACACAAAGTTATGACGAGGTATCGAAATAGGTCAATAATTTGCTTTTCGACGGATACACGTTAATTTTGGTGTACACGCACGTCCAAATCAATTTTCGTAAAAGTCCACATGTCCGAATTTACGTTACGCATCTTTCGGTATAATTTGCACATGACGACGGGGCCTCGTTTGGCAGAACGCACCCCGTATCAAAGATTTTAGATATTTTAAAAATAAATTTTTGGTCGTTTTGGAACCAGAATAATTTAACCATTAAAGCAAAATAATAAAAACTAAAGGAACAGTAAAAACATGGTTATATTGTGAAGAAGTCCCTTTAATTATATTTTGAAAATAATTAATGAGTTGGTAGAAAATTGGATATGAACAGGGGTACTTGGACTAAATTTTTGAACTATTTTTGAACAGTTTTTCGGACAACTTTTGGTCAATTTTTCGATCAAATCTGGGTGCCTAAATTTGTTCTACTTAAAAAAAATCCTAGAGAGTTAGGTTGTGAACATACCAGTGAAGACGAGATACAAAACGGACGAGCGAGGAGGGCAAAAATTTCGCGCGAAGGGGGCCATAAGGTGTTGTTGCTGCTGTTGCTGCTGCTGTCGGCCGGGCGGCTGCTGCTGCGGTGCTCCGGTACTGCTCCGATGCGGCGGTGCTGCGGCGGTCGACGGCTCCGGTAGGGTGATGGAGGAGGTGGCGGAGGCATGGGTGATGGTGGAGGTGGTGTAGGATTAGGGTTAGGGTTTAGGTATGTGTTCATATATATAGAGGGAGAGAGCTAGGGAGAATGAGCGGGTAGTTTTACGTTTAATGGGTTTGGGTTGGGGTTAATGGGTTTGGGTTTGGGTTTAGAATTTAGATTTTATTTTATTTTTTATTTATTTCTTTTGTTTTATTTATTCAATAATTATATGTAGAAAATTTCCAAAAATAGTTAGGCACTTGAAAAAATTCTAGAAAATTTATATTTCCTCCAACAAATAATTATAACCAAATTTATATTAATTAAAATGGTATTTACTAAATATTAAATTAATTAATTAAATTAATAAATTGTATTTTCTACTTAAAATTGTATTAGAGCATGTAGGGGGTTCGAATAACGTAACTCGAGTGTCATATGCGTAATAAGACCAGTTAGGCTCATAGCATGGATTTAGTTAGAAGTAATGGATTGGGGTGGCATGTTAAAATCGTACTCCATGACAAAAGGGTTAATTAATTATCGTTTTCTCGTAATTGTGTCATAAAATTTGTGTGACCAAAATAAGGCATAGGATTGCGAATTTGTGAGGGACGGTCATGGCAGGAGCCTAATTTGACTTGTCTAAGTTGAGTATACTAGGTTGGTTGGAAGAGAAATGCTAGTGTGGACTCAAGATTTTAAAACCATAGGGGTTGGTTTCCAATGTTCATTTAAATTATCGAATAAATACTTAAAATAAAAAAAATTATTAATTATCAAACTAATCCTATATAAAAATCAGGGTGCTTATAATCTATCCACCTTAAAAGAATTACGTTCTCATAATTAAAAAAAATAAAACATAATCGGTCAGGAAAGGTTTGCTCCAGAAGAGATAACGTTGTTGTATGATATTTATTGAAGTACACACAAAGGATAAGGGACCATGAACAAGGAAAAAAATTGAAAGAAAGGGTGAGGGTTTTGTTCAAGCAGAACACGTAGGAAAGCAATAAAAACTTTTTTCTCAGGGCAATGAGAGATAAGGAACTCAAGAGTAAAGAAGTCTGATTAGAACGAGGATCAACTACACCTTCTAAAAATTTGGGTACCTCTTACATATTATACTCTTGACTAACAAGTTCATGCTAACATAATACTAGGTATAGGCTAGGAAATGGAACTAACAGGCACATGCTAAAGTATTACTAGGAATATTTATTACTATAGCTATGATAAGACTAAATCTTACCCATATTTACTACTCCTCGAGTCCGAGCCTCCTCCACTGTCATCGTAAAATCTTGTCCACGTCCCTGTGGTGGTGCCCTCTGCTGTTGCTGGGCCTGCTGGAAGAGTGTTGCCTATGGTGCCAAGGGTGGCCTCGGCTGATATCCTACCGGTGTTGGTAAAGTAGTTCGATGAACCATCGGTGTTCCTCCCCGACGCTCAGGGCAATCCTTAGCTGAGCTAAACATAATCACAATTTGTGTCTGCACTCCCTCTCAATATGGCCTACCTTGCCACAGTAGTGACAAGTAGGAAGGGATGGGGCTCGTGATGCTGCTCTCTGTAGTGGATTTATCTGGGGTCGCTTTGCAGGCTCCCCGTATGTTGCTCGAGCTGGTACTAATACGTACGATCTCTTATGGCTGGACTCCCTCCTGTAGATGTGCTCCATGCATCAAGCTGCGAAAAGGACATTCATATAAGAAGTAGGTGCAACTGTGCCAATCAATCTTTGTAACTCAAAGCTCAATCAGTCAAAAAAAAATTTCCTTCTTTTTTTGTGTCGGGATCGGCGTATGGTTGAACAGTTGAATCAAGCATGATGCATGTCAAGGAATTTATTCGAGTCCGATATAGAGCAAGTAAATATAAACAGATCCTTAGAACAAGCTATATAACCAGCTAAGTAAAATGCAAAATGAGAGCATCACTAGTACTCAGGATGAGACTACTACAGGCTCTGTGTTGGGGAGCACATAGCAGTAAGTAGTATCACGACTCCAGTATATGTGCCAAAGATCTGAGATAGAGTCTAAGGCACCTCCCGTAGTATATATATAAATAATTAGCCTATAGCCTGTGTGTTTCTCCCCACCCAATGTAACCTTATATCTCATGTCCAAGATGTCTCATGTCCTAACACACAAGATCATGACCTCTAGCTAGTATAACGAGTCATAATGATATCCATATAATATGCAAGTCTTATGTCACTAATTATGTAAGCCTATACAGAATCACCATGAATAACTCAAAAAAGATTATGTCACATGAAATAGTGTCAAATATTCTACGGTATGGCATACTTGGTAATGCAAGCATGCAAAGGTATAGGATTGTGGAATCAACTTTCTAAGTGATATTATACGACTCCGCGTACGGCGTCGACACCCAAATCTTGTACGGACGCTAAGCAAAGTCTCACAGTCCTAGGTTGAACAGGTACATCACAAGAATATATATATATATATATATATATATATAAAGAAATACAAGCAGATAATATAAAAGGATCTACTGCGAGTTTGGCAAGGTACACTTGCCTCGGTCCTGAACTCCGTCAACTGCTCCTGAAAAAGTAAAATCTGCTAGTACACCTCTGGATACTAAAACAAACATCACCAATGTTCTTAGAATACTTAAAATAGCTAGAATTGAATACCCTTAAGTCTAATTTGAATACAGGGGCAAAATTGACAGTTTTAGGTTAAAGTGGGGTCCACATGTGGCCCGCTTCACACCAAAAATGTGTCAGAGATAAAGTTCTCCAAATTTATCAAAATTAGTGTCTACGAGTCCAGAATGACGATAAAAATCCAACAAAATATCTAAAACTGGATTTCGATGAGCCAGATTTTGATGAGCCGGTCACGAAATTACCCGTCAAGTGGAACCGTAGGACCCACGAAACGGTGTCTCGTCAACGTTCTTAGAATCAAACCAAACTTGGGTTACAGGACAATATTATGATGCAAATCTGATGGCATAAGTTTTATTATGAATCGACGAGTACACACAAAGTTATGGTGAGGTGTCAGAATAGGCTGATACGGTACTTTTTGATGGATACGTGTTGATTCCGGCGTGCACGCACGTCCCAATCAAGTTTTGTAAAAGTTCACACATCCGCGTTTATGTTATACGTCTTTCGGTGTAATTCGCATATGATGATGTGGCCTTCTTTGGCGAGACGCACCCCGTATCAAAGATTTTAGGTATTTTAAAAAAAAGTTTTTTATCATTTTGGAACTAGAATAATTTAACCATTAAAGCAAACTAATACAAACTAAAAGAAAAGTAAAAAATCTTAGTAATATTGTGAAGAAGTCTCTTCAATTATATTTTGAAAATAATTAATGAGTTGGTAGAAAATTGGATATGAACAGGGGTACTTGGAATAAATTTCTGAATTATTTCCGAACAGTTTTACTGTCAACTTTCGGTCGATTTTTCGATCAAACACTGGTGCCTAAATTCGTTCTACTTAAAGGAAATCCTAGAGGGTTAGGTTATGAATATACCAGCAAAGACGGAATGCAAAATGGATGAGCGAGGAGGGCGAAACCTCCGCGTAAGGGGGTCGTACGACGCTGCTGTTGTTGCTGTTGTTGATGTTGTTGTCGACCGCGCGGCTGCTGCCGCGGTGCGATGGCACTACGTCGGCACGGCGGCGCTGCATCGGTCGTCGGCTCCGAAGGGGTGATGGTGGAGATGATGGAGACATAGGTGATGGTGGAGGTGGTGTGGGATTAGGGTTAGGGTTTAAGTATGTGTTTATATATATAGAGGGAGAGAGCCAGGGAGATTGAGCGGGTAGTTTTAGGTTTAATGGGTTTGGGTTAGGGTTAATGGGTTTGGATTTTAGTTTAGAATTTAGATTTTATTTTATTTCTTTATTTATTTCTTTTATTTTATTTATTCAATAATTATATGTAGAAAATTACCAAAAATAGTTAGGCACTTGAAAAAATTCTAAAAAATTTATATTTTCTCCAACAAATAATTTACAACCAAATTTATATTAATTAAAAAGATATTTACTAAATATTAATAAATATTAAATTAATTAAATAAATTAATAAATTAAATTTTTTACTTAATATTATATTGGGAGCATGTAGGGGTTCGAATAACGTAACTTGAGTGTCATGTGCTTAATAGGACTAGTTAGGCTCATAGCATAAATTTAGTTGGAAGCAATGGGTTAGGGTGGCGTGTTAAAATTATACGCCACGACAAAAGGGTTAATTAATCATCGTTTTCTCATAATTATGTCGCGAAAGTTGTGCGACCAAAATAAGGCATGGGATTACGAATTTGTGAGGGACAGTCATGGCAGAAGCCTAATTTGACTCGTCTAAGTCGAGCATGCTAGGTTGGTTGGAAGGAAAAGGCTAGTGTGCACTCAAGATTTTAAAACCATAGGGTTTGGTTTCCAAAGTTTGATTAAATTATTGAATAAATACTTAAAATAAAAAAATATTATTAATTACTGAACTAACCCTATATAAAAATCAGGGTGCTCACACTTGTGCTACCTAAGGTTATACACTTGGTTGAATAAATTTTTTAGTCAACAGTTCTTTTATTTGTTTATTAAACTCTACTAATTCTTCTTTATTCATAGGATACATTTTCTTTGCTACTGGTGCTGCTCTAGGAACCAGATCTATAGTAAACTCTACTATTCTATCTGGTGATAATCCCGATAATTCATTAGGAAATACATCTTTAAATTCAGATACTATCCTCCAGAATTGTTCTTCTTTAATGTTTTGGAATACTCCTCGAATTGGCAGCCTAAGTTCTTCAATCTTCTCTGTTTGATCTTCCTTATGGTCCCGAATAAATTCACATATTTCTCTTCCTGGAAGTTAAAATGTAAGCCTTCCTTAACCATAATTTATATTAGCTACCGGTAATGTCAATCAGTCTATTCCGAAGACTATATTATAATTGATCATTAAAAAAATCAAAATCTTACTCGAAATAATTTACCTCCAATTCTGATTGGACAAGCTTTAGAGATATAATTGAATTCCACTAACCCATTTCTCGTTAAAATTCTCAGTTTCTTAGGTAACGGTTTAGTTTCAATCTTATGTAAAGATTTAAATGCAACAGATATAAAATAATGTATAGCGCCTGAATCAAATAACACTATTGCTGGATAAGATGAAACTAATATTGTACCTGTCACAACTTCTCTAAGTAATTATGCTTTATTAGTATCCATAAAGAATGCCTGGCCATTCTTCTTCTTGCCAATATAAGTTTGTTGTCGTCTTTGGGCTTGTTGGAATTATTTCATTTGAGGTGGTAATAGAGGCCTATACTGACTTCCTACAGATACCATAGTTTGCATCATTGGTGTTTCCTGCTGTATTGGCCTTGGTGCATTTAACATTGGCCTTGGTAAATTCCTCTGAACTACCCGTCTCGGGTTAAACCATGCATTTATAGGCCTTGGTAGATATTGTTGATATGGGGCCATAGACCTTGTCATAGACTTCTGGGGATACCGAGTAATTTGATGATCTGTTGCTCCACATCTTAAACACCATCCATTATATTTTCTATATTGATTCTTTAAATGGCCTATTTTCCTACAGAAATTGCATATAGGCATACATTTTGCTGTTGTCATCTATAATCGCTTAGCCTGACCTTGCCATTGGTTCTTTGAAGAAGATGAACCTGGTTTAAAATTTCTTTTCTGGCCTATAACCTTTGTTACTTGCCTATCTTTTTGTATCCTTTCTTGATCTCGGGCAGCCTCAATTATCTCAGAGTATATTTAGCATCTATAAGGTGCAACATTGCCCTTAAGTTTTATTTCTAACCCTTCTCTGAACCTGGATACGTTAGCTTTTTTTGTAGCTACCATATAAGGAGCAAATCTACTTAGTCTAGAGAATTCTGCATCATATTCATCCACAGTATATTTATCTTATTTTAGTTGGATGAACCTCCTTTCTAGTTCCATTTGAGCCGACTCTGAAAAATCTCTCTTTAAATTTACTTTTAAATTATTTCCATGTCACCACTCTATCAGACTTCTCTAGGTACTCTACATTATACCAGCTTTCTGCTACATCTTCTAATTGGATTCTAATTATTGCTATCATCTCTTCTGGTGTAATCTTTTCTCTCTTAAGTAATCATTCAATAGTCCTCAACCATTGCCCTGCTTCCAATGGACTTTCAGTTCCACAAAATTTCTTTGAAATTAGTTGTCTAAAATTGGCAATGGTTCCCACTTTCTGTTGGGGATGTGCCCTAAGTTATTCTAGTACAACTGCTGAGGTAGCTTGTACAGCATTAATATGCTGATTATTTATTTGTAAGAGTTGATGGAAATTTTGGAGTATATCAGCGGCACTTCTCTCAGCTTGGTTGTTAAGAGGGGACTGAAATTCAGAATCGCCCATTTTCTAAATAGAGACAAGGAATCTAAACATTTTAATAGATTAACCCAAGTAGCTATAACACAATTATTAACAATGAATAAAATTAAAAGAATAGTTATATAAAAGTAGAACAGAATAAATAAGAAGACTGCATACTTTATTTACAGAAATAATATATGATACAGTGCTACAAAGATACACAACTACTATTTACATCTTCTATTATACAAAAATGAACTCCAGTAGAAAAAAAAATCCTTATATCTATATTACACACAAACTAGTCCTATATACATACACCCTTCCTACATAGTAGTCATATTTACATAAACACCTCCTATCCTCCCACGGTCAGATTAGTATCTACCTCATCATGCTGCCTAGGATCTCCACATAACGGTATCTAGCCTTCCACTCATGAATTGTATCGTCCTGGATAATAGGTTTCATGACACCGTAGAGAATACCATAAACATTTATCACTTGCCTTCGTCTCATTCTCAGCAAGCACCTACAATGTTATTAATATCCATATAGTGTCCGGTCACTCCCGTCAAAGCATAAATGAAGTAGGAACTGCCGAACCATCCTACACACACATAAAGGAAACTAATCAGTAATTAGAATTAGAAACTTAAACACAACTATAGATAATTAAGAGTAAATAATCATGAATCATGTTTTCTTAGAATATAAACACATGCTATAAAAATATAAAATAAGTATACTAAACTTAATTTCTTTAACCTTATAATATTCAATACTCATATCCTAAGGTTCTTATTAGACTTTTCCTAGAAATCAATCTTAGGGTCTTATAGATATAATTAACCGATCTGTTACCTAGATATAGACTGTGGTATATCTATAACGCATACCTGTAGGGGCCACCACTAAAAGATGTGTCACCCCCCGCTCCAAATATATGGTGAGTCCAGTACGTAACCAACATCCCCAGACTACGTGCTCTACGAATAAACCTATATCCGTAACCATGATTGTTGCCTGAAAATTCTAGGATAAAGTATAGGATAATACTAAATCATCAAGGAGGTAAAAACTAAGTATATTTACAATATCAAGCTTTTACATTTACATCTCATAAGTCTGAGTTCTTTCTTCCAAAATGATACTATACAAGCTACTCACTAATTATACAATCATATGTCTATCTTCCATAAAGATTAATATACATATAATTATACATGAACACAAAATAAAAAAATTCTATACGCAGCATCAAAGACATGTAAGTCCTCATCTAGTGAACATGACTAGGTCATCAAAGACATATAAGTCCTCGATTAAAGAAAGGTAAAATAAATAAAATAATATGATACTGAAGATCAAGTGTAATGGAAATCTAAACTAAATAAACACTAAGTATATAACATAATATTGATTTGAAAAGACTTCTAAAGTGATCTTGGTAGAGTGAAATAGTTGTATCCAAACTGTTTCTTAAGTCCTAGAATCACTAACACAGTCACACTATAATTTTCCTATATGATGATGCAAAGTTAGAGAACATGTTTGGATCTCACATTCGAGTAGTATCACCAGCACTATCTAATCAATAATCTCATTACCAGGGATCAGGTGGTGGCAGGTAGGCACAATGCTTAGTAGTCTTGCCACTCCTCTTCAGGAGCAAAATTATAACATCATTTAATACCAAATTTAATTTTTTTTATCGAATTAGGGTAAACATTTATGAATAACATGAGATACAAGTAGGTAGGTGATCTAAGCATTCACCCACTCTGAACGCAAGGCCTTGTGAAGGAGCTACAGATACTGATCAGTTTTGTTAATTATATTGCCCAAATTTTATACGATGTGATCCAAACTATTCTTCCTGCACAATGCTCTATTCTACAATCACAAGCAATCATAAGTTCATTCTAATAATTGAAACTCTATTTCCTGGCTCAAGTATACATCTTGATTTATCTTTATGGAATACAAATATCACTTAGCAAAAATCTTTTAATTATTGGAATAATACCAATTAATTCTCTATATGTGTTAATATCACGTAATGTTAGAATATAATCAACATGATATTCCAGAACCAAGGAAACAAGATTTGATAATTTGATCGCTTACGTGTTTACATGTCCACGTCCTTACAAGTCCGAGACTTAGATAGTTAACCTCTAGACATTCCTAAAATTATTGTTAGTCTGTCTCTAGTCGATATATATTTATTTAAGTTTAGGGTTCGGTACGATACCACAGCATTTAAGATTCAAAATTATGCTATCTTTCAAAAAATTTAGACTTTCGGACAGAGTCTCCTTTATATTTTATGCTCCAAATACAGTAATATAACCGACCCAGAGCAACTCTCTGTAGAATTGACATGGATCAAATACCCTTCGGTGGAATAACTCAACACCGGTCACACACAGTTAATAAAACAGATAGGAAAAGTATAAAAATAGAAAACGAAGTGGCAGAAAATTCCAGCATATATATCATACGTTGTTCAGAGCATAACTCCTATCATACGAATCAAAATATCATTAAATTATATATGGTTGGAAAACTTATCGAATTCTCTTATATTTTGTTTAGACATAATTATATTTTGACAATGTTTAATAGGTAAAAATTGGCGTACGAAATAAGGTGTATAATGTCCTAGATTTAATTTTTAGAATTCCACGTCCATGTTGCACGGCCAATAAATTCTATCATATAAACCCAATTACCATCATATTATATATGGTTGGAAAGCTAATCGCATTTTCCACTGAACACTTTTAGACATATCATGGTTTTGACAAGATTTAGTTGGTCAAATCTGGCGTACAAAATAATGTGCACATAGGTTCCAGATTTCAATTCCATGATTCTAACTCCGTGTTGCATGACTAATAAATCCTTACGTATACACCAAACACTATCATGTCATATATGGTTGAAAATCTTATCAAATTTTCAATTATTGTTGTTTAGACGTATTTAGATTTTGACCAGGTGTACTAGATCAAAACCAACTCTAAAAAATATTACGCAGTGGAAACGAATCCAAAACCTATTTTTCTAATTCTTATTCATGTCCAAGCCTCATATGAGTGTGCCACCTTAACCAATAATCCTTAGAATTATGTTCTAAACAACATATATTAATCTCAATATTTAATCTAAAATATAACCTTTATTTTTTAATAATAGAATTTAAACATGAACAATATAGGAAAAAAATACCCAAAATAAGAATTGTGTAAAGGAAAGAAGGACTTGCCTTTCCTTAGGGTTTATAATTTTTTGTAGGTATGTAAAGGAAGTTTAGAAAGGGTAGGAGATGGTTTTATGAAGAGGATGAAAGTAAGAAAGGTGAAAGCTTTTATAAGGATGAAAACATATATTTATGTATATAACTATAACCTTATATATATAACTATTAGCCTTCTTATATATTACTAGATATTTTAGGTTGTAAAGAATCAAACCAACATGGGATTGGACCACCCCATGGCCGGCCACCCCCTGGCTTCCTTAGGAATCTAAGGATTAAGTTATTAGGGTATTTTGGTAATTTTTAGTTCAAAACAATTAGGGTTCTAATTAAACCTATTAATCTGCTAATCAAAATCACTTATTTATACTAAATAAACCATAATTCATGAATAAAAAGGCACAACACTAACACTTCAATAAAAAATATTAAAATTTTATTTTAAATAAATAATTATATTATATTAAAAAAATTGGGAACCCAAAAAATTATATTAATAAAAAATAAAATTATTCTCGTAAAACTATTTTCTGTAAAATTTTTATTTGAAATAAGTAACAATAATAATAATATTTATTTATTTATTTATTTTAGAACCAACTATGACAAATCAGAAGAAGGTCACGGCCAACAGGTTTTCACTATAATTTGGCGACTTATGTCAGGTGCAAGTGCAAGATGGTATAGTCCTTATTCTTGTAAAAGAGCTAAAAATCATCAATCTACCTCCTAAGCGGCAATATAGTGGTTTGGTTCCTCTGACCACGAAGAAAGGAGGAGGATGTAGGTGCATCTAGATCTCTTTCAAGATAAACAATGGGTTGGACGTCCAGATAAGCCCAAAATGATTAGCAAGGAAAAAATAGAGGTTTCTTAATATTCTTATCATGGATCAAGAAGGTCACCTCCCCTGTTAATTCCATAACGAATTCAGAGGATGATATCAATGCATATACAACTGATGCAGATGTCACTCAGCCTGGAGCCACAATAACAGGCAAACAATATTTAAAGTGTATGATCAAGTTCATAACGAAGATACACAACCTTCAACACCTACCCTAGTACTTCTAACAATGAATCAGTAGGTGAAACATGCGATAGATAAAACCAAGCATACAAGGTTGGATAAGTCTGTGAAAAATATCTCATCAGGTCTCGGGGAGCCCTACAACTTTAAATATTTTGGCACAATTGGACAATACTCCTGCTCACCTTTCGGTTTACGAACTTTTTTGTCTTTCAAAATAAACTAGGGAAACAGTCCAAGAATCTCTTCTACAAGCATAATCATACTTACAAAAGATTGCACCTGATCCGAAGTTGTCTATCAATTGCCCGGATTACGTAATATGACTCAGCAAGTACGCATCATCTTCTCTTAAGAGGATATACTATTAAAGAGCAATCGACATGATGGTCCTTTATAATATACTAGGTATTATAGTGCAATCACGGTTGAATGAATGCACATTTATCCAGGGTTTTATTGAGTATTATCGCCCAGAGCCTACTACAAACCCTAAAAATAATAATACACTGATTCTTTATTACGAACACAATAATTTTTGGCTTCAATGCCAATCACAATAATTCACTAGAAAAGATTTGCCTAGAATGCCGTATTGGAGATCTACAAACAGAAGTAAGATGCTACACCATTGATTTGAATGTATCCTATAATTTCTTGCTAGGATGCCCATAGATACATAAAAATCTCATTATACCCTCTACTCTCCATCAAAATTTCAAATACGTTGATGAGAAAGGAGAAGTTAGAATCGCGTTTGCTGATGTTGATCTATTTAAAGGTTTGGAGGTGCACTTCTTCGATGGACTTCTATATAAACCTATGCAGCCTAGAGAAGATGATGGTAATAAAGTGAACGATGAAACTGAGGTTGATTCACCTAATAATGAGCCTACGATGATTTATTTTAAAGGCTATAAAGAAATGGTATGAGATATTGAGGATGGCGAGCCATTCTTTATCGATCTTACCACACTAAATGTTGATAGAGGTTAGAGTGCTAACAAACCGTTTATCATTGACCTAGTGTTGACCTTAACCTTCATGGATATTTGGGTGTTAACGAGCCATTCGTTGTTGACTTGGCAGTTGAGAAACCCTTGGTTATTGGTTTGTTTACCTTATAAATTATCTACAGTCATTTATTAATGAAGCATAGAATTTCAATTATTGCGTGTCTCAAGATATTATAACTGGGCATAGTAATAGGGTATTGCCAGTCATGTATATTAATACACCACTGTTGATGCCGCTACCTTTGGACTTTCGGGCGAAAATCCTTTTCACTCTTGAAGGATGTTATCTTTCTAGCACATCCCCCTTCAAAGAAAAGCACACCATTGTCTTTGGCAAAGGGAGAATACATATAAAAAATTCAATTGAGAGTTCTGAAGAAGAAGAAGAAGAAGAATGATGTATTCCCTATTAAATATATAGTAAAAGTGTCTAAAGCATGATAAAATGGACCGGCTATAATCTTCAAGTAGGCCAAGGGTTGGATTATGGAAAAGGGCATCGATTTCCATTATTGCCCTTTATTCCTAAAGGAAAACCAGATAGTTATTATCAAATGTTAGGATGGGCTATAGGGTATGTTACTCCAAATCCCTTTTCAACTATTAGGCTAAGAAGATGGGGGTGCATAGGGTATTTTTATTTTCGTACCCATTCAAATCCCATGCTATTTTGAATCTTCCTTCGACATTCACGTCCATTTACACCTTTATATAGTCAAACAAGAATTTTCCTATTTCCATTCATCTTCACATCCACTTATACCTTTGACCAATAAATAATTATAACATCCCTAGAGAATTAATAGCTTCTACCATCATATCCATATTACCTCTAAACGGTCACACATTCAATCCCTTCATTGAGTCATACTTAAATTTTCTGACCATGATAATGTCTGAGTAGGAAAATTGAATATGCTCTCTCTCCTTAAGTTTATTTTCATGTGTCTATATTACCTCTGAACAACCAACATTTGAGGATGTCAAAACTATTACACCTATATTACATCTAATAAATTTAACCCCTTTCTTCAATAATTTGTATTCGGCATTCTATATCATATATATAACGAATCCACCTACTAAATTTTTACAGTAAAGTTATTATGTCCATATTACCTCTGAACAACGATACTCTAAGAATATCGAATTCATCACGTCCATATTTTCTCTAATAGTTTGATTATTTTTACTATATCCTCGTCTACTATTTGTATCCTATAATTAAATGGTATATAATATATAATAGGTCCACTATAAGTCAATGTACGAATTAGATTCTTTCGTTGTCATGTCCATATTGTCATTCTCTGATCCTAGAGGACTAGAAAGTCACCACCGAACGTGATGACGTACATGCCTAAGTTGCACTTGTACAAGACATGGTCTTGCATAATAACAAAATAGACTGAATAGATACAGAAATAGCAATATTTAAATACAACAAACCAAATATTAACATTAAGATAGGAATATAAATAACTTATTTTATTGATAACTTGAAACATTATTATAATATACTCTTGTCTACCAATACAAAAATGCCATACCGGGCTTACATCTCTTTTGAAACTTAAAAATAACAACAATGCTCATACATCATATCATTTTACTAAAATGAAAGATAAATGAAATAGATATCTTCGAGATGTCAAAAATGGTTCTAACAAATTGGACGAGCTTCTAGTAACTCTGAGTATCCTCCTGTCTCCCGATATATGGGGATGCACACAGAGATATGGGTCAGTGCATATCACGTAGTCGTGTGCGGTCGTAACTGAAATTACCTGAAATTAATACTAAGTAAACATGTGGAGCTAGCAACTATTATTAAGTGATATTTCTACTTATCTAGGTTATTTTTAACAATTCATAATAATAATTCATAATAAGAAAGATAAACAATATAAATAATCACTTATCCAGTAATTCTTATCCGCTGTTGATTATTTATCCCTGCAATAGACAAGGATTAGCACAATTTGTATATATGTATAAAACTTATTGTCTATCTCTGTATTAACTGTTAGGCTTGCAATAAACTTATCGTATGCATGCAACCTAACAACATGATGGTCCATGGATGACTTTTCATGATTAACAGCTATAACTCATGGTTCAGCTCTTCACTATAGACACAACACCACATAATTGTGAGGACTTTTACTGCCTCAAGGTGCTATCACAATCTCTCATAGGCCGAATAATTTCCAGTACCCCAGGAACCGATCGAGAGATTATTACCTTGTGCACAAGTTGCCCGAGACCGATCATGATATGAATTATATCAGATAAAATATTCTAATTGCAATAATTGAACAACTAGCATCTTCTTCTTTTTTGTCTTTTTTTTTTTACTTTCGACGGAGCCATAGCTCTATTTCATTTTTCATATCGATCACTTTCAAACCATGAGAGATTTTCTATAGACTTTTCTTTGTGCACCATACAAAAAAGGAACATGTAATCATTGTGTCTTGGAACAAGTAAAGCAACAGTTCTATGATTTGGCATATAATTCATGTCTTTTATCTTATCTTTGTTGTTATGGTATTATTCATCGTATAGAAGCAATAAATATAATAGACAAGAGATCTTTTATTAAGGCTTGAAGATAAAGGATCAACTAGTTAAAGTCACTCACCAAAATAAATCTATTTGAGAGAAAGAGAAGCTTCACATAATGATCATGCCTCGCCTATGCATCCTGAAATTGTACTAAAATTTGATTAGCATACTTCGATCTCCTTCTCTCAATATTTGGAATGAATGCAAAATTCGATGAAAGTGAACAATAAAAACTAATCATCAAAAATGATACGAAAATGCATTCATCAAAAACCAGGCAGCAAAAATGTCTAAGAAAATAACAACGAAAAGAATAGGAATCTCATATATTGTAAACCCCCAGATTTTTTGCAAGAATTTTTTTAAATTGGATTTTTCACAATTTTCTGGAGTTTTCTGGGATTTTTTTGTAATTAAAATCAGGGTTTCTAATTATTGAATAATTTTTAATTGTTAATAAATAATATTAAAATATTATGGAAATAATATTTTTTGGTGTAAAATGGAAAACTGGACTTAGGGTAATTTTTCTGAAATTTATTGGGCCCCGGACCTATTTTTAAACACCTAAAAATAATTATTTATTTAATTATTTAATTATTTAAAGATTTAATCAATTAGTTATTTATTTTTTATAAATAAACCCGACCCAACCGGCCCGGCCCAATCCCTGACCCACAGGCCGGCCCAGCCCGCTCACCCTAGCGGGTCGGGTCGGGTCTGCCCAAACCCGACCCGCTGCACCCGCGAACCCGCCTGACCCCTCACCTCCACGACCCTCTCCCCCGCTGCCCACTTCTTCCGCCGCACCGCCCGGCCGCGCGTCGCCCGCTCCGCTCGGCCCACGTCCCCCGCCTCGCCCGGCCACCCCCGCTCCCCCTTCAGCCTATAAAAACCCCATTCCTCCTCCCTCCGGCCACCGTCGACCCCCTCTCTCCTCCGCCTCACCTCGCCACGCGCCGCCACCGCTCCGCCGGACGCCGCCACCCGCCTCGCCGTGCCCAGCCCCGCGTCCCCCAACCGCCTCCGCCGTCCCAGCGGCCCCCCTCAGCCGCACAGCAGCAGCCCGCAGCCCGCCTCCGTTCCGCCGGCCGCCTGCGCCGCCTCCAACGCCGCCGCGAGCCCCGGCCACCACCTCGCCGCAGAGCCCCCGGCCCCCTCCGCCTCAGCCTGGCCGCCCAACCGCCGTCCCCTCGCCGGAATCCCAAGCCCTAACCCTAAACCTAATTTCCTGTATCCGACACGTGTCGGACACGTGTCGGACACGATTCAGACCCCGGGTTTTTCAGCCCAGTTCAGGTGCGTGTATCTCTCTCCTCGTAGCTCTGATTTCAATTCCGTAAATTGCGTTGCGAAGCCTGTATGACCCTCTCGGTGCCCGGAGAAACTGTTCGGGGCATCGCGTCCTGTGGTGATCGCACACCGCGATCCAAAAACAGAAAAAACCAGACCCTGTTTCACCCCGGAACTGAGTACGCCCCGCCAAACGGGACGACTTGGTCGCGTGCGATCTTCAGAGATACGTGCGCGTCGTCGATACGGACGTGTGGGGGTGCGTGCACACCGGGATCAACGCGTATCCGCGGACATCGCCCCGTATCCGACTTTTTTGTATTTCACCCTAACTTTGTGTACACACGTCGGATTGAAACAAAACTTGCGCCATCGGACTCGTAGCGATACGCTGGTCCTGTGACCCAAGTTTGGTTCAATTCTGAGAACGTTGACGAAATCGCGTGTCGTGGGCCCCACAAGCCCCGCTCGACGGGCGATTTTGTGATCGGCTCATCGGAATTCAATTCTGAAAGTTCCGTTGGGTTCGTATCAGCGTTTCTGACCTGTTGACACTGAGTTTGGTGAATTTGGAGACCTTTGACTCGGACACGTTTTTCGGTGCAAAGCGGGCCCACATGTGGACCCCGTTCTGACCCAAAATTTGCCATTTTGCCCTTGTCTCCAAATTGGACCCAAGGACAGACATTTTTAGCTGATTGATATTTTCTAGATCTGATGGTGATGTTTATTACAGCAACCGGAGTACCGCCTGCAATTCCAGCTGAAGTCAGAGCAACAATTGGAACCAGAACCACAGGCAAGTGTACATCGCCAAAACTTGCAGTCTTGTTAAATATTCCTTGGCTTATTTATGCATCAGTGGGCAAGTAGAGCTTGTCAACTCGTAGTGATTCCTGTTATAGTACTTGCTTGAGTTCTTTGTACATACACATATAATCTTGATTTAACTGTTCAACCCAGGACCGAGTGACTTTACTTAGCGTCCGATTAATAGTCGGGTGCCAACCCCGTACGCGGAGTTGTGTAACGTCACATAGACATGGATACCGAGACCCGATATTCTCGTACTTGTCTTATCAGGTACTTCAGAACCCAGGACACTTGACACTATTCATGAGACAGAATCTTCCTGAGATATTCAAGGTGATTCTGTATAGGATACAGGTTTTTTGACATTGACAGTTTATTCATGGACATTATCCTGACTTATTGCATTAGTTATGATCCTGCGTGTCATGGACATGAGACGTGAGATTACATTGGATGGGGAGAGATTTACCATACAAAAGGGTGATTATATATATATATTACTTTACTGGAAGTGCCTTAGACTCTGGCAACAGATCTTTGGTACATTACTGGCCCTTCGAGAGAATACTGCTATGGTTTCTTCAACACTGATCCTGTAGTAGTCTCAGCCCGAGTATGACTAAAACTCTCACTTGCATATCACTTAGCTGGTTATATAGTTACCATATTGATTCATTTATTGCTGCACTACATTTATTTTGGCTTGTATTTTCTGTACCTTGTTATGTCCCCTGAGGACCTGGAATGGACCATGTCCCCAGGTATAGCCGAAGAGATCTACCCCGAGGTATACGGAACAGGAGCACTTCTCGGAATAGAACAGGAACCTAAGGACGAGATCGTGGCAGAAGACTTCTCCTGAGTACCGGCTTCATATACTCAGTATTTCCATTTCCAGTATTTTATTTCCTGTCTATTTTCTAAAATGTACCAGACTAATTCTCGGATTATTTCCCGAGATAATCTTATTTGGTATTGCTTATTTATTTCTATTGCATTATTTCTGGCAATTAATCTGTGTTATTCTGTGGATGAGATTAGAAATACCTGAGACTTGTAACATTTTACTGTTAGACTACAGCTTAAGCATGCCCTGATGGATCCATTAAATTGGGTTGTCCATCGGTGCGTGCTGCTGGCCATTGCCACGCATCTCCAGTCCCTCGTCATTTTGGGACTGGGGCGTGACATATATAGATTTCCTTCGCCAAGCACGGCTCACTGTATTTTGGGACTAAGCCATCAGATGTAATACATCAATTGGAATTCTCTAAATCTGAAAGTTTTAATCAATTGATACCATCAAGGTTTTTGTAAGATAATTTATTCTGACTGGCTCAATCTAGCTTCCAATCAACGCACTGCCATGAGCGGGGCACTTCATAATAATCCACTAAAAAAAAGTTTTGTCCTCAAAACTTAAAGAATAGACTCATCGACATCGTGAGATCCCTCACGATCAATCATGAGCAAATTATAAACTCCAGACTTCCTCAGCTATTCATTATGCCGAGTGTATTAGAACGGCACTGGCCAAAGCACTCTCTGTTAGCATAACGATAGACTTCCTTGGTGTGACCATGTCGGCCGCATAAGTTGCACTCTACTCCATGGTGCTTCTCTCCTTCTGCTTTTCCTTTCTCATTATGGTATCTTTTCATGGGTTGACTACGACTAGATGGTACTTTAACATAAGCACTTCATGGGCTAAACTACTCCATTTGTATTGCTGCCTCGAACGACTTGATGTTTGACTCTCATTCCATATTCAGAATATCCCTTCGTATAATGTCATTCAAACCTTTCACAATTTGTGTGTCTTAGCCTTCTCGTTGGGGGTCATCGAGCAAAAAAACTTAGCAAGTTTGGAGAATTCATACTTATAGTCCTCAACGGACATACTTCCTTGCGTAAGTCCAACAAACTTGTCTTCCTTCATCTGACAGATGGCTGGGAGAAGATATTATTCTAGAAATGCTTGCTTAAATATTTTCCAAGTGATTCTTTTGTCTGGATTTTTGGCGCTAAGGTCTGGCTTCTTGGCCTCCACAAGTCATGTGCTCGTAAACATAGCTAAATAACTTTACACGACACTTTTTTGGGACTCAGAACTACCATGAACGCAAACAAGCCCTCTATCTAGGCGATCTAATCTATCACTTTATCTGGTGTTATCCTACCCTCAAACTTTGGGGGATTTGTGTTCAGGAATTCAGAAGATTTAAATATTGACTTCTTTTGCGTTTATTAATTGAGATTCGTCAACTTCCACTAGTCACACTTCTCGAGTTACTATTGTAATGCCTCGCTCTGTACGGTGTATTACGATGAGTCAGAATTAGGAAGAGGTTTTGATTTGAGTTTGGTTTCATATGTATTCTTTATGCAGAACTTTCTGAGGTCGATATTCAGCCCCGTTGTGGACAGAAGCACGGTGCTGGCCTCAAGGTTGGAATTAGGCGGGCTAGTTCAGAACAGTGCATGAGAGATCATGCATTGCATCAGATTCGTGTAATCAGAGTGATAGGATGTGTCGCTCAGAAGAACGATAGAAAGATAAATATTGGTGGGCTGGCTCTGACTCTTCTTCTCTACTCCTTCATGCCTTAACAAAATACATCCTTTGTGTGCTAGAAATATCATAGATTAAATGTGTGTGGTTCGAAGAACAAAAGTCATAACAAATATTGAACACTAAGATAGAACGTTGAAACAATTATATCGAAGCATGCATCAGAGCATGATAATCATAAGAATGCTTCGTCAAACGAAGCGAGCAGTTGTAGCTCAACGCCATGAAACTGTTGGTATACGAAAGTGGAAGCGTACATCAGTGCATGAGTAAAATGCTGAACGCTTCCTCAAGCGAAACGTGCAGTTGCAGTTCAAAATCGTGCAACTGTGTCGGATGGGGAATGGTGCCTACGGTACTATCAGAAGGGGCATGGTGTCTATAGAACAATGTGTCGAGAAGCGGCATGGTGACTCTGTATGTTAGGACCTGCAAGTCGCCAACTGGAATATCAATCGGATGATACCACGAGTATGGTATAGTGGGGCGAGTAGACATGTACCTCGCCGTACTTATATTAGATACCATGCTTGCGTTTTATAGTTATCTATTCACGCGTTGCATGGTCATTGACAGCCTATGCACAAGGCAGGTGGTTCCTCGAACATGTAGTATTAGGGCACTGGTACCGTTCGGCCTAGAAGGAGCTAGCAGATTCACCGTTTGTAACAGAATGGCACAGAGTATTACGAGACCTGCAGTCAGGCTTTCAACCTGGCTGGAAGGGCGCGTCATAATATGGATAAGATGGTGCCTTCGTTCGGGCTCGCAACCTGAATGCGAAGTGTCATCCACTTACAACGAATATAGTCCGATTATGGTGGCGTGCGCCGTCGACATTGACCTTCATGTAGATAAGGTTTATGATATCGAATGTTTCAAACAAAATCGGTAAGTGGTCACCTTGCATCAGTGCAATGGTGGGCGCTTCGGTTTTGGAAATAAGTCACGGTCGAATGACGCAGCTCAATACGTTTCATGGTTACTCACGCGATTCAAGTATAACATGCTTAGTTACCTATGCGATCGAGTATACAATGCTTACCGATTTTAGTTGATTTAATGCTTACTTGCGTACATCCTTACACAATTACAATGTGTACATGCTTTTCTGGTTTCGTAATATGCTATAAACATGAACTGAAATCCATCTTAGTTCTAATAGTAAGACCATCATATAAAACTGTATGCTTCATATGATTATTTATTGTCGACTTAGGCGAGTGGGTTAACTCGCTCACAAGTACAAGATGTGTACTGATACCCAACCTCCCCAGGTATGAAGGATCGCTCGGACGTACCAAATGTGTCGGAAGCTCGGATTAGCAACATATAGGTGTTCGGCCGGGATGCGTGCTTGGATATAAGAAGACCTAATGTATGGAATTGTAGGATCTTTTGTGAGCAAGAAAGATCAATGGGTGTTGTAAGACAACTTGACATATTCAATGGGACCATTCAGAGCCTTTATAACCGCCGCAATTACCAATAAAGAGCTTTGCTTCGTATGTTCTGCGTGCTTCCTCTTATGACTCTATATTTCTTCCGCAGCGACACGGTCAAACGATGATAACCATTATATTTTATCTCCTTGGCTTGTGCAAGTGCAACCAAGACTCGCACGACATCACTTCCGGAAGACGATTATCGACTCTACGGAGTCGGATCTGACAAGTATCATCGCGGTTGTTGCAGCTGTTGCAGAGACACCAGTGATGGCATGTAGCGTGGTTTACCATTTGTGTCAATAAATCAAGCTGTTTGTGTTGTGTGCCAATCTTCGAGCCCCAGTCTGCCGCTGCAGGCTTTCGTTAAGCCTCCAATATGGCCATCCTATGGTGCACAGCACATTTGTACCTCGCAACTTTGTCGGGGCTTATTAGCCGGTACGTGTTTCTGCCTCAGCTACCCATAGGACTTAGTACGTGACACCTTTATCGAGCGTGAATTGACGCATCATCAAGTACCAATCAACGGCTCAAAAAATGGTGTGTACAAATTTTCTTGATCTGCCTGTCGAATTGGGGTCCCACTTACTTTTATGGTAAATTTAATGTATATATATATATATATACCAAAATGGCAATCACAATCACATTCTATCTACGGATGGATGGCAGTGGACTCTGTCGACAGTACACAATTTCATCACTTTGATAAAGAAAAAGAAAGAATAAGACAAGTTGCTAACATATTTTAAGTAAAAAATTAATTATTGCTTCTGTTTTTTAAGTCAAATCCTTGCTTGTTAGAGATAGGATTATATGGTTCCTCTTTTAAATATCTTCATAAAACTTCCAAAAAAAATTTTAATGTCAGAAAGTGTATTTGGCCGGAAACGGTACTTTTTTTACTTTGTAACAGCTACAAGAAGTCCCTGTGAAAGATGGTACATCTATTTATTTATTTTTTTTATTTTTTTTATTTAGAAACAATTAAGGCTCTCTCTCATGTAGATTTTTACCATTTCTATTTCTGTGGTAAAAAAATAATTTTAGAAAAAATTTCTTCTAACAGATTTCTATTTTAATTTTCATCCTAAGTAACAGTGATGTAGGATATAGATTCTCGATAAAAATTTTACAAGTAAATTACGTGGGTCCTATTTTCAAATTAAATTATTAAATTGTATTTTTTTGACACGTATGATAGATATTGAAAATCATTGTAGAGCATTTCTTTTGTAAATATAATTTATATGTAGAAACTCTGTTAACTAGTATAGATTTTTTTCTGATAGTACAATTTTATACATGATAGAAACTTAATTTTAGAAATCTCCATTGGAGATTGCCGAAGTAACAAATGAAATTAATGTTTATCTCGGATCAATTAGGTATCTATGAGATAAATAAAGGAGGAGGAGGAGGAGGAGGAGATATATATGACTATGGAATCTTTTTGTTTTCCTTAAGTGGAACTGATTAGTAAGGCTGATGCGTTTGTTGTATTTTTTTTTAAATAGAATTAATTTAAAAGGTATTTGTTTGGTTTGGTAAAAAGTGAAAAGAAAAGAAGATGAAAAGATAAAATAAAAGTATTATATGTAGAAATGAGGTCTCATTGTTAAAGAATCAAGAAATTTTTTTTTTTCTCTTTCATAGCAACCAAACACAACATGAATGAGTGTAAATAGCCTCTCAATATAAATAGATCTTGGAAACGAAAGCGCGAAAACTGTTCTCCAAACCAAGAAGTCATGCGAGAGAACCGAACAAAAGCACATAAATCAAAAACGTCAAACACTAATCGCCGACACAGAAATTTTTACGTAAAAAATTCAAATGAGAAAAACCACGGGACGATCGAAGTTCAACCCTGAAAAGCCTCCACTAATAGAATAAGAAATACACCGACTCCTTACAAACCTCTCACCGATCCAAACGGATCACCACAACTCTTTGGAAAAATAGATCATAGACAAACGAAAAACGAAAATGACGAGAAAAGAATTACCCGAAATCGATCTCCTCTTCGAAATAGCCTTCAATCTTTTTCTCTCTCCTTCCAATGTCGTAAAAGCACTATTGCCTCCTTTTGCAGTATATTTTTTTTTAGATCTGAGGTATATTTTAGGGCTAAGAGACACCTAATATATATAGTCTAAAATATACCACTAGTATTCCTATTTTATATAGGAATACTCAATTCAAATCCAAATCCATTGACATATTCATGTAGGAATATATAATCCAAATCTAAATCTATTGACATATTCCTATTATATGTAGGAATATTCAATCCAAATATATTGAGGTATTCCTATTATATGTAGGAATACTCAATCCAACTTCAAACTATTTTCTTAGAATTCCACCCACTCCAACAATAGACTCAAGGGATTTACTATAATTAGCCTTAAATCTTTATTATTGGTATAATACCTATTATCTTTTGATGATAATATTGATGTCTAGTAGAAATATGTTCAGAGCATATTGTTTAGACTTGACTAGTTTAACGAACATGGGATGCTTAACTTGGACTCGACTCAGGCTATAACAAGACTCAACATTGATGGTATATGCCTACTAATCATTTAAGGATACAATTATATGAGGAGGACGCCCAGCCCACAGCCTACAGCCCACTGGACTTCCACAAAGTCAAGCTCGAGCCAGCTAAGCCTACCGAGCTACTCTCAGAGTCTTGAGCACACACCCCAATAAGATCTAAATTTCAGGATTATGATAATTCTATATTACTGTATAATGAAACCAATCATAGTATTTGGGTCAAATTGAAGATCTTCAACCTAACGCCATCCTGCTACCTACACAAGTATAAGGAAACATGAAAGTGGCTTTTTTATTTGGTGAAAGTAAAATACATATGTTTTTGGGTTTTATGCCGGTTCTTGGCTATTGAAAGTAAATTTCAATGCTTGAATAGATTATGTTTTAAAACTTGGAAGTGGTCAAATTCATACTTTCAATATTTGAATGGCTATAAAAGTGATAGTAAAATAAAAAGTATATTATAACAATATAAAAAATAATTAACTTAAATATTAAATTTTTATTTTGTTTAATAATTATTTCACTATTTTAATTAAGTTAATTATCTTAATTAAGTTATTCACTGTTACTAACTATTTCATACTATTTTTTAATTAATTACTATTAATAATTATTATTAAAATATATATTAATTAATTACTAATACTATACTAATTATAATTATAATTTAAATTATAATATTATATATAGAGAGAAAGTATGTGAGAAAGTACCAGTCTCTCCCTCACCAAATACTGTAATCACTGAATCCTGACATAACATTTTTGGAAATTATTTTCTTACAACATTCTATAAATCCTTTAAAAGAATTTTTTGGGAATAACATTTATTTAAAATTATATTTTAGAATTTAATAATAATTATGATCAAGTGTTTAGGTGACCCAGATTAATGTTCGAATCATCTTTATCATAAAGGCTCAAGGAATCCCCTAAAAACCTAAACCTATCTTTCTTTTCTTCTTAAAACCCAACATCCTTTATAGCCAAGGTCCCAAAGAATAGCTACCTATGCCTACTGTTAAATAAAGTTCTATTTGTGCTATAGTCCAATTGGATCCGAATTATGGCCATCCAGACCAGAGAGATTCTACTAGTCGAGCACTGTGGGCCAATAATCTATATATGGAGTATTCCGACCCTTTGTATTCAGACTTCCAGCCCAGCTTCTAGAGGTTCTAATATTCTTGCTTAGAAAATTTCTAGATTAAGGTAATTAGAACATGTAACTAATGGATGGGTAGTTAGTTGCTAACTTCTTTAGAGAAAATTCTTAAGAGTATGAACCTAGTTAAGAAAATAGGTTAGATTAATTAACATATAATAGTTAAGTTAGATGTAACTAATTATTTTTAGATATTTCTAAATTTATGTGTTCTTGGAACTGAGTTGTTGGAGCCCAATCCTACAAATAGCACTCCATACCTTCATTTTTTTTCCCCTTCATAATGGATGGTTAGTTTAACTAACTTCTTTAGAGAAAATTCTTAAGAGTATGACCCTAGTTAAGAAAATAGGTTAGATTAATTAACATATAATAGTTAGATATAATAGTTAAATTAGTTGTAACTAATTATTTTTAGATATTTTTAAATTCATGTGTTCTTGGTTGGAGCCCAATCCTATAAATAGCCTTTCATATCTTCAAATTTTTTTTATATTTTTCTTCCTACACGAAACCCCTCCAATCCCTTAGCCGAATTCGATGTCCATACCTACTCGGTAATGTCCTGTAGCTTTACAACTAAACTACAACCCAAGGGACTCCTTCATTTTTATTTCATTCCTCAATAATTCTTGGCCCAAACTCTGACCAAACCCACTCTTTTATCCTGCCCAAACCCTAACCAAGAAAGTTGTAGCAGTGTTCGTGTCCAGCATCACTTGTGTCCAGATTTCAGGAAACCGTGTCAGACCCTGAGGTTACACCGACACAATTGTAACCCTAAACCTAATCTTTCCCTGTATCCTGCTTCCAGATCCACAATGTCGGACCCGATCCCGATCGACCGTCCCAGTAGCCGCCACCTCGCTTCCGAACTTTCCGGTCGAGCATCCGCTGTGAGCCGCCGCGTCGAGGGATCTTCTTCGTCATAGATCCGGGCTTCCGACAAGTGGTGCCACCGCGACCGATCTTCCGGCGCCGGGTCCGCCTCATGTCGTGAATGCTCGGTCGAGCCTACGACCGCCTCCGCAGCATGGGTTGGGTGAAGGGTCAGCATCCTCCAGAGAGGTTGTCTATGAATCTCCTGATGTATTCCAGTCTTTCCTGCAGACCGTGAAGCTCTCGCAGGTTCTTTGGCTGAAGCATATCTAGGATGACTTTAGTCTTTTCAGGGTCGATATGAATACCCTTTGAAGTTATGATAAAGCCTAGAAATTTTCTGCTGGATACCCCTAAGAATGACTTAGTGGGTTCATCTTGAGCTGATGCGTCCTCATTAGATCAAATACGGTCTTCAGATATTGAAGGTGATCATCTTAAAAATGGCTCTTGACAACGATGTCATTAACATAATATTCAACTGTTTTACGCAAGTGGTCACAAAAGATGGTACTCATACCTCTATGGTATGTTGTACCTGTATTTTTCAGGCCAAAGGGCATATCGATGTAACAGTACACCCCTATTGGCGTTCGGAATGACGTGTGCTTCTCGTTCTCTAAAAACATCTTGATTTGGTTGTAGCCTGATAATCCGTCCATGAAGCATATACGCTCGAAGCCACAAGTATTATCGACCATTACATCTATGATCGGGAGCGAGAATTCGTCCTTTGGACAAGCCGTATTCAAATCACGAAAGTCGATGCAGACTCAGATTTTACCGTTCTTTTTAATGACGGGGACGATGTTAGCTACCCAGTCCGGATGCTATTCTTCGCAAATAAATTTGTTTGCTATCAGCTTATTTTCTTCAGCTTCGATAGCATTCATAATGTCTGGACAGAATCGTCGTTATTGATGTTTCACTGGCTTGACGTCAGGCCATATATTGAGCTTATGCCTGGTGATCTGCGGATCCAGGCCCAGCATATTCTTGTGGTTCCATGCAAAGACGTCAATGTATTCTCTTACTAGCTGGACAAGGTATTTAAGTTCTTCCGACGAGAGGTTCTTGCTGATGAAGATAGGCTTAGAAGCAACATCATCGCCCAAATCAACTTGTAAAACCTCGTCTTCTGTAGGAGGTTCCCACTGCTTGAATCATAATTCCCACAGACTCCAGATTTTTAGCCTACAGTTCTACTTCAAAGAGATCGATAAGGTCCTTGTTGTCTTCCTCTGGATCTGTTGATACCATGTTGATGGACAATGCTTGTTTAACCACGTCTTTGATGCTAATTTTAGAGTCCCAAGTGAAAGATTGTGAAAAGTGAGATTGTGTTTCGTCTTCTTCTCCCGAGTCTTCAGGAGTTGTGTGAGGTATGACATATACCAAACCATGACCGGTGCACATGTAATATATCTCTGGTTTTCCCTTGGGGGCGAAGTGATGTAGTGGCAAGCATCATCTTTTATCGTAGTTCAGGCCCTGGTCACTTTTTAGGTCGTATCCCATTTTCTGGAGAATACGTTTTGTTTGTATGCTGTAGGGATGAAGATACATCCTTTCGCTTTTCGGTTCTGGATCTTCGGAGAGAAAGTCGCGATGACCTTCAATTTTTTTGAAGATGATAGGCTTGTCGCCCTTCTTTCTTGCTGGAACGGCGAAGCAGGGGATTTTACTAAGACAAATTCGGTTTGCCGAGTGAGTGGTAGCCGCTTGTGTATGTAGATGTAGCCATAGACTATTCTCCAAAGAATATGCGATGTTCCAGTGCGCAACCATGGAGCAATTCAAAGTGAGGTCCTTGTTGAGGAAATATGGTACCTTCTCAAAAGGGATTATGTCATCGAAGGATGGTATATCGGTAGATGCCATGACGTATTCTCTTAGTTTATCTTCTTCAGTGGCTGTCAGTGACGTTGACGATGCTGGAGTTCTCCGGCGGAGCTTGACTACTAGCTGCCCTGGGGTTCTCGTGGCAAGAGGATCTTTGCCTAGCATGCGTCTCTGTCCCTGGGGTTTGACTACCAAGGGTTCATACGCCTTCTTACGAAGCTTGACTATAAGGAGAGCAGTTGTATGGGGGTGGACGTTCTTTGAGATAGACCCTTAGAGGCTCGCCTGAAGCTGTAACAATATCGGCTTCATCATCGGCGTCGTTATCTCCTTCATCTTGGTGGATTGGCTTGTATAAGATCGAGTCAGAGTAGTATGCCTTGACCCCTTTGAAAGGATCCACGTCAGCGAATTCTGTCTTATTGACGCCGTCTTTGCTGACGTACTTTAAGCACTGGTAAAGAATGGAGGGGACAATCATATATTCGTGTATCCAATGACGCCCTAGCAGGACATTGTAGGACACATCCACATCGATGACATAACATGTCACCTCGGTTCAGAGATCACCGATTTGGCACTTCAAACGAATCTTGCCGAGCAGGTAGCTTATTCTAGCGTTAAAGTCTCTAATAGGGGTGTTAGTTGTCGATAACCGATGTATCAAAATCTCTAAATTTTGTAGCAGACTTCGTGGGATAATACTGAGAGATGGGCTAGGATCGATATGCATTCGATCCACCTTTATAGCTCTGATGTATCCTGTGTAATACAAGGGACGATCATGTCTATTATTTTTTAATAACATATCCTGCTGAGAGAATGCATTATTCATGATCACCTCTATCATACTGTTGCAGTGAGGGCATGTTGCGGGATTCTCGACCGGTGGCTTGACTTGGGGCAAATAAGAGTCGACATTTAGTACCGTCTCTCTTAGAGCATCACGAGTCTTCTTAGAGAGACGAAGGAGTTCAGAGAGTGACAGTTTTACAGGAGTGTTGGCTAGATGCGCCAAGATATAGAAGTTGCAAGACTTTCTCAACCCTTGAGCTACGTCCTTTCACAAAGGTTTATCATAGCGAGTATCCTTCTGCTTTTATTTGTTCGCCACCGGAGGCTGGGATGGATCTAGTTCAGATGTAGTAGGTGCCGTCGGTGGGGCCACCAGAGGTATAGTGCCATCAGGGGCATTGTAGTCGCGTTAGTAGGCCATGCCCGACCTGGTCACACCAGCGAGAGCTTCATCCATAGACGGAGAGACTGTGTGACAGGACTTGGTCTTCTTTCCCTTGGACTTGGAAGTAGGAGGCACTAACGGCCGTGTCATATCTGGGATGAGGTCTAGATGAATCTATATGACTTTGCCTCTTGGAGTAGTGAGAGGAACCAAACCGTCTGCTTGAGCTGGGGGAAGGTTAACAACCATCATGGTCGCCCTGGGTATCAGGACGATACCATCTTGGGTCTTTGTTGTCGAAAAAGTGCCAAACTGGAGGGATACCATATTCGTAGCGACTGTATTGTCTTTATAGTCCAAAGAAAGGGCTTTGGAGTCGATCAGTCATTGTATCTGCCTTTTTAATATATAACAATCATGTTTGGCATGATGGACATATCAATGGTAGTGACAGTATTTGGAGTTGTCAACCTTGCCTGCTTCGTTGGGGCATATGATGTCAGGTAGCTTGAATTTATTGCCATACATCAATACTTCAAAGAGTTCCATGACATCATCGTCATTAAAGGAATAAGTCTCTTTACTCTTGGCGGCTCAGTTGGCTTGGTGACGGGTGTGGTCGAACTCTTGGACATGTTAACTGTCTGGACTTGCTTCCCTTTGCCGTCATGACTATTGTTATCGGTGAAAGGATTCTTTCCTTTGTCTTCAACGTTGGAAGCTTGGAATTCCAATAAGCGGGCGTCTTTCGTGCTCTTTTTTGCAGCAGCGACACTTATACAAATATTGTCCAGTCGCTGAATGGGCTAGACGCTGTCTAGAGTCTCACCAGGGGCAAGAGGTTCTTTCGGCATGTGTCCATCAGCGAGAATTCGAGGATAACGGGGGGAAATTTTAGTTTCGCCTGCTGAAAATGTTCGATGTAGTTTTGTACAAGTTCTCTGTCCCCTTGAGTGATGTCCATTAGAGAGGACATAGTCATGTCCATCCCTTCTTTATAGAACCGAGAGAGGAAAAGTGACTTCAGGTCCTCGAAGGACAAAATTTACTTATCTGGGAGACTGCAGAACCATTGAAACGCAACCCCGGACAGGGCTCCGATGAACATATTAGTGAGTAAGTCATCATCCCTAGGTAGTGACCTATTGTAGATAGAAAGTATCTCATGTATTGAAGGGGTGGCGTCTTCCCATCAAATGTAGCCAAAGATAGTGGCTTATAATTGGGAGGGTACACCACGTTATCCCACTCGGGAGGATAGGGTTGTCGGATCCTAAGCTTCTGAAGCCTCTTTGGATTATCCCGAGCATCGACGCGGGCACTCAAGTCCCTAAGAGTCTCCTGGATATCATCTGGAAGAAGAACGACTTAAGCTTGAGGTGCGGTTTGGCTACTCGCGATATGAGGAGCCGGATCATGCATGCCAAATTCCTCGTTGGCCCCTTGATCTGGGTTTGTTCGCCCTGGTACCGGTGGCTGTGTTGAGACCAAGTTTTCTTTGAGTTACAACACTGTGTGGCTAAAAGTCTGCATCGAAGTACCCAGAGCCTACATTATGGATTCGAGTGCCTCTAAGCATTGTTGGTTACTAGATTATGCTCCATTCTCGTCCCTTGTCATGTATACTGATATTGCGTGTGGGAAGGTGGACGGGAAGGTAGATGCCTCACTTTTCGCCTATGATGTTTGAGTCTCATTATCTTTAGGAAGAGTGGGCAATGTCGCGTCACTTTCATCATGGGAGGGATTACTACCCTAGTCTCAATCGTGGGCTCGTCCTAGGAAGGAGGGCTAACCCATCTCGGCTTTCACCTGTGTGCAGAGACTCACTGTCCTCCTGGAAGGACAAATTATCATGGAATACCGGGGGACTTCTACCCCCAGCTCTGGTTGTAGCTTCATTTAAGGTGGCATGGCTACCCCCAGCCTTCATTCTTAAGTGTGTGCCTTGGAATACCCCCAAGATAGGTACTTGTTTACTATTTTTCAGACGGCTTCATGGTATGCTGACCGACACCCTTTGGTTAGGTGAGCTCTTCTTGGAGATCTTTTTTATAGGAGGAGACCTACATCTTGAGCAATAGGAAGTGACATAAAATTCCTCCTCTTTGCATGATTCTTTCCTAGGATATTGCCTAGATTGTGCCGCAGAATACAATCGTTGAAACACTGATTGTCTGGTTGGAGGGACTGGCGCCTCGATACAGCAGCAGTTGATGGTGATGTTGGAACAAGTGTCTTTGAGGGGATACGTCATGTGCAAATGTTGCTTCTCTTGCCTTACGCTTGTGATTAATCATATTATATAAATCAGACGATGGAAGTTTCCCCCTACCCCTATTTCATGCGCTCAGGAAACCCTTGAGTATGGAGGTGAGAGTGGAGCATTTTCCCCTTGACCCAGTTCTTCTGTAGAGACTGCAACTGGATCATTGATGGAAGACTTGAGGTAAGATGGACCCAGTGCATGCGTGCAGGTAATCTGGGCGCATGGGTATGTCATCTCAATGTTTGCTCCCCGACTTAGTTTAAGTGCACCTACGACATCCAAGTAGGTTTGGAAAGGCTCAAAGGGTCGACCCACATCTGATGCAAGAGTGTCTGGGTTTGCTCTATATAGTCTTCTTTTAACAGCGAGCGTAACGACCAACTACGCATGGCCTTGGGGAGCTGGCGGCACAGTCCCTCGAGCGCACATGGCTTGGGCTATTTTGGGCTTCCCTGATCGGATGTCCTTAGGCGTGTAATATAGGGCATCCAGATTAGGACTATATGAATCCTTGTTGATTACGATCCTGCTAAGAGAAGACTTCGTGTCCCCATGATCGGTGCATCTTTTCCTGCACGGACGGCGCTGTGTGCACGCATCTTGAGACTCATTATTGTTCATCTCAAGGGAGAATTCAGGGAGGGAGGTAGGATGCTCGGCAACCTCATGTGCAACTACGGCGGAGGTTGATGACGCTTCTTGGACAGAGTTCGGGTTTCGCATAACGGCTCTTGCAACCCAAATCTTACGAGCTTTGTGAGGTCGTGCGTGCCTCATTGAAGATCTCAACTTGTTGGCTGAGTACAGGTCAACCGCATGTGCATCTGTGGCGGGGATTAACAATGCATCGAGTACCAATTTCAGGGGTGGCGCAGCGACCTTAGCGCCCCAGATTTTGGGAGTCTTGCGGAGTCCGATGAGTCTTCGAATGCCTGTTGGTCGAAGCAAACGACCAACATCCTCTAAGTCGAACCCAACTTGGTTACGTCGGATTGCGTCACCAGCTTCTCGTTGGAGGAGAAGCTCTTCCCCACCAGATTCACCATTTTTGTCGACACCACCAAAAATAAATAGGGTAAAAAGTTATACGAACTTTTGTATTGATTGCAAATTGACAAAGAGTATAAAATAATTTCTATTACAAAGAATCTAAGTACAAAAATATTTGGACAAGTATGATGGAAGAGATCAAGCACTGCAGCGTCTCCTTTATTCCGTTAATAATCCGGGACCAAGGGGGGTTGACGAGGCTTCAAGGCTTCTGCCTTCTCCTCCTCTCTCTTTATGTTTGTCGTTGGCGCACTAGGGCTCCTGATTGTGATCGTGGTCTCTTCTTTTCGTGGGAAAGCACCCACTATTTTTTTCTTTAGGAAGGCATTAAGTAGGTACATATACGTGGGCTATATATTGGTGCATGGCACTATGTTAAGGCTTCCATGTGGCAAGTCAAGATCTAGGGTTGCTGATGCCCATAATACTCATAACACATGTCATGTCCTAATTCTGATGGTTGTTATTGCACCTTGGGAATACTTCCACTTGGCACATATAGATGCCTGAGGGTGTAGTAGCGCATGGCACTGCTGTCACATGCGAACACTTGTCACTTAGTGGTGCATGACACTACTAGCGCATGGGAACACTAGTTACTTAGTGGCGCATTGCACTGATGGCACACAGGAACACTAGTTATAAAACGGTCGACGCATGAGACTGGACCATTATTGTGTAGGGGGCATGATCACTGCGACACATGGCCTTTGATTACTATTGGTGCATGGCAGAGGTTTTCCTTGCTTCTACAGTAGTAACCATGGCTGACGTTATATAGAACATGCACGCCCTTGATGCGACTACACCCTTGATGCGACTACATATACATGTTACGGGCCCATTATTTCCTCAATAACGGTCATTGCCAGATGTCATGGGAGGAGGATACGCTTAGAAAGAACTTTGCCACATGTCTCATAGTCGCATAGATATTGCTATGCTGAAGGAGATTGGCCGCATGACCCTTCTGTCGCATAGACTCTTGTGAAGTGGTTGTGCCACATCACTCTTTTAAAGAGGCCGTGTCGCATCACCCTTGTCATTTTGTGCCACGTGGAACGATCTGCCGTTGACTTACAATGGTAATCATTTGCTAATGTCATTCACTACCGTTTTGGGTAACTAACAGCTGGAGTGGCACAACTTTTAAAGGGTAATTTAATATTATGTCAGAACGCATGCGGCTGAGGCGTTTAATGATTCCTTGAATGTATGCCCTTTTGCTGCATCAGTGGCTTGCTACTCTTTGCCACATCAATGCTCTACTTCTCTTTCCTGCATCGATAGTCTAATACTCTTTGTCGCATGGGTAGTTTGCTTCTCCCTGCCACATGGCCTCTGATATCACTAATCAGAGTGGTTGTATGCGCATGGGTTAAAAAAAAATTCATGCTTCTACAAGACCCCATTTAAAAACTTTAAAACTTGAAAAAAGTTCAAAATACCATGAAAGAAGCATGGATGAAATTTTAAGCTTGGCGTATAGCAGGCTAGCCATATACTGTGTCACGTGCGCGCATGGTGCGGTTAACAAGCTATCAAATCCATTTTAAATTCCATGCAATTTGAATAGGTCCTCCTGGATTTTTGTGATATCCGACATGTGGGTGCGAGATTCGAGGTGTCTAATTCATCGCCATTAATACCAGATGCACATGATTTCTCGAAAACTGAAGCGCTGTTTGTGGCTGACTGTGCCCAAGTTTTTGCTTATAAATAGCGTGATATGGAGAGAGAAATTTCTTACAACAAGTTCTTTTTTTATTTTTTATTTTGGGTATAATGTATTTTTCTTTTCTTTTGCAGTGAAGAAATGAAGAACACCTTTTGTAGCCAAAAATTTTGATTTTGCAAAATCTGGTTGAACTTAGTAAAATATTGTATTTTGCTTGAAAAATAATTTCCACTAGGGAATATTGAATGGACTCATTACCCATGGCGTACCTAAACCTAGGTAAGGATAATAAGTTGAATATACTGACACTATTAGAGGTAATATGGACATGATAGTTAACAGTCGATAAACAACATGTTTGCTCTGAGGCAATGTGGACATAACAAACTTTTTTGAGAAAGAAATCCGCTGGAGATATGTGAACTTATTATCCATGGCACACTTAAAGCTAAGTGTAGATAATAAGTTAAAATGACTGACACAATCAAAGGTGTGCAAACGTAATAGCAGAAAGTCGATGGACACAAAGTTTACTCAGAGGTGATGTGGACGTGGCAAAATTTTTAAGTTAGGATTCTACTGGGGATATCTGCTCAAAGGTAATATGGATGTGGCAGAATATAACTCCGTAAGAATTCAACTTTTTATGGGAAAAAAGTACAGAGATAATGTGGATCACATGATTATTATCTTCGATAATTAAATTCACTCTTCTGGGGAGAATAAAAAAGAAATAGTTCATAAGTAATATGGAATTAAACCAATGTTAGAAACATTCCATCCCAGGGAAGAAATATTCGAGAGTATTTTTAATCCGGTTGGGGATAAAAAAAATAGGACATCCTTAGAACGGCTGGGCTATAAGAATACGACCATTTGCATGTGGAAATTTTATTTTAAGTGATCTCAATGTGAACATTTTATATGATTTGATAACTATTCAGCTGAGAAATTTTGGAGGATCTATTACCTATTACGTGCTCAAGACTATTTAATACAAATAATATCTCAAAGCATTGAAGAGTTTCACTAACTGTCATGCGAAGGTTATTAGCAGTATGCTAGGGGTAGTAAAATGTCTGCTAAGGACACCTTCGACAAAAATCTCTAACCGCATTGTGAAAGAGTAATTTTAGGTGGACCTATTATCCATAACATATTCAAGATTCTTGAATACGGATAATAGATTTTACAACATATTGGGGGAAATAAATGTCTCACTGTATATTTACATGGTTGGGGATAAATAAAGAGATGTAAACACAGTACACTTAAGCGATACGTTGGGGTCTGGGAAATACAGGTCTAATTATGATTTAAACCTAGAACTTCTTCAAAAATTTTCCATTGGTCGGCATCATTAGCAAATTTGCGAGCCTGTACGTACCATTGGAATACACTAAATCCACAACGAATAAGCCCTACCATTTAGGTTGGAACTTCCCTTTCGTTTTATGTGTCATGACCATAGGTCTTCTCACTACTAAGACAAGGTCACCGACTTGGAACGTTCTTTCCTTCACCTTTTTGTTAAAGTCTTTGGAAATACATGCATGATATATCTCAATTCGTTGTCGATCTAACAGATATTTCTCGTTGAGCGTTTCCAACTCTTGTAACCAAAATCGATAGTTGTCTTTGGTGGTTAGCTCATTGGAGAGAGCTATCCGAAGAGAGGGAATTTGGATTTCTAGGGGAATAACGGCTTTGCTCCCATAAACAAAAGAAAATAACATGTTGCCAATTGGAGTTTGGACCGTTGTACAGTACGCCTAAAGACATTCACCAAGCTTCTCATTTTCAATCACGTTTGTTGGACGAAACAAACTTCGTGAGCAACTTGATAATTATTTTATTGAACGCTTTAACTAGTCCATTCACTGCTGGATTATATATTGTCGAAGCTATGTTCCAGATTATATTTTTATCATAAAACCGGTAAAACGTGTGGCTTACAAACTACGGACCATTATTATGGATAATCCTACGGGAAAACCCAAAGCGATAGATAACCTAATGTTTATGGCTGATTAGGTTCAATATTTTGACTTCGATGAGTGGTATCACTTCTGCCCATTTAGAGAAGTAATCGGTTATGGAAAAGATGAACTGAAGACCTCTGGTTGACAGTAAGCTGATTGGACCAATGACATCCATACCCTATGCTTCAAAAGGCCATGACACGGCCGTAGGGTGCCAAAGTTCTGAAGGATGGATAAAATCAACATAAATTTGACACATCCTGTATTTTCTGGCATATTCTATATCATATGATACCATAGTGGGCTAATAATAACCCATGTGTCAGAGACGATCCTGTAATTTAGGACCTGGCTGATGAGTGCCACAAGTACCGTCGTAAGCTTCATGGAGTACTTGTATTGCTTCTGCATTTAATAAGCATCGTAGCAGGAGCACGTCATGACAATATAACATTTTTGTAGATGTATCTGTAGAAGCATCAAAAATCTACACGATGCACCTTAGTGACCCATCTCCATGCGCCTCAGTGACCCAGCACCATGCGCCTCAGGAATTCAGCTTTATGCGCTCTATGCATCAACAGTCTAAGAAGTGTCTCATGTTCCTGCAGCGCCACGTGCCATTACTTAGTTTAGTATCTCATGTGCCCGCAGTACCATGCACTACTACGTAGTTTAGTATCTCAAATGCCCGTAGTGCTATGCGCCACTACGTAGCTTAATGTCTTATCTACCTGTGCCATGCGCTACTATGCATCTTAGTATTCCCATGCGCCTGCAGTGTCATGAGCTACTAACCCCTCAATGCTCTTTATGTGCCAAGTGGAAATATTTCTAAGGTGCAATCACAGCTTTCCAAATTAGAGCATGACACGTGTTACGAGTATTATGGGCATCAACAACCCCAGATCTTGGCTTGACACGTGGCAGCCTTAACGCAGTATGCGCCTGCAGTGCCATGCGTCAACATGCAACCCGCATACATGTACCTACGTAATGCCTTCTTAAAGGCTATAAATAGTAGGTATTTTCTCACATGCAAGAGGATACCACACGTAGAAGAGGAGGAAAATAAGACATAAGCACCATTCGAAGCCTCGTCAATCTCCTTGGTCCCGGATCGTCAACGGAGTAAAGGAGTCGCTACA
This sequence comes from Iris macrosiphon, assembly GCA_036927795.1. Classification (NCBI taxonomy): domain Eukaryota; kingdom Viridiplantae; phylum Streptophyta; class Magnoliopsida; order Asparagales; family Iridaceae; genus Iris; species Iris macrosiphon. The sequence continues at coordinate 207,739,772 of JAYESA010000006.1, read as the reverse complement.
GCGCTCGATGCCCACTGTCATACTTGCCCATATCTTTCTTTTTATACTTAGATCCTCTTGTATATGGATTCTCTTGTACTCTTTGTCAATTCGTAATAAATAAAAAATTTACACCCTCCACTAAAAACTTATTTTTGCGATGTCGACAAAAACGGTGACTCTGCTGGGGAAGAGCTTCTCCTCCAACGAGAAACTGGTGACGCAATCCGACATAAGCAAGTTAGGTTTGACTTAGAGGATATTGATCGTCCACTTCGACCAATAGGTGTTCGAAGATATGCTTGACAAGTCGAGCTCTCTAATGAGGTCCGTACGACCTCGCAAGACTCACGAAACTCGGGACGTCACTACCGCTGTGCCAAGTTCGGAGTTGGTACCCGATGCATCGTCAACCTACGTCACAGTTGCACACGCGGTTGACCTATAATCCACCGAAAAGTTGAGATCCTTGCCAAGGCCCGCACGACCTCAAAAAGTTTGCAAGATGTGGGTTGTTAAAGCCGCTACGCTAAACCCGAACTCTGCTCCAAAAATGCTGCCAACCTTAGACGTAGGTGCACACAAGGTAGGCGCATATCCTTTCTCCGTCTTTGAAGCTGTGATCAAGAGAAACCGTGCCAAGTCTTACGATGTGCGCATGCAGCACCGTCTAGTCCGTGAAGGATGCACCGATCACAGGCGTATAAAGTCTTCTCCAAACAACTCTGCGGGTAACAAGGGCTCATATAGTCCCAACTTGGATTCCGTATACTATGCGCCTAAGGACGCTGGCGCAAGAAAACACAAAATACCTCGAATCATGCGCTCTTGGGAGGCTGAGCCATCATCTCTCCAAATGTACAAACCTTTGCCTGTAATACGTGTTGCTAATAGAAGACTCTATAGGGAAGAATCAGGTGCTCATGCGCCAGAAGTGGGTCGACCCTTATGGCCTTCTCGAACCCACTTGGATGCCATAATGCACCAAACCAAGTCGGAGAATAAACATCGGGATGACAGACCCATGCGTCCAACCTGGATGCGCGCATGTAATGGGTCCATCTCACATTAATGCTTCCATTAATAATCCAGTTACAGTTTCTGCGGAAGAAATGGGTCAGAGAGCAAATATACCACTCTTGCCTCCATGTGCAAAGCTTGTCCGAGCGTATGAAATGGGGTAAAAGTGAGCTTCCATCATCTGATTTATGAAACGTAATTAGTCACAGTATAAGACGAGATAGGCACATGATGTGTCCTCTCGCAGAAACACTTATGCCAATATCATCATCAACTGTTATTGTTCCAAAGCACCAGTTCCGACAGCCAGACAGTCGATGTTCCAACGGCTACAACCTGCGACGCCAATCCAACAAAATCCCCGGAGACCTCTACATGATGAGGAGGAACTGCTTGTCGCCTCGTGTTATTTAACATGGAGGTCTTCTCCCGAGAAAAAGATCTCAAAGAAAAGTTTGATGATTAGTACACCGCGAAGTCATCTGTGGACTAGAAAACAAGTACCCACAGAGGGGGTATTTCATGGTACACGCTCGATGAAATGTTCTTATTAGAATTTTTCATACTATGGCATGGATAGAGTGTGCTCCGTTCGAATAAATAAAATTTGTGGGTTTGAGTTGAACTTTACAATTGGGCCAATGAGAACAGTTCATCGAGCGAGTACGCGTTGCACACGAGTATCAGATTGGAACGCTTGGTGAAACGAAGCATGCAGTTGTGGTTCAAAATTGTATAACTGTGTCAGAGCAGGGGTGTTGCACACGTCGGAACACTATGTCGAGAAACAACATGGTGCCTTATATTATAATTTGAGATTGGTTCCTTATGATATAATTTGGTAACGGATATAGTGGATCAGCTAGAATGGGTCGAGTATAGTATGGTGGGGCGAGAAGGCACGATTCCTCATCATACCTATATTTTATCGTTGAATGGTCAACGACAACCTGTGCAAAGGGTTTGGCATTTCTCGAACGGGATAGGCACCGGGGCACCAGGATCGTTCGACCTAGGAGAAATAATTAAAGTGCTTTTGAAGCACGGGATAGCGAGACATACAGCTGTGGTGTTGTGTAACCTCCCCTAATTTTCTAGGATTTTTTATTTAATAATATGCGTATAACGACAGCGTACCAATAAATAATAATAAAATAAATAGAATAAAAATAAACTAATAATTATTTTATAGAAATAATAGTAATTATAATTAAGAAGGATGTTTTTATAAAAGAAAAAAAGAAAAAGAAAAGAAAATTAATATATATATATATATATATATATATATATATATATATATATATATACGTGTGTGTGTATGTGTGTGTACGTAAACAAACGAAAACCCTAACCAACGAGCAGTCAACCTAGACCTTCCCCCTCACCACCGTCGCTGTCGCTCGACCGTAGAACACCAGAGCACTACCGTCGCCGCCGTTGACTGGTACACGCGCGGGTCAAAACCTTGACAGAAATGAACCCCAGGTACCCATCTTTCTCGCTGAATTTTTTCCTACATACGCGACCGAATTTCGATCTAGTTGTTTTAATTCAACCATAACATGAACACCTTCTAATGTCTTCAAGTAGTTTTATTCGAACCGCCCTATTTCTGATGTAAGTTTATCCGAAACTTTCCAAAAAACCACTATTTAGATATATGTGAATTGACAATTTTCGAAACCAATATGCTGTTTTGGAAAGCAATTTTCTTCCAATCGAACTCACATAATTATAATCTTTTTTATGATAGCTAGTCTATATAATTAGGATCATAATAACCTAATATTTAAATACTTTAGATCATTAATTTTGTGCTAAATTTAGATTTAAAATCACGAAAAATAGTTTTTCAAGAACTTAGAAACTTGCGATACGGAGTGCGTCCCGACAAACTGAACCACCACGTCATGAACCAGTTTTACCGAAAGGAGTATATGGTATATCCGGACGTGCGGGCCTTTGCGGAAGTTGATTTGGAAGTGTGTGCGCGTCGAAATCAAACCGTATCCGTAAAAAGTTCTCATGTATTAGCACTTTGCAATTTTTCCATTAATTGGTACATGCTCGTCAGAACGCGACGAAACTTATGCAATTGAATTCATAGTATTACGCTAGTCCTCATACCGATGTTTCACGCAATTTCGAGACAGTTGACCGAGCCGCCTATTCGCGGGCCCCATGGTTGACTTTACGGACAAAATTATGATCAGCTCACCGAAATCTAAAATTGGACATACCGTTGAGTTTGTATCATTTTTTAGGATTAATATAGCCTACAATTTGTCCTATTTAGAGACTTTTATCCCTGATACGTATTTCGGTACAAGGTGGGCCCCATAAGGATACCGTTTTGACCCAAAATTGTCCTTTTTGCTCCTGTGTCCAAATTAGACGAAATGGTAGAGTTTTCTGACTTATCTCGCTGATTCTGGAGACGTTGGTGATATTTATTTTAGCATCCGGAGATGTTCGTTCGGAGCCTGTAGTTTCTGATCCCATGTGCTTGACGTCAGGACGTCACGCCTACATTACACTGATTTTTTGTCAGGCAAGTATACCTTGCCATTGTGCTATTTATTTATATTCATTATTATCATGCATATTTGCTGAGTTAGCCCAATATTTAAGTTGAGTTTTTGAATATGGCTAATCGATTAAGTTTAGCATAATGATAATCGATCAATCACTATAGTATATTCTAGTTAAACTCAACATTGTGCAGATATATAATATTTTATTCTGTATATTTCCTTGTTCGTCTAACATGTACTTGCAGAAAGTAATAAGCAAAAACCAGCATGGACATATGCAACGATGAAATGATGATGAGCCAAAGACAGCGTTATACTAGAAGATTTCATCCAACCGTCTACGACTTATCCGGAGCTCGATCAGCGGACGGGGGTTGAGGGGGCAGCGTCCCTTGTGGGGGTTCGGGGGTGAAGCCCCCAAAAGGTATTCAAATTCCCAGATCTGGTTATCTTTGGACAACTACCATCAAGAAAAAAGGGTCTTCAAGTCAACATATGTTTCAGAAGTTTGAGTCATCAGTGCTCTTGGTTTTCATATATAATTTGATATTTTATTTGAGTCTAGGACTTCTGTACATCGAGTCGTACTGGCATAACCCAAGTCCACTCAAATAATCCTCGAACCCAACCACATAATCGGTCCACATTCATTCACAAAGCCTACCTTACTTAGCAACCGAACTCGGGCCAAATTTATGCCGAACTCGGACCGAACTCGGTTACCACTTTGGTATAAAATTAGCTAGTTGTTATATCCCTGATTTTGTGGCCTCCAACGTTCAAAAATTCAAATATTCTCTGCCGAATTCTGGTCGAACTCAGTTTGGTAATAACCTATAAATAGAGTTATATTTTTGCGTTCTTACTCACTCTACCATTCTCAATCTTTCTATCCTATAGTGAGTAAACTCTCAGAGCCTAAACTTTCTTATCTCTAAGATCAACTCCCAGCCTTCTAGTGCCAAGTGAGGTCTCGATCTAGAAGTGTACAGAGCTGTAAAGAGCTTGGTTCATCAATCCCCTCTTTTGTGTGAAGTTGCGAGCCTTCGAATCAAAACTCGTGGTGTGTAAAGTTGCGAGAATTCAGATCAAATCTCGTGGTGTAAAAAAGTGACAAGCCTTCGGATCAAAGCTTGTGATTCACTATTGGTGATTATAGTGGATAAAACTCCGAGCTTGAGTTCTCGCGACTGGACTAGTCCTCTCAGAGGAAAACCAGTATACATCACGGTGTTTGTGTTTGCTTTCTCTTACACTTACTTTATTACATTACTGTCTTGCATATACACTGTTAGTTGGTAGCTGCCTTTACTCTGCTTAATTTTTAATTGGATAGATTATTTCGCTGCACTCTATTCACCCCCTCTAGAGTTTTCCTACGGTCTTTCAATTGGTATCAAAATAGATAGTCACTTAATTAGTTTTTGATCCCAATTGCTCCTTCAATTGGTATCAGAGCTAGTTCTCTTGATATAGGCTTAACATCCTAAGAGACTTATGACAACCGTTAGATCTATCAACACCAACAATGGTGAAGGCCAGTCCATAAATAGGTTACCTCTATTTGATGGAACCACCTACACTTACTGAAAAACACGTATGGATTTCTATCTTAGATCACTAGACTTTGACCTTTGGTCAATAGTTGAGGATGGCTACAAAAAGCCTGATAAGATTATTTTAGATGGTAATCTCATAGATAAGCCTAAAGATAAGTATACTGATGTAGAAAAAAAATAATCCAGTCTTGATGCTAGAGTTGTTAATGCTTTATTTTGTGCCTTAGACAGTACAGAGTTTAATAGATTATCTACATATACCACTTCACATGAGATCTGGAAACTTCTCGAGGTAACTCATGAAGGAACTACTCAAGTGAAGGAGTCTAAGATAAGCAGACTGACACAAGAATATGAGACATTCAAGATAAAGTCAAATAAGACCATCACTCAGGTGTTCACAAGATTTTTTGACATCGTCAATCCTCTATCCTCTCTTGGCAAGTAGTACAGCAACCACAAAAATATACATAAGGTGCTTAGAGGGCTTCCGAAGAAATGGAACCCAAAAGCAACGGCGATCATTGAACGAAATGACCTTACTACAATAATGCTGAAAATACTCATGGGAAAGCTGATGACACATGACATGGACCTCAATGACCTCGAAGAAGATTCAGCTCCTAAAGAGAAGTCCATCGCACTCAAGGCTCATCATAAAAGATCCTTCGACGATGCTTCTGAAGATAAAAAAAAAATGATGATGATTCAAACAATGAGGATCTGGCCCAAATTTCTAGGAACTTTGTCGAACAATTCTTGAAGTTTGTGAAATAAAACCCAAAAAAAAAAGATCTAAAGAAGAACCAATTTGCTACAACTGTAGAAGGCCAGGCCACATGATGAAAGATTGATCAAAAGCAAAAAAGAGAGAATCGATATGTACGATCAAACAAAGGAGAATTTTCGTCTCACAAATATACAAATACAAGCATCTGGTGTGAAAGTAAAGCTAGTAATTCAGAAGAAGAAAGCCCTCGACATGCTACAAATATATGCTTAACGACATTCACTAATGAGATAAAAGTAATCATTTACTTAAAGAGTTTTCTTATGATGAATTATCTGATGCTTTTAATGATTTATTTGAATATCACAAGAAGCTTATGGATAAGTATAAGTAAGCTAGAAAAGATATTAAATCTATCTGCTTGAGAATGAAAAGCTCACTTGTTTACTAAATGAGGCTAGAGACAATTATTTTCCTGACGACTATGATGATATCCCCAAACTTAAGCTTAGCTTACAAGAAGCACTTGACTACTTTGATAAAAGCAATCAAGAAAATGCTAAACTTAAGGAGAATTTAAAAAAAAAGTACTCTAATATATCACTTAGAATTGATGCTCTTACTGCTAAATATGATGATTTATATGCCACCTCTAAAAAGTTAGATATTAGATTGGAAAAGGAGGTCATATAACCTACTACTCAGTCTCACACGACACTTGGCTAAACAAAAGAGCACTCACAATAATACACCAGCAAGCAAACTAAATGCTCCACACTATCACGCATGTAGAACACAACATACTTTACATAATCATGTATTTTATTACAAATATCCATGCAAGACACGTCATAATACTTTACATACTCATGTCTACCCTTTTATACCAAACACAAATGCTTATGCTACATGTCATTATTGTGGTTTAAAAGGTCATATTTTATATCAATGCAAGGCTAAAAAATTGGTTGATATGAATATGTATAAGTGGGTTCCCAAAGCTAGCAAATATGAATCCAAATCTTGGATACCAAAGTCTCTGCATAATGATGTAGGTAGAATACTTTGTGTCAAAATTTAGAACCAAGAAGAATGTTGGTGATTGCAAATCTACAAAGGTCATCTTTTAAGCAATTGCACGAACATAAATATAGCCACTTGAGCCACTTTGGTAACGTGCTAATTGATTCTTCCTAAATAGCTATAATTATAGAATCTAGCATGTTCTTAATCAATGTTTTATTAATATCTCTTATTGATATCTTTAGTTGTTATGTTAGATGTGATACTAGCATGATTAGTTAACTTTCTTGTAGATACTGACATCCAGCATGACTAGTTGTTTAGCAAAAATATTTGTTGTCACTATGGAATCATTTACTATGACACAATTGTCTATGCATGCTTTATATCTTTGAGTGAACTTTATTAGTCAAGAATTAGGATTCTAGATTTCAATATTTTATGATATTATAATTAGCATATATACCTATTAAATCTAAGTTCTTTAAAGTTAAGTTTACTTTTGGTTATAAGCCGAAAGGGCAATTCTGTCAAAAAGGCGTAAATAGTCTTAGCGACAAGGTACTTAATTATCTTTGGACCACCGCTAGTTGGAATCCGGCCCCTATAGCTAACCCAAGATAATCAACACTTTATTGAATAATAATTTGTTAAGGTTTATTTGCTATTGTTTCCAGAATAGAGCAGTGAATCTGAGCCCTACTCCTTGAATTTAAAGTTGATAACTTTTAGTATAGAATATGACACTACGACTTTTAGTAAGCACTACTTGGTTTTTCTAGCTGTTTTTGTACTGTCACTTAGTTTAAAATTTAGACTTCTGACTATTTACAATGATATTAGAGAAAAGTTGTTTAATTATCTCTTACATATGACTAAATGTGTATATTTATTTATGCTTCTCTTGTATTATTGTTACCCAATGTTTCTATATTAATGTACTGCATCTAGTTTCCTACAATTGGTATCTAGTTTCCAATTGGTAAGTATATGGTTTTGATATGCATGTCATTATTCTACATATGGTGATATTCTAGCTACTTACTCCTAATTTACCACATGATCATATTATATGCTTTATACTACTCACCTTGTCTTCATGATATACACTTCGTTTGTGGGGGAGCCGTAAATAATATATTTTGACAAAAGAGGAGAAATATGTCAAATATGTGCATATTCGCCAACGTTTTACTACGAGGGTGCTTATGCACAACTACAAGCTTTGGTAATATCAATTGTCTCCTATTACGGAAGCTTCATTTTGATCATGTCAACGGGAGAGAAATAAGTTTAAGTATGTAAGTATATGTTTAAGTAGTATACGTATAGTGATTTGTGCTTATTAATTTTGATATATGCATCGATTATATATGTCTTAAACTTAACTGTTTTGCCATAATAAAAAAGGGGGAGATTGTTAGTCCAATATTTAAGTTAAGTTTTTGAATATGGCTAATCGATTAAGTTTATCATAATGATAATCGATTAATCACTATAGTATATTTTACTTAAACTCAGCATTGTCCAGATATACAATATTTTTTTCTGTATATTTTCTTGTTCGTATAACATGTATTTGTAAAAAGTAATAAGCAAAAACCATCATGGACATATGCAACGATGAAATGATGATGAGCCAAAGACGATGTTATACTAGAAGATTTTGACCAACCGCCTACGACTTATCCGGAGCCCGGTCAGCAGACGGAGGTCGAGGGGGAAGCGCCCCTCGTGGAGGTTCAGGGGTGAAGCTCCCGAAAGGTATTCAGATTCCCAGATCTGGTTATCTTTGGACAACTACCGTCAAGAAAAAAATGTCTTCAATTCAGCAGATGTTTCAGAAGTTTGGCGTTATCAATTCTCTTGGTTTTCATATGTAATTTAATATTTTATTTGATTCTAGGACTTTTGTACATTGATTCGCACTGGCATAACCCAAGTCTACTCAAATAAACCTCGAACCCAACCACAAAATTAGTCCACATTCATTCAAAAAGTTACCTTACTTAGCAACCGAACTTGGGCCAAATTTATGCCGAACTCGGACCGAACTTAGTTACCACTTTGGTATAAAATCATCCAGTTGTTATATCCCGGATTTTATGGCTTCCAACGTTCAAAAATTCAAATATTTCCTACCGAATTATGGCCGAACTCAGTTTGGTAATAACATATAAATAGAGTTAGATTTTTTACATTCTTACTCACTCAACCATTCTCAATCTTTCTATCCTATAGTGAGTAAACCCTCAGAAGCTAAACTTTCTTATTACCAAGATCAACTCCCAGCCTTTTAGGGCCAAGTGCGGTCTCGGTCTAGAAGTCTATAAAGTTGTAAAGAGCTTGGTTCATCAAGCCCCTCTTCTGTGTGAAGTTATAAGCCTTTGGATCAAAACTCATGGTGTGTGAAGTTGCGAGACTTTGAATCAAATCTCGTGGTATAAAGAAGTGGCAAGCCTTCAGATCAAAGCTTGTGATTCACTATTGGTGATTATAGTGGATAAAACTCTGAGCTTGAGTTCTCGGGACTGGACTAGTCCTCTCAGAGAAAAACCAGTATACATCATGGTGTTTACGTTTTCTCTCTCTTACTCTTACTTCTTTACATTACTGTCTTGCATATACACTGTTTGTTGGTAGCTGCCTTCACTTAACTTAATTTTTAATTGGGTAGATTATTCCGCTGTACTCTATTCACCCCTTGTAGAGTTTTCCTACGGTCCTTCATGTTGTTGTTTATTTAGTTATTTTATTTCTCTATATAAAATTGTACGTCCAAGAATAACTTGGTTGCAACGACGGTTGTATCGTCTTTTGTCACTTATTTAATATTTTGCATGACGTCCTAGTGTTACGAGACCACCCCATGATGTTGAGACATTCTTATATTTTATTGGTCGTGACACATTTGTTACACTAGTGTAAGTCTTATGTAGGACACAGACTTGCGTGATAGGCTAGCCACCTGTACATATGGGATATACGACGGATAAGAAACAACTGTCGATAGAAATGCATGCTAGAAGACTTGGCAGTTATTAGAGGTATCACTATGGCATGGATATAACATGGATAGAGCATAGGGTGGGGAGATGCGTGGTCAGATGACTCTTATATTATATTATTTATGCGGCCTCTGACGATCGAAAGACGTTACGCTTTTTAGGCCATTAATTCTCCGAGTGAGTCACGCCAATCCCATTTTTAGCCAGATAGCCTATACGTTGGAAAGTAGTTCTCAAAAATGAATTTCACATAAACGGTTAGGCGACCATTTGGATATTATTTTCAGTATATTATGGCATTTACTTTTTGTATCTTGTTACTTCCCTCTGAGGACCTGGTCCACTTCCAAGTATAGACGAGCAGGATTATCCGCAGGAGTATGGACCCAGGCCTGACGCATTATTCTTTGTTGAGGAGGTCTTACCTTCTGAGTACCAGTGATTACTTTATTGCTGATGGATCCTTAATTATTGTTTCTTTATTGACATTTATTTTATATTGGAGTTTTAATCTCTTCTATCATTTTAGGTTTTGCACAAATAGGAAAATTGGATTGGATGAGGGTAGAATCCATATTTGGTATGTTGTAGAGGGAGAAATTGGTATATGGTGTTTTGTATGAGCCATGAGGGTGTGAGTGTGGGTTTGAGTTGGCGTTTGGTCTAGCTTTGGGATAGCTTTAGTCGGTTGTCCTAAAATAAATAGGAATTGTATCATTACTGGTTTCAATAAATTGGAAGTGCATAAATTTTAATTGGGTGTAACACAAGTTTCATGGACGTAATAGACTCAGAGTAGACTATTAATATATATTGGGTTGCATGGTATGGGTCGAAGTTGTGTCTCCAATTTCGATTGGAACGGATATACGTGCAAAATTTAGGTTTAAAATTAGACATTGTTTGAGGAATGTTGCGCGATTAAAATAAAGCACAAGAGAGGGTATTTATGAGTGACACAAAGGTCAGAATAGAAGACTGACACATCTAAGTCAAGGGTGTAAAATTTGTTCGAAGGCAAAAGCTGGAGTATCGCTCCAATTATCGAAGCAACGGAAAGGTGCATCCAGTGAATCAAAAATAAATAGGTTTTAAATAACTCCAATAATTATTCCAGAATAATTCTAAATTAATCCATAAACCTAGATTTTGGGTCAGAGGGTTTACATGCCTTCAAGATCTTCTCCCCCACTCCAGGATCTTGAGGCCAAGCTTGCTGACATTTAATAAAGAGTTCAGATAGACCCACCAAACCTTGATCTCATAGAAGAGGAAGTTGCTCTCATGGATCTGCTACGCAGGAAGAGATTCTTATATGAGATCCAAGTTAGACAACAGACAAAATGCAACTGGCTTAGATATGGTGATAGGTTCATTAAATTCTTCCACGCCACAGTGAAAGCTAAGCATTATTGAAATGCCATTCATATGATTCTTGATTCTAGTGCTGCTTTAATTACCGAGGCGAATGTTATTAGTGATAAAGCAATTCATTTCTACCAAGACATGGTAATCATATTATGAGGAATACGGACTATAATAAGTTGGTTTCGGGACATGGTAATCATATTATGCATGTGCCAATTTCTTTGGAGGAGATTGAACTTATTATAAGGAATAGGGACTATAATAAATCTTCTGGTCCCGGTGGTTTTGGAGTCTCCTTCTTCAAGAAACACTTGGATATGCTCAAATCTGATGTTTTGGAGGCGGTCGGGGAGTTCTTTGACTCTAGTAAGTTACCTAAGGGGCTTAATCATACTTTTGATGTTTTGATTGCGAAGGTGGAGGGAGCTACATTTTTGGAAGATTCCATGCATGTTGCGTGCTGCAACTTCTTATACAAGATCATCACCCACCTGATGTGTAATTGAATGAGGACTGTTATGTAGGATCTTGTTTCTCCTAATCAAATTACCTTTATCAAAAGTCACTCTATCTATGAGAATTGTCTGCTAGCCCATGAGCTTGTGAGGGACTTTAGCAAGCAAAGGGAAAACAATGCGTGCTTAAAGCTAGATCTCAAGAAAATGTATAATATGGTGAATCATGAGTTCCTGTGCTACATTATGCTTTGCATGGGGTTTGACAAATGGTGGGTGGATAGGGTGAGGAAGTATCTGCTCTCCCTCTTTCTCGATCATGGTTAGGGGTCAGCCAGAGGGGGGGTTTCAAAAGTTTCAGGGGCCTGAGACAAGGTGGTCTTTTTTTCCCAAATATGGTTGCTATTGTGATAGAGTTCCTCACGTGCTTGTTGGATGATGCGATTATGGATGGGAACATTACCCCACTTTTTCGGAAGGAGATCCTAGTGGTATCGCATCTTATCTACATGGATGATTTATTAGTGTTCGTAGAACCTTGGAAAATGTATTCTTTTCTCAAGGGCATATTCGATACACTGAAAAGGTGGTTAGATTTACAGCTCAATAAGAACAAGAGCTAGATATTTATAAATCGGACAAGTGGGCATAAGGAGGTCTGGCTGGCCAAGATAGGCATTACTGAGGGTTCGCTTTCGGTCAAATACTTCGATTTGCCTCTCTCTATCAACTATGTCACTCATGCGGATTGTGAGGGTCTGGTCAACTATACACAATCTAAACTGGCTCAGATCATGTCCTTTGGAGGACGAATTAAACTTATTAGAGCCTTTATCGACTATAGCATTGTATTGGCTTCAAGCAATCATGCTACCTAAAGGTAAGATAAAGAAGATTGAACGTGTGTGTACTGACATTCTGTGGAAATGGGGTATGCATGATATCAGTTGGGAGGAGTTGTAGCGGACTAAAAAATAGGGAGGAGTAGGTTTGAGATCTCTGACACTACTTAGAGACACGACTTTCTACAAGCTGTTTTGGAGATTTATCAATGATAAGTCTCTTTGGGAGGATTGGGTTAGGGGAAGGTACTTCCCGAAGGGGGATTTCTGGTCGTCTAGGAGCAATAACAGCTTCTCGTTACGGTGAAATCGCTTTTGGCTATGAGAAGTATGGCTAAAGCTAAACTGACTAGGGTGATTTGCTCCGGGAATCAGACTAGTCTTTGACTTGACTCTTGGATCGAGCACTCCACTTTGATTGAGAGGAGGGCTGGCAGATTTATGAGCTTAGGAGATCCACCAAGTCGGTTAGTTGCCTTATCCAGGATAGGGAGTTGATGTTTTAGGATCGTATGATAGAGGCGGCTAATGCGGAAGATTTACGAGCGGTAGAGATTAATAGGGAGTGTATGGAGGACAACTGGATTTGAGAGGACATGAAGAAAGGCACCTTCAATTTTCAAATTGCCTTGAACCAAATTAGGACTAGCGTTGAGGAGGTTAAATAGGTGGTAGTGGTGTGGACGAAAGGAGCGGCTGTCAAGACCTCCTTATGCCTCTACAAAATGATTCTGAACCGGTTGCTTACTGGGACCGTCTGAGTATATTTAGGGTGGACTGTACAGACAAGACGTGATGCATGTGTGGACATATAGATGAGTACATGGACCACCTATTCTTCGGATGTAATTTTGTTTGGAATATCTGGAGCTTCCAGTGCACTAAATTTTGGCTTCCTATTATGCAATATAAAGATCTCACGTCTGTGTTGAATGAAGTGAAAGCACAAAAGGGAAAGGGAGCGGGAGGCTACCGACGGTTCCGATTGCTAATCGAGTCGGTGGTTTAGCACGTTTGGCGAGAACGTAACCGTCGTATCTTTGAGAGTCTATCCCTTAGTTAAAATATTGTACAAAGAAACATAGAAACTGACATACAAATCCTTGACCATAGATAATTGGTTTTTTTGTAATCTTAACTGGATTATAGTTATGTAATTTCGGAGTTCTTCAATAATATTTATCTTCTTCAAAAAATAATATACAATAATAATAATACTATATATATGTATATAACATTTCATCTCTACCCTGCATGCTCTCGAATTCCCCTCTCCTACATGCTCTCTTCTTAGATTTTGGATTGCTTATTGGATTCGGCTTTTACTTTAAAAAAAAAAAAATCTCAGAAGTGGTCCATAATTATTTGTTACCATCTTATAAAAAAATTCAAAAGTCAGTAAATCAGTTTAATTTTGTTTTAATTTTTGACGACAGCCTCAAATATGCTATTAAAACTTAATTTTGTTTTAAAAAGCAACAAAGAATTCCAAATCAAACCTTAAAATAATGATCATTTGATAAACAAATGCTAAATGAGTAATTAGGAAATAAATTTAATCTCTTGGATTTACTCGAGAGTTGATATTATCTAATGTTAAATATAGCAATTTATCCATTTTTCCTCCACAAAAATATGACCGAGTAAATCAATGGAGTTTCTTTGTCCCCATCTGCTCCCATCCTCCATGAGCTTGGATGCCGGTCCTCCATTGTATTTTCCGGCAACATGGATCAAGTTCATCAACCGCAAAAAAAATTAGACCCATGAAAGTTCATAGACTGAAGAGAAAAAAATACATAAAAACACAAAAAAAAAACTTAAAAAAAAATGAAAACAAAAAACTGAAAAAAATATCATAAAACTGAAAAAGGATAAACAGAAAATAAAAAAGGATAAAAAACAAGGGAAAAAAACAAGAGAAAAAATAAAAAGAATATTAGAAAAAAATTGCCCCAAGAAAAAAAAAATACTCATCCATTCTAGAGAGAGAATTTACAATTTTATGGATAAATTATTTATACGAGTACTTACAATTTTCAAAAATAAATTTTTATAAGCTAAATAAAGAATAGATTTCCGACACTAAATTTATCCCAAAAAAATAATTAATTGTGCACCAAATCAAATGCCCCTAAAATACTATTCTCTCTGTGAATTATTACCAATAATTGTCAAACAGAATTCGAGTTTCGTACCACCAATACAGACACGATACCTTTGTTTGCCTGCCAGACACGACTCAGATACAAATACAGTACAATCTAATATGAATAACAGACAACAGTACCAAATTGAGTAAAAGACCCCCTGAGGATAAAATACCAAAATTTCACTGCATAATGATGACCAGACCCCCAAGCCACTTTACTTGCAGATCTGCTCCACAGCAGCAACAATCTGTGCCGGCTGCACCACAGTCCACTCCTCCAAAGTCCCAGCGTACGGTGTCGGCACGTCCTGTGATGACAAGCACATGACTGGGGCGTCCAAGTAGTCCCAGAAGTTGTCGATGATGGCAGACCTCAAGCTGGCCCCGATCCCGCCAGTCCTCATGCACTCCTCGACAATCAGCACCCTGTGGGTCTTCTTGATGGAATTCCCAATCGTGTACAGATCGAATGGCTTCAACGATCGGATGTCAATCACCTCGGGATCGTACCCTTTGTTCACCAAGGTCTTTGCAGCTTGCATCACATGATACCTCATCCTCGAGTACGTCAGAATGGTAACGTGCTCACCGGGCCTCACCATCTCTGCTTCCTCCAAAGATAGAACATACTCCTCGTCGGGGATCCTTTCCTTGAGATTATAAAGCAGGACATGCTCAAAGAGCACCACTGGGTTCTCGCTACGGATGGCAGCTTTCATGAGACCCTTGGCATTGTAGGGGGTCGAGCAGGCCACCATCTGGAGGCCAGGGATGGACTGGAAGTAGGATTCGAGGCGCTGAGAATGCTCAGCACCAAGTTGCCGCCCAACACCACCAGGGCCTCGGATGACCACAGGGATCTTGAACTGGCCACCGGAAGTGTAGTGGAGCATACCACAGTTATTGGAGATCTGGTTGTAGGCCAGCAGAAGGAAGCCCATGTTCATGCCCTCAACTATAGGCCTGAGGCCTGTCATTGCGGCCCCAATAGCCATACCTGTGAAGGAGTTCTCCGCAATGGGAGTGTCGAGGACCCTAAGATCTCCATACTTTGGGGCCAACCCTTTGGTCACCTTGTAGGAACCACCATAGTGGCCTACATCTTCCCCCATGACACACACTCGGGGATCTCGCTCCATCTCTTCTTCCAAACCCTCCCTAAGAGCCTCGAATAAGAGGAGCTCATGACTGCAGATTACAAAAAGAGAATGGATTTAATAAAATACGAAATGATCAAGTATTAAGATGTAATAAATAAATGGTTTATTTACACTAACCTCTCATATGTTTTATGTTTACTACACGAGCCTTCCTTATTTTGAAAATAATTACACAAACTTTTCCTGTGCTTTATGTTGTAAGGGTGGTTAGTGTAATAACCCTTTACATAAAACATAAACATAGGGGAGGTTAGTGTAAATAACCCTAAATAAATATACAACACAAGCTAACACATACATTCTATACCATAGTTGCCTAGTTCGCCAACCCCCTCTACGTCCCACGAATTGGAAAGAACGACCCCGAACAGGGTGCGTTCGGGACCCGTTCGTCAAATTTAGCGATCCGGATTTTGAAGGCTTTGGTTATGAACTTAGGATATTTGGTTTAGTTACAAGAATATTATCTATGCTTTCCTTCACTTGGATTTTGATGACTTTGGTTATGAACTTATGATATTTGGTGTATACTTCTATATAATTGTATATGGTACAAAAGACGACCCAGATAAAAACGAACGATGACCCCAAATAGCGCACCGAATAAGCCTACCCCCACCGCACCGCCTACCGGCTGAGATACCGTACCATAGCCGCGTATCCTTACCCGTACCACGTACCAAAGCGACCTACGATCCTGGTAACATTGTTCTATACCCATATACGTGTGATATGACATTGTCCAGAATGTGCATCATGGACATAACGAAAAAGCAATCACATATGTGCACGCACACACAGAGAGAGACGCACATACGTACAAAGCATAGCACAACACGCGCACAACACATACATAAAGACAGACATACATACATATACATGATCTGGGTACAGTTGAAAAAGAAAACAGTACCAAGATGAGTTTCTACACCCTTAAGTTGAACAGTTATAATGCATGAAGAAGACAAGCAAATCAGGCCCTAGGATCCGATATATGCTTGGTAATTTATTAGGAAAACCCTAAAGATAATTTTGTTATTGTTTATGTTATTTTGTGATGGGAAACAAACATAGATTTCTTCTCATCTTTTAGTTTTTCTGTTATTTTAGATAGAGAATATCTTTCTTAGAATTATTTTGTGTTATCTTTTGGTTGAATGCATGGCTATAAATAGGGTCAGACTTGTAGAAGAAACACAAAATGAATGAGAATAAAATCCACTATTAAACTTCGGTGTGAAACCTATGAGTTAAGTGAGTTTTCTTCTCTTTTATTCTACCAAATTCTTGCTAACGTCTTCGCCGAAGAATCCGCTGTCCTGTTTGGAGGAACATTCAAATAATCTTCTTCAACTAACGACTCTCCGAAGACGAACAATCGACGACAACATCGAATCAACTTCCACGAAACACAAGTCAAATCCTGATCGAGTATTTTGTTCGCTCTACGTCAACGCCTCTTCAACATTGGATTCTAAGATCTTCGATATATTTTAAAACTCGCATTCAAGTTCATTGTTAAATCTTTGCATCTTGTGATAAGTTTTGGAAAAGTATATCAATAATTTTGTTCACAATTCGAAATAGTCTACAAACCCTAATTTTAAAATTGGATTAGTTGAATTTAACTTAAGTCCCCATCCCACGCCAGCTTGGTATCAGAGCTTAGGTTTAGGCTAGTTTATGCATTTACGTAGAGGGAGATTTTATTTCAAACATGAAAAAAAAGTGATTTTTTTGATAAATTATCTTCATTGATTTTAGACTCTAAAAAAATAACTAAATTAAATTATAAGTTCAATGTACTTGATGCTAAGGTAGAGACTTTGAATGCTAGAGTCAACCAAATAGAAGCAATATATGCCCTTAAACAATTCTACCAAAAGTCATACAAGATCGATCATATTCAAAAATTGGTACAACCGTCACTAAATCAAACACATCTTGACACAAATTATAATGACATGAAAAATTCTATTGAGTGTTTATCCGAGCCTTTGATACCACTTGAGCCATCACCATTATTACTACATAGTCCTCCTAGTAAGTCTGTTAAAATTATTGTGTCTGTCAGCATCCCAATCCTACAAGTTGAGTTTGTGTCACAACATTTAACTTCTCAACACGTAGTTGTGAACAATAATTATTATATAGTTGTCACAAACTTTTTCAACAAGTTGCAGAATTGAACAACTGGACAAAAGATGCTTGCTATGACAGACAAACCGCTACATCAGGAGTTGTCTCTTAGTCGCATCGACATCTTCGGAACAATCATACGTCTTTCCATTCTTTCAAGAGAATCAGTTACTATTGATTCAGGAGTTATGTTATTTATTCCTCTACAACGACTATCAATACTATTGGGGTATCCTTCCAAGATTCCAAGATTTCTATAGTTATCATTTCCTCCCGTACCGCCTCCACCCGCCTGGCCATCTTGGGTACAAAATATTTTTGTTCTCAAACTTCCAACATTACGCAATTTACCAGGAGGTAAATCTTTCGAAGCGGAGAAGAATGATGGAGGACCAAGACTAAATTAGTTTGATAGGATTAAATTAATAATTGAAATTTTATCCCTTTAGATTAGTTTAGAATTTTTTTTGTCTTTATTGTTATTTATTTGTTATTGGGAGGTTAGCTTGGATGATATTTTGGTTGAGGAGTTGAGATTCTTTTATCGTATTGTTATTTGTTGGGAGGTTAGTTTAAATAGGAAGTTTATCTTCCTTAAGATTATTTTGTGTTATCTTTTGGTTGAATGCATGGCTATAAATAGGACCAAAGACTTGTAGAAGAAACACAAAATGAATGAGAATAAAATTCATTATTGAACTTCGGTGTGAAACCTATGAGTTAAGTGAGTTTTCTTTTCTTTTATTCTACCAAATTCTTGCTAACGTCTTCGCCGAAGGATCCGTTGTCCTGCTTGGAGGAACATTCGAATAATCTTCCTCAACTAACGACTCTCCGAAGACAAACAATCGACGACAACATCGAATCGACTTTCCCGAAACACAAGTCAAATCCGGATCGAGTATTCTATGCGCTCTTCGTCAACGTCTCTTCAACATTGGATTCTAAGATCTTCGGTATAATTTAAAACTCGCATTCAAGTTCATTGTTAAATCTATGCATCTTGTGATAAGTTTTGGAAAAATATATCAATAATTTTGTTCACAATGCGAAATTGTCTACAAACCCTAATTTTAAAATTGGATTAGTTGAATTTAACTTACCCGTCCCACATCATTTTGACATACAAAAAAGTGCAAGTGTGATCTTCATCACAAAGATTAGTCACTGACCAGCAATTTGATCAAAAACTAAGAGATAAAAATGAATAATTTATATTAAAAAAATAGATCAAATCCTTCTATACTCATGGTGACAACTATATCAGATATATCCTCAATATCCTTGAACCAGTTTGAACAGGGTTGCATTCTTATAACCGCTTGATATTTTGCCAATCAAGTGTTCATTTTGGCCTTTATAACAACAGGGATTTGTCAATTAATGGACAATAACTCAAGGACTCAGATAACGTGCATATATGCAAGGTTGTAGGCTCAACAATGAAACCAATTTTGACACATCAAAAATGCTGCAGTTTCAATCATAGCATTAAGCAGGCCAAATGGATTGAAGAATTAACAAAACAAAGTGCATGACGACTAGGAGGATTGCCAGATGAATTTATAGGGAATGTTGTGGGCAAGAGATGTTATTTAATATACTGCCATAGTTACATTTGTGCATAAAGTAATTACTTTGTTATGCTCTGCGCTTTCTAATACACTTCTAAGTTACAAAATTGGTATCAGAATGATTTACATGATTTATACTGCATTTATTAGTTGTTCAGACATACAATTATAGATGTACTAATATATGTCTGCTACAAATTTCTAAGCCCTGTTACTGCTATTATACATTTAACGCTGATGAGGGAACATTTCTAAACATCTTATAATACCCATGAATAGAGCCATTAATTACTTTCAGTGATATTAAGTTCATCAAAATATGAACTGATGGTTCTTACTAAAGTGTGTATTCAATGATGGCAATGTATGTGAAGTTGATAAAAAGAAAGTCAGTTCTAGTGTTGATGGCATTTGGTATAAATACAAGAAACTCTTCAAGAACATTCTGAAAGTTGTTGGTATGCAAAGACAAGTTGTTGGTAAGCAAAGATTCCAATCAGCAATTAAATAAACACATTTTCCAATATTATACAAACTTAAAAGAAAATTGACCTTTCACAGTTCGACAAAAAGATTCACACACGAAATAAGGTGATTGCATACAAAATCACACATGATAAATACTTTAGAGATTTCCTAAGCTGCTTTGTTGATTTCAAGATTATATGAGATCCATCAAACTGACATCCACCATATAAAGCATTATAGAGCAGATGCACACAAGGACTATATGTGCAAGGACTATAGGATATAGAGCTGAGAAACAAGAAAACTCAACATGAGTATCATTTTCCGTTTTGGAACTTCCTTCCCCAAATGTGGAAGTTCTTTCCGAAGTGATAAAACTTATGATCCAAATGTTCCAAGGAAAAAAGGAAAACTCATGAGGCCTATCCTAGATCCTTAACCCTTATATTTGTAACCTGAACTTATTCATCACATGACTTAGAAACGTTAAATTGTAATTTAAAACTTTGTGTGTATATAAAATTATAAATACAAGATTAAAACCATGACATATTCCAAAACCACAACTTCCATGCGACGAAGTGTGCTGGATAAGCCTACCCTATACCCTATTGTAACACATTCCATAATGATTCATATTCCACATTTCATTTTGTATTCGACTTACTATAAGTTTTAGCAGTCTTCTTTGATATAGATGTAGTAAGTGTGAACACTTCAAACTCAATGTGAACCAGAATCAGACAAGACAATGCACACCAAAGAGTAAGACTAACACACAAAAAACCAATCCCATGTTCGTGTCACCGTGTCTATCATTTGTCATTCATGTCATGTCCATGTTTATACATAGATGAAATATTTTACATTAAGCCGACTTCCTATTCTCTAGGTGATGCTCCAATGGCATGAAGATATTGATGCTATGAGAATTGGTCTCAATGGGGACTGAATCAAGTGTTCTAATGATGTCTCTCCTAAAGGTAAGTACTTCACTCCTACATTAGAGTCATTCCTAATAAATAAAATGTTTAACCGATTTGAAAATATTCAGTTTGACGTCTTTCTTGTATTATCCTGCCTACAAGATATCCTATACTTTTAGGAGGCATGGTATTGGGTATTGATAGATAACCTTCTGTAAGTACATTACAACGAAACTATATGTGGTCAGATTCATGACCTTGGTAATATATCAAAAAAGGTTCTTCCTCAAGAATAAAAGAAGAGGAAAAATCCTAGTAGTAGCTTAATGAGAGTCGTTACTTCATAGTGATTGGATATCCTTAGCCTCACCAAACAGGAAAATTATGCCGCAAGATGTATCTTCAACAGCAGTGGATTTCATTCACTTAGTTAATTAACCAGCCTTGAGTGCAAACAAGGACATGAACCGGTTTAGCTTAGTAAAGGAACGTTGAAACACCACAAGGAGAAACCAACCAACAACCATGGATAAGCATAGCCATGTTAGTGAAAACATGCCAAGTCTTGATACGACACGAGAAGAATAACCAAGGTTTCCTTCAACCTAATATTTAGTATTTCCCAACACTAGTGTTCAAATTCAGTATCCAGACAAAACAAGCAAATTAACGAGCTATCGAGCAAACAGCTATACGACACGACAGGGTACATATGCGGTGGCGTGCCCAGCGGCACCGAACTTGAAGCATCCTGGTGCGTTTTGGTGCATCTGTTTGTGTCCAATGCTACGTGACAATAAACCCGGAAAAAATTTGTTCTAGTTTGCGTAACATTACTAGTGCGTGCTGGAGTGGAGAGACACAATTCTCCCTCCCTCTTTTTTTTTCTATCAGAAATCGATAGATTCGAGCGTTTTGGAAACAGTTACCCAGGTTTAGAGGAAGCCGAGCTCGCCGCAGCTTCAGACTTCTCCTACAGAGGAACCACAAATCCGAACCCAAACTCAGTACTAAAATATTCAAATTTCATAATCACGAGAAATATATATATATATATATATATATATATATATATATATATATATATATAGGTTTTGAAACTGAACTGCAACAGCGTTCGAGATCAGGGCCGCGCCGTGAGCAGGCTTCGCCCTCAGCGCTGCGCCGGAGCGCTTCGATTCGGATCTAACGACCAAGAAGCTCACTTTCCGTCCTGAGAAAGGAAAAGAGAAGAAGAAGAAGAAGAAGAAGAAGGGTTTCAGATCCGTACAAGATGTGTATGTTAGAGAGGAGTGATGGGAGACCTGAGATAGGGACTCCGCGGGACGTGTCGGACACGGCGAGGAGGCTCGGGGAGACGGAGAGGACCGAAGAAGCTGCTGCTGCTGCCATTGGTGTGGATCTAATGGGGGGAGAGAGAGAGAGAGAGAGAGAGAGAGAGATGGGGGAAATGGGTTTGGTGTTGGTTTTATAATTTGGGGGAAGTAGGGAGTAGAGATTTGTCGTTGGGAAAGCAGGTCAGGTGAGGTGAGGTGAGGTGAGGTAAGGTGAGGTGGATGGGCGGGGAGAATTAGGAACGCTGCTTCGTTTTCATCGATGCTACAAGTAGAAGACAGCATGAAATATGAATGAAGTTTAGAGCGAGTTTATTGTAAAGTAGAAAAATGAAAAAAATTGTCATCATCTTCCAATCAACTCGAGAAGTCTCTCTTATATAGTAGCATGTGAAAAATGCAATTTATATCCAACACATCTAATAATTTTTTCTTATATAAATTTACAATAAAAGTTAATCTCATGATGACAATTTAAAAAAAAAAACCAAAAGACATAGATTATAGCCAAATAATAATGATGAATAATCAATATTTACAACACTCCTCCTTGGATGTTCACCATTAATTAGTCGGTGATGTATGTTTATTTGTTGTCTCATTAAAACCTTACTAAAAAAATCTAGTAGAAAAAATCTTAGTTAAGGAAAAAAGAGTACAACGTGCAAACTCAAAAATATTCTTTACAAACTATACTCCCCCTCGATACAATGGATATGTAATAGCTAGTTTGTCTGATGATTAAGTCGTCGCATGCCTATTCCGTGTACCAACTTCTGAAATGTGGCCTTTGGTAGTGCCCTGGTGAACAAATCAACTAAATTTTTATTTGATTTTACTTGCTTGACTTCGATTATTTTCGTCATTTATAGCTCATGTGCATAAAACAACTTTGGTGGAAGGTGTTTGATTCGATCTCCTTTGATAAATCCCTCTCTGAATTGGGCAATACAAGTCGCATTATCTTCGAATATTGTTGTCGGCTCATCTATAACTGTGGGTAGTTGACAAATTTCTCTTATATGATGAATGATCGATCTCAACCATACACTTTCTCTTGTTGCTTCATGTAATGCAATTAATTTTGCACGGTTAGAATAAATTGCTATTGAACCTTGCTTTGTTGATCGTCAAGATATAGTTGTATGGTTATTAATAAACAAATAAACTATTCGGGAGCAACCCTTATGAGGGTCAGAAAGATAACCTGAGTCTGCATAACCAATTAGACGAGAATTGTTAGTGGAATCACATGAATAAAATAATTTCATGTCAGTTGTTTCACGAAAATATCTCAATATGTGTTTAACACCATTCCAATGTCTAAGTATAGGTGCAGAACTATATCTAAATAATAAATTAATAGAAAATGCAATGTATGGTCTTGTGCATTGTGCTAGATATAGTAATGCTCCAATAGCACTTAAATACGGTACTTCAGGACCAAGAACTTTTTTATCTTCTCCCTTTGGTCGGAATGGATCTTTATCCAAATCCAAACTACGTACAACCATAGGTGTACTTAGTGAATATGTTTTGTCCATTCTGAATTGTTTCAAAATTCTTTCAATATATCGAGATTGATGTACTAATATTCCACTGGAACTTCGTTCTATTTGCAAACCGAGACAAAGCTTTGTCTTTTCCATGTTTTTCATTTCAAATTCTTTCTTCAACTAGTTTGCAGCTTTCTCCAGTTCTGTAGGAGACCAGATCAGGTTTATATCATCCACATATACTGCTACTATAGAGAATCCATTCTCGAATTTCTTAATAAAAACACATGGACAAATTTGACTATTTTTGTATCTGCCTTAGTCAAATATATACTAAAATGATTATACCAAAATTTTCCTAATTGTTTCAACTCATATAATGCTCGTCTAATTTTAATTGAACGCATGCCCTTTGACTTCGTCTCTGGCATTGTAAATCCTTCTAAAATTTTCATATAGATGTTAGCCTAATTCTCCGTACAAATATGCAGTTACAACATTCATAAGTCTCATATCAAAATTTTCAGAAACTGCGAGACTAATTAAATATCTAAAAGTAATGACATCCATAACTGGAGAGTACGTCTCCACATAGTCAATTACAGGTCTTTGAGAGAAACCTTGTGCTACAAGTCAAACTTTGTATCTTTCAACTTCGTTCCTCTCATTTCGTTTTCTCACGAATACCCATTTAAAACCAACAGGGGTTATGTCCTTTCGTGCTTTATCTTCCTTAGATATTGTAATGGAGTATTATCATTGCTTATTGCATGTCCTCCCTTAGTGGAGTTGAGATATTATTGTGTGAGTTGTGGTTTATATATTATGAGGTATTATACATCATTCTACCGCTGACACTGTAGCGTAGGCTAGTCGTACCTATGACTCATGTCCAAATTTTTTGGTGCGGGTCGTGACAACTTTCACGAAGTATACTCCTTTGGTAGATCTGACCAACATTGATGTCTATCCTCAGTCCTACATTGCACAGCAGACTCCATGAGATCAAGTTCTTGGCGCTCACCGGTACGTGCTTGATATTTTTTATGGTAAGTGCCTTTTCCGAAGTCAGTTTCAGCACCACCGTCCCAATCCCTAAAACTTCTACTTGTGATTTGTTCGCCATAGAAATCTTCTCAAAAGTAGGCTCGTAATTAGAGAACTCCTTTTTAGCACAAACGTGGCAAGATGCACTCGTGTCCATCCACTAGTTAGTATCTGCGGGAGACAAGTCAACATGTGCGATTATAGCAACCAAGTTAAGCTCACCTTGCTCTTTTAGTTTGGGCTTGGATTTGCAATCCTTCTTCAAATGACCCTTCTTGCTACAGTTGTAACACATCCCTTCGAACTTGGGCTTTAGCTTTAACGAAGCTAACTTTACTTTCAGATGGTTGAAGTCCTTCTTCTTATTGCTATGGGAATCCTTCTGCTTTTCCTTGGAATCACCAGACCGTACCATGTTTGCCTTAACAAACTATTTGGACAAAGTTTCCAACTTCAATAGAACCTTGGCTTCGACTTTAATTTGAATCCAGCACAGAATATCTTAAAGCATGACCTTCATCTTCTTGTAGTACATATCCATTATGAATTTGTTCCACCCATGGGGGAGTTTGGACATAATGACTCCCACGATGAACTTGTCGGCTAGAGACACGCTTTCCTCCTCAAGCTTTTGTTGCATCTTCATTAGTTCCTTGACTTGGGGCAACATTGTCTTCTCGTATTCAAATTCCATCTTCATGAATTTGTCGATGGGATGGATCTTGTACATCAGTTCGTTGTCTTTGTATTACTACTTAAGAGACTCCCAGATGTCTCTTGCAATCTCTTTCTTGCTATACGACTCCATCATGGAATTGTCCATGGAGTTAAAAATCAACATCATGTAGAGTCTGTTGTCTCTTCTCTATTTCTCTTGTGCAGAAGCTGCATCTTTCTTCTGTTGTGCACTACATGTTTTTAAAATAGCAGATTCTGAATATGTCAATACATAGTCAACGTTAACGAGTTGAAGATTCAGAGATATCTTAATCTTCCAGTTATTGTAGTGCTCTCTATCGAATTTCTCAAGTCTGTGGAAACTGGTGTCAAGGAGACTTGCACTGTTCTCCATCTATGTTGCTCGAATCTTGCTTTGAGAATGTTGTTGCCGACGTTATAGTGATCATACAAACGTACAAGAAAACCAAAAAATCATAACTGATTACTGCACTTAATGGTCTTATATAATCAGAATACAAACTGACTCCCTTGAATAAAAGCTCCAATAAAACACTAGCATTCGCCGTTGCTACAACTGGAAATATAACAAAGTACACGAGGAAGAAGAAGGAACAAAGAAATTAAACCCCGCTGGGGTGATGAAGATCACCGTTGTTCAAAGCAAGATTCGATCATATATATTCGCCGATCTGCTCCCAGGAACTAGCAAGTTCATATCACAGAACTTCTAGAACGCTCCTCTCACTCTTGAATGAACGAAGAATGGACTCCTTCTTAGGACACCACCTTGTGGCTCCTGATGGATGTTGCTAAGATCTCTCTCTCTCTCTCTCTCTCTCTCTCTCTCTCTCTCTCAGAATACACAATATGTTTTGGAACTTGTTCTTGGTTTTTCAAGAAGATCCTTACTTGGGAGAACACAACATGTATATATAGGAGAACTCCTTAGCAGTCCACTCCCTTAGTAGGCACAAAATTCGGAGATAATATCCCACTAAGTAGAGGTGATTACTGTTATTATCATCACTTAATGTAGAGAAATCAACCACTAATTAGGGTGGCTAAAGCCCATTACCCTCACTAACCGAGGACTTAATGACAATTATTAATGCCCATTATCCCCACTAATCGAATAGAACATGTCCACTAATAACTTATGGTTAATGCCACGTTAGTACTGCCTAGAACCACTTTTTTTGCGAAAGTAATTACCAGCAGAAACGCATCATCCACACGAAAGCCCGCACAGTCTGCGTTGTTCCGCTGGACCGCCGCACCACTACACCGTTGTTCTGTTGTACACTCTTCAACCGCACAACACCCGCGCAAAAACTCGTGCCGATACTCGTACAAAACGAGCGCACAAGGGCACAAAAACTTGTGCGGAAACCAAGCACAAACAACGTCATCTCGCGTCCGATGCGTGCGTGCAAAAGTGTAAAGTGCGCCATCAAAGTGCCACTTTGCGTCCGAGTCACGACTTAGTTCCGATGGAAAATCCCAAAGAGAGTGAGTAAACATAAATGTATCACTGAGGATTTAAACCTTGCACCACTAAAAAATTACCACCATTATGACATCCACATGGGTTACCACTCATCCTATGTGCATATGTTAATACAAGGCAAAGCCTTATGTTGAAATACCCACTTGGGGTTCCCAACGATGTGGGACTAAACTAATGTTTTGCAAGCTCAAAACCCCAACAATTTTTTTGGATTTCTCCTGTTAACTATTTGGTATCTGTAGTGGTTCACTTAAATCATATAATTTTATGGATTTCGCTTCTCTTCATACCTGTATATGTAATAGTTTGTTTTCACAGACAACGTCTCATGTTGTTCACATTTTGTAGTGGGTTGATTTTGATTGTTCACATTCTAAGTAAGTTTGATGAAGGCAATGCTAGTCCCAAGGCTTAGTCAAATATGGTAGAACCTGAGTTAAAGTCGAGATCATGAGTTCACACAAGAGTTCCCTTCCTGATATCTCTCGATCCAACAAGAAATTATATATAGGATCTGATTACAACTTGAAACAAAATAACAAAAGAATCAGAGAAAACTATCTTCTCGTTCTTCCTTACAATCGCAGTTGCAAACAGACATAACAGAGTTTACAACTTGCAAAAGAGAAAAGAAAGAAGAAGAATAAAGTCTGCTTGCTAGGGTGATGAAGATCACCATTGCTCAAAGCAAGATTCCTCCCACATGATCTGCTCCCAGGAACCAGTAAGTTCACATAGAACTTCTGGAACGTTCGCTGTCACCTCCTTGCTTGGACTCGCATGAACTTTCTGGACTACAATGGCGGCTGCTGGCACTCTTTTCGTCTCCTTTATTTTGAAGTAAGTCATCAATGTAGGCATGAAGAGAGTATTTATAGTGGAGCCTGACCGCCCATTAGTTACAAAAAGATTGGAATAAATTTAATTCATATCCCACAAGGTTGGAATAAATTAAATTTAAATCCCATATGATTGACCTGAATTAAATTCAAATCCTACATGATTGATTTAAATCCTACATGATTGGAATGAATTAAATTCAAATCCCACAAATATCGGATTTAAATTAATGACTCAATCTTTCCATAACTGATTAAATCTATCTGATAGCAGTGGACCCACATGCAACCGCTCATGCGGCCCCACAAGCAACCGCTCACGCGGCCGCTCATGCAGTAGCGCATGTGGCCACAAGCAGTAGCGCATGCGGCCGCCCATACGATCGCTCATGTAGCCTGCTCATGCGTCTAGCTCATGCAGCCGGCTCATGCGTCCATCTCATGCGTCCGACTCATGCGGCCGGCTGATGCATCCAGCTCATGCGTCCAGCTCATGAGGTCGGCGCATGCAACTAATACATAACTGAGCGCATCAATTGCGCACAAGCATCATGCGCCGATGCTGACGTGATAAGTGCAAAGTGTGCCAACAAAGTGCCACTTTGCGCCCTTGAGTCCGAATTCGAGTCGCTAAGCCCCAAAGGAGCTTAGCTCCTATGGAAATAATTCCAAGAGCATGACAAAAAGCATAAATGCTTTCATGAGGAGTTAATCATTTTTCTCCTAAGAAAATACTCCCACATGGAACCTATCTGCCCCACCACACCCCATGTGTACACCTCAACTCATACAAAGTATTATATTGAGATACCCACTTGGTGGTGTATCCAATGTGAGACTATTTTCTTAGTCCAAAGGCAAAAATACCAACAATCTCCCACATATCTCAATATATGGGTTGAGCGTTCCCCACAGTGACTGTCCATCATGCATTAGGATAGATGTTGCTTCGACTTGAATCTTCCCGCATGGGTCAAATAACAGTATGATACAAGAATGAACTAAGCCTTGAATTCTGCACTATAGTTGCAATTATTCCTACTCACACAATGACATCAATTGTGCTTCTAGTTGCACATTAAAGGCCCTGTGGATGTCTAGTTTTATTGTATGTATTTTGGGCGTCTACAAGTTTTTCCTCAAGAGACGGATTGTATCTCTTTCTATACACTATAGGTGAGTTCTTTTAAAGAGTCATTGGCATGAAGCATTGTGCTTCCTTGTGGTGCTACGCTGCTATGACATGACCTTCTGCCGAGGTTTACTCCCTCATGTGGTGTCATCTACTGTAGCATGAGGTTTACTCCCTCTTTGTAGTGCCAAACTACCCAACATGAAGCATTGTGCTTCCTTTGCGGTGTTACGCCGCTGTGACATGTCTTACGAAGCCGAGGTTCACTCTCTCGTATGGTGTCACACCACTATAACATGAGGTTCACTCCCTCTTTGTAGTGCTGCCTACCACTCTTCATTCTACAACATTAGGCTACCTGCCTATGTGCGGTGCTACTCCGCTGTGACATGACTCAATGTCGAGGATTTACATCTTTACCTCTTGGTCGTGTCACGCCACTGTAGCATGGGATCTCAGTCCCTTGTAGTGCTGATACTACATGCTTCCTGCAAAGCACACCGGACATTCACTCTGTCCGAGAACTCATTAAGGCGTCAAAGCCATCCTTCCACAGGAAATTATTCTTCACAAAAAATAAGGAGTAGACAACAGTGGTTCTGGGTCCGTAACCCCTTAATATCTCTAAGGACTATCTACTGTTTCTAATATTCTCCCAGTCAATGGTCCTCCCTTGAACCAATAGCTAGATGCCTAGTAGATTTCTCTTTGAACTAAAAGTATAAAACTAAATGGTAGGATTGCATAGACACAATATCAGAGGTCCTCCAAGCCCATATATGATGTGTCCTTGACTATATGCGGTGTTACGCCGCTATAAAATGACCCAAAGTCGATATTCACTCCCTCTTGTGGTATCACTCTACTGTAACATGGAGTACTACCCTCATTTATAGTTCTTGGGATCAGCTGGCGCTGGAGGCCTTACATGAACGGATTTGTCAGACCCCCATAGCTCCGATCATCAAATACTGTAATGATCCATGCTAATTGTGCTCATTCAGTGTCCTGTACTGGCCCTTGAAGCCTATCATGAACGGATCCACCAGATTTGCTTGACTCCGATCATTAAAGCACTGTAATGATCCACGCAATCTGCATTCATTCAATGTCATGTGTTCTATCCACATAGTTCTCTTCAAACCGTTGAAGAGATGAACAGATGCCACTGCTACAGCTTTCTGGTTTTTTCAGTATATCGGTATCAACCGAATCTGTGTACTAACCATAGTAAGATCATCTGAGAGCTTCCAGAGCTATTCTTCTTTACTTGCTGCAGCTTGATAGTGCAAAATACTCTGAGAGTAAAGACTGCTTCTTCGACTTCCACGATATAGCAGCACCACCCCTGGAGAAGTCACGTCCTCATGTGGTTCTTTCACTATTCTTTTCCAATCACCAACTGGCATCACCGAAACCTTCTTTCATATCTGGATAACTGCTGTAGCACAGGATATACTACTGAGTTCTCCTAAGAATTCTGACGACTCTTTTCACAGCTTTTAGTATTCAACACATATACTACTTATGAACTGACTCAGCATCCCTACAACAAAAGGTATCTCGCCTGGTGGTACACGTAGCTTAAATTATTCATCTGATGATGCTCGAGTACACCAACTGCCTGACACTTTTCAATGGATTTGACTTTATATTCATGTCACACCTGAGGAGTATCGTCCCTGATACCCAAAGCGTGTGATCAGCATTTCATGCTGAGAGCTTGTGACTAGCAAGCCCACCTGGCATCCAAATTATCTTATATTCTTGGGATGACATCCGTAATCCCATGTCCCGAGTTTGGACAAAAAGGACATATTTGTTCTAGTGACACTTCTATGTCCACAACTGGGACTAAAAGGTCGTCCACATAGATACAAACAATGACTCCACCATTATTAACGAACTTTGTGTACACACATTTGTCCGTCTCGTTGATCCTACGATAACTTTGACTGGATGAATTATCAAACTCCTGCTGCCACATCCTAGGAATTGCTTCAGGCCGTATCGAGATATCACCAACTCGCAGACTGTCTTCAAACCTGAATGATAATAATTCTGACTGTTGTCCGTGAATCTCTCATGTATGTCTTCCTCCAAGACTTGTTGTCTTTCCTGTAACGCCCCGTTCCGCTCAAGCGGACTGCCATCTCAAACGGCAATAGTGCAACTGTCCCGACCTGTTTTGCCTCAAAGGAGAAGCAAAAGATATCCAGACTTGTCCCTACAGGAATCCCGGCTTAGGCTTTCAGAGGCTCACTTGACGTATCGCTCTACCGAGGTGAATCATCGCTAAGGTGGGTGGCTACGGTGAACTTGTCTTTGCTTAGCCAGCACACATAAAATCTGGAATATTTATGCTAGTCGCTAGGTGATTCACCCCCTGCATGCTAATAAATCCAACGCACCTAGCTAAGGGAATAATCCCAACTTGTATTGCTTGCTAGAACATGGAAATGAAATACTACTTATATTCAGACCCTCGCATGCTAAGTCCCTTAACGGTTTCATCTCTCGGCTTACCTTCGGGTCCGAGCAACGTGCCTGCTTATGTTCCTTAGAAACGCATGCTTGTCTGCTTGAATGTTGCCATATTTTCATCCAAACCCCGGAAGACTACTACGTAGTCGTTCTGTGCCTGAATAAACCTGCAAGTATCCGGGACCGTCAGGTCATCTAAGGCAATCCCCGAACCAGGGGAATGCATTAAGCAAGAATAAATACTGAACGTGAATCACACTTGAATGATAATCATGCTATATATGCATCTGAATGAGGATCGTGTTATGTACTGATGGAATCCCAGCTCGTGGAGCAATATGCTCGTTCAGATTAAGTTTAAGTTTCATGATTATCATGTCAAGCTATGGAATATGGATAGACCCTGACCTGCATTGTCTCGGACAGCTTGTGCACAAGGTATGTTATGTTGAGTCCCGCGGACGGTCACTGGGGCACTAGGACCGATCCGATCCTGACGGGACGTATGAGCAGTCGTATGTTATGGGGCAAGGTGTTATGCAGCGGGGCTCGCCACCTGCGTTGCATATCATTCTGTGTCTTGAGACTGTGAACCGTCCATAATGGCTACGCCAGCGACTTATGTTCATATAGATAAGGCATCCTCGCTTAGCGGCTATCCGCGTGCGAGCCATTGCATAGCATCAATGAACTGAACACCTGAACGATCTGAAAATAATGACCCTCATATTTGCATATGCTATGCTCCTGAATGTTTATACTTGCCCGTGCATGAATTAACAATATTTGCCTTGGACAGGGAAGGAGAAATGGTAAGTTGGTAAGTCTCGCCGTGTTTCCTCAAACATCGCACGGTGCACTGCCCGACACGTTAGGCTATTCAATGTTTGCATGAAACTGATCCTAAGGCAACTAGAAAGACAACTTAATAGTTGTGCACGGAACCTGTATTACGTGTTTGGATTTATCGAGCGGGCGAGTAGCTTCCCCACCAGTGCATTCAATGTACTGATAATCCACCAGTTTGTGTGCAGGGTGCGGGAGAACCTCGTTCGGTACGGACGCCTCCAACATGCGTGCTAAGGCGTGGACATCACTCCGAAGCAACGGTGCGTCCGGGACTGAAGCACATATACAAGACATAATGTTATGAACATAGCCCGAACTCGCCTGAACATTGCCTGTACAATCATTCCACAGTTGTAGCCACTTGGCACGCTTTTACTGTTTCAGAGAGAGGCTTGAGCGACTTGTAATCTCGGCTATACGCCGCCTGTAACACTTGTTCATATCAATAAAAGAGCTTGCTTTACTTCAACTTGTGTTTCAATGCTTCCGCTATAATTGTCGACTCAGTGAACCTGTTACCGATCGCCTATGCGTTCATGACTCCGCTGCACTCGGACAATCTGAACGACTCTGTGGCTTAGAACTCTTGCCGCCAGCCAATGAACCATGGCCTTGCACGGGCGTGGATCACGCTCGTGCGGCATCACGCCCGGATGGGTCAAGCGATCGTTTCGCGGGAGCGCTGGCGAGGGTGATTCCCGCCTAGCGGGAACGGCCGATTTGCCTGCGGGAGATCGGGGCGTGACATGTTGGTATCAGAGCCTGGCTTCTTCGCCTTTGGACTTCGATTCGATATCTCTATTTCGAAAGCTCGTTCGTGGGTTATGTGCACGCTCTCTCTCAATGCCTCGATGGAATGTTCCAACAATAAGTCTAAATACTTTCAAAATACGTTTTGAATGATATGATTGCTTGTCTGGTTGTATGCTGCGAGTGGCCTTTGTGCCAACCTGTGCGAACCCATGAGAGTATCGCTAGTAGCTTGTCCGATTTTCACTAACTCTAAGTTTGGTTGAATGCATCTATTCGAGGGACGCCTTGAACTAGTGCACCATCCAAGACTTAGAAAAAAGGTGAAACTCGAGTGCTGAGACTTCGCTATCACTAAGCTGGTTGACGTGTTCACGCTAGAGGGGCCCTTCGAAAGTGCGCACGATCCAGTCTAAGGGATATGCTGATTTCGACGCTTGTGCAAGTGAATATCCAAATAAACAAGTACAACGACTTGTCTAGGATTGCCTCAACCCTAGATTACTGCCTGTCCTCAGTAAGTCTCGAGGACGAGACTTTTTCTGAGTTGGGTAGGATGTAACGCCCCATTCCGCTCAAGCGGACTGCCGTCTCAAACGGCAATAGTGCAACTGTCCCGACCCGCTTTGCCTCAAAGGAGAAGCAAAAGATATCCAGACTTGTCCCTACAGGAATTCCGGCTTAGGCTTTCAGAGGCTCGCTTGACGTATCGCTCTACCGAGGTGAATCATCGCTAAGGTGGGTGGCTACGGTGAACTTGTCTTTGCTTAGCCAGCACACATAAAATCTAGAATATTTATGCTAGTCGTTAGGTGATTCACCCCCTGCATGCTAATAAATCCAACGCACCTAGCTAAGGGAATAATCCCAACTTGTATTGCTTGCTAGAACATGAAAATGAAATACTACTTATATTCAGACCCTCGCATGCTAAGTTTCTTAACGGTTTCATCTCTCGGCTTACCTTCGGGTCCGAGCAACGTGCCTGCTTATGTTCCTTAGAAACGCATGCTTGTCTGCTTGAATGTTGCCATGTTTTCATCCAAACCCCGGAAGACTACTACGTAGTCATTCTGTGCCTGAATAAACCTGCAAGTATCCGGGACCGTCAGGTCATCTAAGGCAATCCCCGAACCAGGGGAATGCATTAAGCAAGAATAAATACTGAACGTGAATCACACTTGAATGATAATCATGCTATGTATGCATCTGAACGAGGATCGTGTTATGTACTGATGGAATCCCAGCTCGTGGAGTAATATGCTCGTTCAGATTAAGTTTAAGTTTCATGATTATCATGTCAAGCTATGGAATATGGATAGACCCTGACCTGCATTATCGCGGACAGCTTGTGCACAAGGTATGTTATGTTGAGTCCCGCGGACGGTCACTGGGGTACTAGGACCGATCCGATCCGGACGGGACGTATGAGCAGTCATATGTTATGGGGCAAGGTATTATGCAGCGGGACTCGCCACCTGCGTTGCATATCATTCTGTGTCTTGAGACTGTGAACCGTCCATAATGGCTACGCCAGTGACTTATGTTCATATAGATAAGGCATCCTCGCTTAGCGGCTATCCGCGTGCGAGTCATTGCATAGCATCAATGAACTGAACACCTGAACGATCTAAAAATAACGACCCTCATGTTTGCATATGCTATGCTCCTGAATATTTATACTTGCCCGTGCATGAATTAACAATATTTGCCTTGGACAGGGAAGGAGAAATGGTAAGTTGGTAAGTCTCGCCGTATTTCCTCAAACATCGCACGGCGCACTGCCCGACATGTTAGGCTATTCAATGTTTGCATGAAACTGATCCTAAGGCAACTAGAAAGACAACTTAATAGTTGTGCACGGAACCTGTATTACGTGTTTGGATTTGTCGAGCGGGCGAGTAGCTTCCCCACCAGTGCATTCAATGTACTGATAATCCACCAGTTTGTGTGCAGGGTACGGGAGAACCTCGTTCGGTGCGGACGCCTCCAATGTGCGTGCTAAGGCGTGGACATCACTCCGACGCAACGGTGCGTCCGGGACTGAAGCACATATACAAGACATAATGTTGTGAACATAGCCCGAACTCGCCTGAACATTGCCTGTACAATCATTCCACAGTTGTAGCCACTTGGCACGCTTTTACTGTTTCAGAGAGAGGCTTGAGCGACTTGTAATCTCGGCTATACGTCACCTGTAACACTTGTTCATATCAATAAAAGATCTTGCTTTACTTCAACTTGTGTTTCAATGCTTCCGCTATAATTGTCGACTCAGTGAACCTGTTACCGATCGCCTATGCGTTCATGACTCCGCTGCACTCGGACAATCTGTGCGACTCTGTGGCTTAGAACTCTTGCCGCCAGTCAATGAACCATGGCCTTGCACGGGCGTGGATCACGCTCGTGCGGTATCACGCCCGGATGGGTCAAGCGATCGTTTCGCGGGAGCGCTGGCGAGGGTGATTCCCGCCTAGCGGGAACTGCCGATTTGCCTATGGGAGATCGGGGCGTGACATGTTGGTATCAGAGCCTGGCTTGTACGCCTTTGGACTTCGATTCGATATCTCTATTTCGAAAGCTCGTTCGTGGGTTATGTGCACGCTCTCTCTCAATGCCTCGATGGGATGTTCCAACAATAAGTCTAAATACTTTCAAAATGCGTTTTGAATGATATGATTGCTTGTCTGGTTGTATGCTGCGAGTGGCCTTTGTGCCAACCTGTGCGAACCCTTGAGAGTATCGCTAGTAGCTTGTCCGATTTTTACTAACTCTAAGTTTGGTTGATTGCATCTATTCGAGGGACGCCTTGAACTAGTGCACCATCCAAGACTTAGGAAAAATGTGAAACTCGAGTGCTGAGACTTCGCTATCACTAAGTTGGTTGACGTGTTCACGTTAGAGGGGCCCTTCGAAAGTGCGCACGATCCAGTCTAAGGGATATACTGATTTCGACGCTTGTGCAAGTGAATATCCAAATGAATAAGTACAACGAATTGTCTAGGATTGCCTCAACCCTAGATTACTGCTTGTCCTCAGTAAGTCTCGAGGACGAGACTTTTTCTGAGTTGGGTAGGATGTAACGCCCCGTTCCGCTCAAGCGGACTGCCGTCTCAAACGGCAATAGTGCAACTGTCCCGACCCACTTTGCCTCAAAGGAGAAGCAAAAGATATCCAGACTTGTCCCTACAGGAATCTCGGCTTAGGCTTTCAGAGGCTCGCTTGACGTATCGCTCTACCGAGGTGAATCATCGCTAAGGTGGGTGGCTACGGTGAACTTGTCTTTGCTTAGCCAGCACACATAAAATCTGGAATATTTATGCTAGTCGCTAGGTGATTCACCCCCTGCATGCTAATAAATCCAACGTACCTAGCTAAGGGAATAATTCCAACTTGTATTGCTTGCTAGAACATGGAAATGAAATACTACTTATATTCAGACCCTCGCATGCTAAGTCCCTTAACGGTTTCATCTCTCGGCTTACCTTCGGGTCCGAGCAACATGCCTGCTTATGTTCCTTAGAAATACATGCTTGTCTGCTTGAATGTTGCCATGTTTTAATCCAAACCCCGGAAGACTACTACGTAGTCGTTCTGTGCCTGAATAAACCTGCAAGTATCCGGGACCGTCAGGTCATCTAAGGCAATCCCCGAACCAGGGTAATGCATTAAGCAAGAATAAATACTGAACGTGAATCACACTTGAATGATAATCATGCTATGTATGCATCTGAACGAGGATCGTGTTATGTACTGATGGAATCCCAGCTCGTGGAGCAATATGCTCGTTCAGATTAAGTTTAAGTTTCATGATTATCATGTCAAGCTATGGAATATGGATAGACCCTGACCTGCATTGTCGTGGACAGCTTGTGCACAAGGTATGTTATGTTGAGTCCCGCGGACGGTCACTGGGGCACTAGGATCGATCCGATCCGGACGGGACGTATGAGCAGTCGTATGTTATGGGGCAAGGTGTTATGCAGCGGGGCTCGCCACCTGCGTTGCATATCATTCTGTGTCTTGAGACTGTGAACCGTCCATAATGGCTACGCCAGCGACTTATGTTCATATAGATAAGGCATCCTCGCTTAGCGGCTATCCGCGTGCGAGTCATTGCTTAGCATCAATGAACTGAACACCTGAACGATCTAAAAATAACGACCCTCATGTTTGCATATGCTATGCTCCTGAATTTTTATACTTTCCCGTGCATGAATTAACAATATTTGCCTTGGACAGGGAAGGAGAAACGGTAAGTTGGTAAGTCTCGCCGTGTTTCCTCAAACATCGCACGGCGCACTGCCCGACACGTTAGGCTATTCAATGTTTGCATGAAACTGATCCTAAGGCAACTAGAAAGACAACTTAATAGTTGTGCACGGAACCTGTATTACGTGTTTGGATTTGTCGAGCGGGCGAGTAGCTTCCCCACCAGTGCATTCAATGTACTGATAATCCACCAGTTTGTGTGCAGGGTGCGGGAGAACCTCGTTCGGTGCGGACGCCTCCAATGTGCGTGCTAAGGCGTGGACATCACTCCGACGCAACGGTGCGTCCGGGACTGAAGCACATATACAAGACATAATATTATGAACATAGCCCGAACTCGCCTGAACATTGCCTGTACAATCATTCCACAGTTGTAGCCACTTGGCACGCTTTTACTGTTTCAGAGAGAGGCATGAGCGACTTGTAATCTCGGCTATACGCCGCCTGTAACACTTGTTCATATCAATAAAAGAGCTTGCTTTACTTCAACTTGTGTTTCAATGCTTCCGCTATAATTGTCGACTCAGTGAACCTGTTACCGATCGCCTATGCGTTCATGACTCCGCTGC
This sequence comes from Iris macrosiphon, assembly GCA_036927795.1. Classification (NCBI taxonomy): domain Eukaryota; kingdom Viridiplantae; phylum Streptophyta; class Magnoliopsida; order Asparagales; family Iridaceae; genus Iris; species Iris macrosiphon. Next base: position 207,701,875 of record JAYESA010000006.1, on the reverse strand, counting down.
ACTCGGACAATCTGTGCGACTCTGTGGCTTAGAACTCTTGCCGCCAGCCAATGAACCATGGCCTTGCACGGGCGTGGATCACGCTCGTGCGGTATCACCCCCGGATGGGTCAAGCGATCGTTCCGCGGGAGCGCTGGCGAGGGTGATTCCCGCCTAGCGGGAACGGCTGATTTGCCTGCGGGAGATCGGGGCGTGACATGTTGGTATCAGAGCCTGGCTTCTACGCCTTTGGACTTCGATTCGATATCTCTATTTCGAAAGCTCGTTCGTGGGTTATGTGCACGCTCTCTCTCAATGCCTCGATGGGATGTTCCAACAATAAGTCTAAATACTTTCAAAATATGTTTTGAATGATATGATTGCTTGTCTGGTTGTATGCTGCGAGTGGCCTTTGTGCCAACCTATGCGAACCCTTGAGAGTATCGCTAGTAGCTTGTCCGATTTTCACTAACTCTAAGTTTGGTTGAATGCATCTATTCGAGGGACGCCTTGAACTAGTGCACCATCCAAGACTTAGGAAAAAGGTGAAACTCGAGTGCTGAGACTTCGCTATCACTAAGCTGGTTGACGTGTTCACGCTAGAGGGGCCCTTCGAAAGTGCGCATGATCCAGTCTAAGGGATATGCTGATTTCGACGCTTGTGCAAGTGAATATCCAAATGAACAAGTATAATAACTTGTCTAGGATTGTCTCAACCCTAGATTACTGCTTGTCCTCAGTAAGTCTCGAGGACGAGACTTTTTTTGAGTTAGGTAGGATGTAACGCCCCGTTCCGCTCAAGCGGACTGCCGTCTCAAACGGCAATAGTGCAACTGTCCCGACCCGCTTTGCCTAAAAGGAGAAGCAAAAGATATCCAGACTTGTCCCTACAGGAATCTCAGCTTAGGCTTTCAGAGGCTCGCTTGACGTATCGCTCTACCGAGGTGAATCATCGCTAAGGTGGGTGGCTACGGTGAACTTGTCTTTGCTTAGCCAGCACACATAATGTCACGCCCCAAACTCCCGCAAGTCCAATAGTCCCTGCTGAACGTGAATCACCACGTTTACAGCTCTCCCGCAGGACCATCGTTCTATTCGGGACGTGATGCCGTACGAGCCTGGAGTTGCGCTCGTACAAGGCGATGTTGTTAAACACGAAAGTTATCAACGAAACAACCAAGTTACAGCGGAAGCCAATTGTGTACCAAGCATACATCAGAGTATACGCAGCGAAGCTCACGATAGGGTCCAAATGAGATGCCCCGGGTCAATGCCACAAAGGCGATGCCACGGAGACGATGAAATAACTCTTGCTCTTTCTCTAGCCCACAAAGGTACTTACAGTTCATACATCTTGTCCCGTATATCCAAGCAGCGCCACTACGCCTGTGTACCTGAAATATTGCCCACGAACGTGGGTCAGTACACAACCGTACTGGTAAGTGGGGTAACCCACTCGTCTAAGCCGACACTAAGTAAAGTAGTGAATGCACACAGTTAAATGGTGATCTTTCTAGTTGAATCCTAGATTCGTTTCATGGCATATGGATGACATGTTAAGGAAAGCAGTAAAGCAGTTTAAGCATGCAAGCATTCATTCTCAAACCAAACGACAAGCAGTTATATATATATCCGACCCATCTAACTCAATGCCATCGCTTGCACGATAACATATCGAACCATCAATCTCGCCTCAATATCCATCCTCAACCAAAGTTTATATCCCAATCTCGAGTGCACACTCTTGCCGAGGCAAGGTGGCCGCGCCTACACGAAAGCCAAACCAACAAAAGAAAAGCAAGCCAACTCTTATCTATATGAAGTCACTGGCAAAGCCATAAAGGACAAAATCCAAGCATTAACGGTGCGCCCTATCAGCCCGGGTAGCAAGCCCCGCTGGAGGTCCCGCAATGCATCGTGACTAGCACGAATCAATATTTCCCTCCGGATCGATACGGTCCTAGTGTCCCGGGAAGCCGTTTCGAGGAAATGTCAAACCCTGTGTACACAGGTTGTCCGTGACATGCAGAAAGTAGGTATGACGAGAGGATCGAACATTCTCGCCCCACCAAGCGATCCTAGACTCGTTCAACCGAATATCCAACCCAAGCATCCATAACCATTCTTCCAACGTATTCCCAAGGATTCCAAATCTCGACCTCAATATATATATCCCAAGGCACCAAAATACCCATATGCACAATCTCTCAAGTTGTGCCCAAGTTATGCCCATACTTCACATTGCCGCTTCCCAACACAGTGTTTCACATTGGGTGCAACACCCCACACTCCGAATAATCCCGTGGTACAATGCCCCAACAGTGGCCCAATGCCCCATCAAGCGGCACCATACCTCGCTGATACAGTTGTTCGGTTTTGAACCACAACTACTCGCTTTGTAAGACAAAGCGACCCAGTGATACTCGTGCACGGATGCACGCTCGCTCGCCCGAATTCCCGATATTCCCATATTTCCATTTGCCTCAAAGTATCCTTCCAACTCGTATATTTCCAACCATCCAAGCATAATCCCAAGTATCCAACCGATCGCCTCAAACGTATAACCCAACTATCGCATCCAACTATCCAACGCGTAAACCATTCAAGCCACAATCCTACCAAGCCAACGACGCACACTCTATGCATGCCTCAGTGTAGTGCTTCCCGATGTTTCAGCCCAAGTGTACAAGCCATTACGTGTTTTCCATATTATTAGGCATGAAGGAGTAGAGGAGAAGGGAAAGAGCCCACTCACATTGTTTGAATCCGTTAGGCATCCTGTCCTGCCGATACGGCCAATCCCTTGAACCCGTGGTCCGATGCAAGCGCGATCTACTCAACTGGTATGACCGTGCGAGCAGGCCGTGCTCTCCAAATCATCCGACCGATCGGACTAAGGAAGACGGCATTATCGTTTCCATCCAGCTATTCAGTACTGTCCTGAACGAACACCTGATTTCCATCGATCCCGCTAGCCATCTGCACATTGAAACCAACTCGATTAATCCTTCTTCCCGAAATCCGATATTTCAAATGTAACCAGCATTTGATTTATTCAGTCCGACTCAGCGTAACGCTCCGAGCGGTTGCGGGGCGTTACATAATATACCACTTAGAATCAGGTTCGTCCACGAACCGTGCTGGTACTCATTCCTTACTAGCATACCATAATCCAATTCCATAGATCTGCTCTAAGCAACTCACATATTCACGATTCTGACTCCGCATCTCGTTCTGCTGAACGCTCGAATAAATTTCACGAATTCCCATATCCTCCTTGCAGCTCAACCCGAATTTCTCGTATCGCTTAGTTTTGGATCGTACATATATTTAAGGCGTCCCTAAAATACATGCATTTCAGCCGAGCTTTGCGATAGCAAATTTGAACAAGTTACAAGGGTATCTTTATCTTCGAGGCGTCCATTTGCTTTGCTCCCAATTGGACCAAATCACGATTTCCATTCCAACACATTCGCTCGAGAACTATTCTCAATTATGCAGATTTTCCACTGACTCAATGAGTTCGCGTTCCAGCTCAATCCATCCCACTATTTCTGAAATCAGTACTAGCAACATCTCCAAATATTATCTCGTGCACCGAACGATTCTCACAACTGATCTACCCCAGCTATGCGACTTACCCACATATCAACTTTGCTTAGATCAGCTCAGTCCAACACATTTCCTGCCATCTCAATATCTCACAGGGTGAACATCTATATTGAGGTTCGTGTGATCCACGAAGATCTCTCCGCCACGCCAAAGGGATTTGTGTCGCCACGATTTCAACGTGGACACACTCGCCACAATTCTTAGGTTGCGCATGAAATAGTTCTTCGCGCTGCTTCCACTGCCTCGAAGCATAGAATATCACCTTCGCCTTCCGAATGAGCACGCTTCCCAGACTAAGTTCCGAGACATCTTGTAAATCTGAAGCAAATCTGTCCCTTCCAGTATTCGCAAGGATTTGATCTGAACGAGCCGCTGCTTTAACTTCACGAGCTAGTTTCACAGTCGTCAATTCATATGAATGCTATTCCCTTCCAGGGCACGATGAGTCAGAGGCGATGCCATCGATAAAAATCTGCGACTCTGAATCTCATCAGTTGACAAGGCTACTTCCATCATCGCTTCGATCTTCCGGCTGTATCTTCAGCTGAAGGCTATCCCAAGGATCTCTCAAATCCAACACTCAGTCAATAAGCCAAATCTTATTGCTCACATCTGCCCTCGACGCATTCCCAAATATGCCGCCTCAAGGGTCGTTCTATGGGTCTACCATATTCAATCTCCGATTCAGCGGGCAAGGTCGCTTAGGATCTGCTGTCCCGAAGCTACGCTTGATAATTGTAATCATCACGATGGACAGTTACTATAAACCATGCTATATCTCATCTGCAAATCCGAATAAAATCCAACCATTCACCCGAGCGAAGTTTCTGAATCCGAGAACCGCGCTCGTTGAAACCTTATTCCATCAATCCGCCGTTCTGTCCTGAATCCATCAAATTTTCGAATTGCATATTCGATTCTCGCACCATCGATTTCAACGATTCTCGAAACTCGAGACTTGCTCAAATTCACATCCGTTTGCCACGTCCCACCTTGCACTTCCAACTTACTCGAGCAGCACGGTGATTTATTCCGACGTTGCTTCCACATTTAGCTATCTTCAAAAGTCTGTCCGCCAATATCCTTGCCTTCCGTTGTGGCCACAATCCGTCCACGTCTTTCCAGAGAATCCGTCTATCATCGTTGCACCATCTTGCCCAAAATTTCATTTCCGCTAAACCTGATTCAACTTCTCGAGCAACAATATCCAAAATCCTTCAAGTTTGTGTGAATCAATCGCATTGTCCCTCCAAGCCAAGTTCGTATTTCGTTGCTCAACCAACAGCTCAAATACGTTGCCCAAAATCATAGTCCGTGCTCGCTATCCTTCCGATAATCCCATCGCTTTGCTCAAGCATAACCCAAATGTTCGTTCCGGTTTTCCCCATCTTTTAAGCCCAATGATACTTCCATTTGCACGACTCCGTCCTTGAGTTCTCAAGTCTAATGTATTGAAGGATACCCGAGTCAAATTCTATTGCACCATATACCACTTGGAAATATAGTTGCCCTCGTGCAAAATCTGCGTCAACCAGCGTCTATCCCAAACCGACTATTCCGAGGTGATTCTGCCGAATCATAACTCAATATTCGCTTGCTCCATTTTTACTCTTTCCAACTCAATCGATTTGCACCAACTAACTTGTATTCGTTATCCGAGTCCGTTCAGGCAATTCCAATAGATGTCCAACCAAAATATTTCCAATGCCTTGCTTAACACATTTGATCCCATATACCACTTCGAATCAATTCGTTACTCACATTATGTTTTCTTTCACGAATCCGATATCCGTTCGAACCATCCCTTAGGTGTGATCATGCCATTCCCATCTTAAGTTTGACACAAAAACTTAGCCGATTCTTTAACCATCAATCTCGTTAGGCAACTCGTGCTATGTTCCATTCTCACTGCTCCCAGCTATTCTCAACCCGCCTGATACTTTCGCAACACAAGCAATCGTGCAACGATTGTATTCCAAGTAGTCCAACCCAATACCTAACGGTTCCACACCTTTATTGTACGAGCAACTCATGCCAACTTATCTGATATTTCTCAAGCCAACTCAAATCTGCCCAACCGATGCGCCACAGTTGAAATTCCAACTTCTATCCTTCACAATCACTTGACGAGCAACTCGTGCAAGGATCCATTCTCATCGAATGTTTCTACCCAAAACCTGCCGCATAACCAAATCTCGTTAGCCAACCAACTGATCCATTGAGGCAATCAGAAACTCCCGAAAGATAAGCCAAGCCAACCCAACGAAAGCCCCCACTTGTTGCACAAATACAACAACGCCAACCAACTTGCTGCACGAATGCAACAACGCCTAACGAGACTAAGCGATCCTACGAAAACCAACCAAGGCAACCCAACAAGGAATAAAATGCAGCCAAAACCAGCAATAAATAGACTTATTGCATGAAACATCCGATGCGGCACTGAGTAGAGTCAAGAGCTAAACGACACGCGGAAGCTATTTAGAGTTTGTGATGAAGCGAAGGACCAAGTCCGAAGAAATGAACCGGGCGCTCTGATACCAATCTGTCACGTCCCAAACTCCCGCAAGTCCAATAGTCCCTGCTGAACGTGAATCACCACGTTTACAGCTCTCCCGCAGGACCATCGTTCTATTCGGGACGTGATGCCGTACGAGCCTGGAGTTGCGCTCGTACAAGGCGATGTTGTTAAACACGAAAGTTATCAACGAAACAACCAAGTTACAGCGGAAGCCAATTGTGTACCAAGCACACATCAGAGTATACGCAGCGAAGCTCACGATAGGGTCCAAATGAGATGCCCCGGGTCAATGCCACAAAGGCGATGCCACGGAGACGATGAAATAACTCTTGCTCTTTCTCTAGCCCACAAAGGTACTTACAGTTCATACATCTTGTCCCGTATATCCAAGCAGCGCCACTACGCCTGTGTACCTGAAATATTGCCCACGAACGTGGGTCAGTACACAACCGTACTGGTGAGCGGGGTAACCCACTCGTCTAAGCCGACACTAAGTAAAGTAGTGAATGCACACAGTTAAATGGTGATCTTTCTAGTTGAATCCTAGATTTGTTTCATGGCATATGGATGACATGTTAAGGAAAGCAGTAAAGCAGTTTAAGCATGCAAGCATTCATTCTCAAACCAAACGACAAGCAGTTATATATATATCCGACCCATCTAACTCAATGCCATCGCTTGCACGATAACATATCGAACCATCAATCTCGCCTCAATATCCATCCTCAACCAAAGTTTATATCCCAATCTCGAGTGCACACTCTTGCCGAGGCAAGGTGGCCGCGCCTACACGAAAGCCAAACCAACAAAAGAAAAGCAAGCCAACTCTTATCTATATAAAGTCACTGGCAAAGCCATAAAGGACAAAATCCAAGCATTAACGGCACGCCCTATCAGCCCGGGTAGCAAGCCCCGCTGGAGGTCCCGCAATGCATCGTGACTAGCACGAATCAATATTTCCCTCCGGATCGATACGGTCCTAGTGCCCCGGGAAGCCGTTTCGAGGAAATGTCAAACCCTGTGTACACAGGTTGTCCGTGACATGCAGAAAGTAGGTATGACGAGAGGATCGAACATTCTCGCCCCACCAAGCGATCCTAGACTCGTTCAACCGAATATCCAACCCAAGCATCCATAACCATTCTTCCAACGTATTCGCAAGGATTCCAAATCTCGACCTCAATATATATATCCCAAGGCACCAAAATACCCATATGCACAATCTCTCAAGTTGTGCCCAAGTTATGCCCACACTTCACATTGCCGCTTCCCAACACAGTGTTTTACATTGGGTGCAACACCCCACACTCTGAATAATCCCGTGGTACAATGCCCCAACAGTGGCCCAATGCCCCATCAAGCGGCACCATACCTCGCTGATACAGTTGTTCGGTTTTGAACCACAACTGCTCGCTTTGTAAGACAAAGCGACCCAGTGATACTCGTGCACGGATGCACGCTCGCTCGCCCGAATTCCCGATATTCCCATATTTCCATTTGCCTCAAAGTATCCTTCCAACTCGTATATTTCCAACCATCCAAGCATAATCCCAAGTATCCAACCGATCGCCTCAAACGTATAACCCAACTATCGCATCCAACTATCCAACGCGTAAACCATTCAAGCCACAATCCTACCAAGCCAACGACGCACACTCTATGCACGCCTCAGTGTAGTGCTTCCCGATGTTTCAGCCCAAGTGTACAAGCCATTACGTGTTTTCCATATTATTAGGCATGAAGGAGTAGAGGAGAAGGGAAAGAGCCCACTCACATTGTTTGAATCCGTTAGGCATCCTGTCCTGTCGATACGGCAAATCCCTTGAACCCGTGGTCCGATGCAAGCGCGATCTACTCAACTGGTATGACCGTGCGAGCAGGCCGTGCTCTCCAAATCATCCGACCGATCGGACTAAGGAAGACGGCATTATCGTTTCCATCCAGCTATTCAGTACTGTTCTGAACGAACACCTGATTTCCATCGATCCCGCTAGCCATCTGCACATTGAAACCAACTCGATTAATCCTTCTTCCCGAAATCTGATATTTCAAATGCAACCAGCATTTGATTTATTCAGTCCGACTCAGCGTAACGCTCCGAGCGGTTGCGGGGCGTTACACATAAAATCTGGAATATTTATGCTAGTCGCTAGGTGATTCACCCCCTGCATGCTAATAAATCCAACGCACCTAGCTAAGGGAATAATCCCAACTTGTATTGCTTGCTAGAACATGGAAATGAAATACTACTTATATTCAGACCCTCGCATGCTAAGTCCCTTAACGGTTTCATCTCTCGGCTTACCTTTGGGTCCGAGCAACGTGCCTGCTTATGTTCCTTAAAAACGCATGCTTGTCTGCTTGAATGTTGCCATATTTTCATTCAAATCCCAGAAGACTACTACGTAGTCGTTCTGTGCCTGAATAAACCTGCAAGTATCCGGGACCGTCAGGTCATCTAAGGCAATCCCCGAACCAGGGGAATGCATTAAGCAAGAATAAATACTGAACGTGAATCACACTTGAATGATAATCATGCTATGTATGCATCTGAACGAGGATCGTGTTATGTACTGATGGAATCCCAGCTCGTGGAGCAATATGCTCGTTCAGATTAAGTTTAAATTTCATGATTATCATGTCAAGCTATGGAATATGGATAGACCCTGACCTGCATTGTCGCGGACAGCTTGTGCACAAGGTATGTTATGTTGAGTCCCGCGGACGGTCACTGGGGCACTAGGACCGATCCGATCCGGACGAGACGTATGAGCAGTCGTATGTTATGGGGCAAGGTGTTATGCAGCGGGGCTCGCCACCTGCGTTGCATATCATTCTGTGTCTTGAGACTGTGAACCGTCCATAATGGCTACGCCAGCGACTTATGTTCATATAGATAAGGCATCCTCGCTTAGCGGCTATCCGCGTGCGAGTCATTGCATAGCATCAATGAACTGAACACCTGAACGATCTAAAAATAATGACCCTCATGTTTGCATATGCTATGCTCCTGAATGTTTATACTTGCCCGTGCATGAATTAACAATATTTGCCTTGGACAGGGAAGGAGAAATGGTAAGTTGGTAAGTCTCGCCGTGTTTCCTCAAACATCGCACGGCGCACTGCCCGACACGTTAGGCTATTCAATATTTGCATGAAACTGATCCTAAGGCAACTAGAAAGACAACTTAATAGTTGTGTACGGAACCTGTATTACGTATTTGGATTTGTCGAGCGGGCGAGTAGCTTCCCCACCAGTGCATTCAATGTACTGATAATCCACCAGTTTGTATGCAGGGTGCGGGAGAACCTCGTTCGGTGCGGACGCCTCCAACGTGCGTGCTAAGGCGTGGACATCACTCCGAAGCAACGGTGCGTCCGGGACTGAAGCACATATACAAGACATAATGTTGTGAACATAGCCCGAACTCGCCTGAACATTGCCTGTACAATCATTCCACAGTTGTAGCCACTTGGCACGCTTTTACTCTTTCAGAGAGAGGCTTGAGCGACTTGTAATCTCGGCTATACGCCGCCTGTAACACTTGTTCATATCAATAAAAGAGCTTTCTTTACTTCAACTTGTGTTTCAATGCTTCCGCTATAATTGTCGACTCAGTGAACCTGTTACCGATCGCCTATGCGTTCATGACTCCGCTGCACTCGAACAATCTGTGCGACTCTGTGGCTTAGAACTCTTGTCGCCAGCCAATGAACCATGGCCTTGCACGGGCGTGGATCACGCTCGTGCGATATCACGCCCGGATGGGTCAAGCGATCGTTCCGCGGGAGCGCTGGCGAGGGTGATTCCCGCCTAGCGGGAACGGCCGATTTGCCTGCGGGAGATCGGGGCGTGACATTTCCATCATCTGATAAATAATCAGCTTATGAATAGTAGCTACGAAAATCATTATCCTGACCTATGACACCCTCATCAAGGTGCCAAAGAACTCAATCCCCTATTGTCTGAGAAAACCCCTGGGCAGATAGCCTAGTCTTGAACTCAACTGTTCTGTCTGCTTTCATCTGCATCAACTTGAAGATCTGATAAGCATCTGATTGGTTTAGCTCCTTCAGGCAGATTGACCAACACCCAAGTGTGGTTGGAGGTTATTGAGTCATACTCATTATTTGTAGCCTTCCTCCAGAAAATAGCATATCTGGTCTTCATCGCCTTATCATATGTAAGCGGATCTGCTTCCACATGATAGGTGACAAAATCTTCTCCATAGTCCTTCACTCTCCTTACTCTCTTAGACACCGGCTCTGCGAGTTCTGGTTCGATCATTGTCGTTGGGATGACAACTTCTTCTTAGACTACATCTTCGTTGGAAGCTTCAGCCTCCTATGCACCCATACTATTTTTTAAAATATCGGCGATAACAATATTCTTGTTCCTTACAAATTTATCTTCGAAGAGTTTTGCGTCACGAGATTCAATGATATAATTTGATTCGATATCAAGAAATCTTCGAGCATCACTCTTCTCAGCATCACCCTGAAAGATTGTCTTCGTAGTCCTCGATTCCAGCTTCTGAATCTTCAATTTCGGAAGCTTTACAGACGCCAGACACCCCCACACTCGAATGACATTAAAGTTGGGTTTGACTCTGAACCAGAGTTCCTGAGGAGTGACATCGGAAGTTGCGTATGAAAATCTGTTCAGAATGAACATAGCCGTCAGCACATCTTCTCCCCAGAAGTAGTTTGGAAGACCCGCAGTCAATAGTATTGAGTTCATTATTTCTGTCAACGTCCTGTTCTTTCTTTCAGCTACTACATTTGATTAAGGAGAATACGGAACAGTTGTCTCATTGACAATTCCATATTCTTTGCAGAACGATGCAAATTTAATAGACCTATACTCTCCGCCTTGATCACTTCTGAGTCTCTTGAGTTTTTACCCCATTTGACGTTCAGCCTCAACCCTGAACTCCTTGAACTTCTCGAATGCTTCATCTTTTAACTTGAGCAGATAGACGAACGCGTACTTCGAGTAGTCATCGACGAAAGTAATAAAGTACTTCCTCTTGGCCTTTGTGGAGAACTGCTTGAAGTCATAGATACCTGAGTGAACCAACTCCAGAAGATCTATACTTCGAATTACCCGTTTGAACGGATTTATGGTAATCTTTGTCTCCGCACAGACCTCATACTACTCCACCTTCTTACCCCCATATTTGGAGATAAATTCTAGACTAGACATCTTGCAGTACAAAGTACATATCCTAGTCTGGGGTCCCACAACTCTTGCAATGAGATTTTTCTTATAAGCAGAAGCTCGAACATTCATTTGATACTGAAAGCTTATTCCAAAATATATCTCCTGCCAAGATTTCATCATCTGGAGACTATGGATGTTCACTTTCAAGTCTGCAATAGACTTCCTGAGATTAGATCCTTGGTAATCATTAGTACGTTGATACACACACTCATTTGACTGTAACTTTTCAAAGTTTAAAACCATTATCCCAATCCCCACATCCTCTGCTTGATCCTTGCTTTCCATCAAGACCTTCACCACTGAAAGGTTCGACCTTGATCAACAGCTCTTCCTAAAGTATATGTGGCGAGATCCACCAGTTTTTATCCATTTGTCAGCAACCACGCCATAGGACTTAACCTGCGTAATCATAGTAACCAAGTTAAGTAATCAAAGAAACCAAGTTTAGTTATATCTTGCTATATTGGTTCAGATTGGTTCTACTGTCAAGTTCCAATTTCAGCCATGCGTCAAGTCCTGTATAGTGCAGTGACCTTCATATGCATAGGCCACCATGCGCCAATCCATGACCAAAAGCCTCCATGCTCCAATCCATGCGCATAAGCCACCATGCGCAGAGACTATCATGCGCATTGAGATACTATTTCCTCCATCCTCGGGAATGGTAGGTTCCGACCACTCACTTTCAATATTTGACAAAGGACTCCTTCCCTCTTCCAAATGTTTGAAGTGAATTTCGTCAATCTTCTCAAGTTTTTGAAAACTTGTGTCCAGAAGACTTGAACGGATGTTTCCCATCTTTCTTCGGATCTTGCTTTAAGATTGTTAGTCCCGAGGCTTAATCAAAGATGGTAGAACCTAAGTTGAAGTCAAGATCAGGAGTTCACACAATAGTTTCCTTCTTGATATCTCTCGATCCAACAAGAAATTATATATATGATCTGATTATAACTTGAAACCAAATAAGAAAAGAATCAGAGAAAACTATCTTCTCGTTCTTCCATGAAATCGTAGTTGCAAACAGACATAACATAGTTTACAACTTACAAAAGAGAAGAGAAAGGAGAATAATAAACTCTGCTTGCTAGGGTAATGAATATCATCATTGCTCAAAGCAAGATTCGTCCCACACAATCTGCTCCCAAGAACCAACAAGTTCACGTAGAACTTCTGGAACGCTCACTGTCACCTCCTTGTTTGGACTCGTACGAACTTTCTGGACTGCAATGGCAGCTGCTGGCACTCTCTTCGTCTCCTTTATTTTGAAGTAAGTCATCAATGTAGGCACGAAGAGAGTATTTATAAAGGAGCCCGGTCGCCCATTAGTTACAAAAAGATTGTAAAAAATTTAATTTATATCCCACAAGATTGGAATGAATTAAATTTAAATCTCATATGATTGATCTGAATTAAATTCAAATCCCATATGAATAAATTTAAATCCTACATGATTGGAATGAATTAAATTCAAATCCCACAGGATTGATTTAAATCCTACATGATTGGAATAAATTAAATTCAAATCCCGTAAATATCGGATTTAAATTAATGACTCAATCTTTCCATAACTGATTAAATCTATTCGATAGCAGCGGACCTGCATACAACCGCTCATGCGGCCCCGCAAGCAACCGCTCATGCCGTAGCGCATGAGAGTGCCTATACGACCGCTCATGTATCCAGCTTATGCGTCCAGCACATGCATCCCGCTCATGCGTCCAGATCATGCAACTGACGCATGCAACTCGCGCATAACCGAGCGCATCAAATGCGCACAAGCGCCATACGCCGATGCTGATATGTCCGGCATATGCAACTCGCGCATAACCGAGCGCATCAAATAAGCACAAGCGCTATGCGCCGATGCTCAACTCACACATAATCGAGCGCATCAAATGCGCACAAGCGCCATGCGCCGATGTTGACATGTCCGGCATATGCAACTCGCGCATAACCGAGCGCATCAAATGCGCATAAGTGCTATGCGCCGATGCTGACGTGCTAAGTGCAAAGTGCCCCAACAAAGCACAACTTTGCGCCCTTGAGTCCGAGTCGCTAGCTCCTATAAAAATAATTCCAAGAGCATGACAAAAAGCATAAATGCTTTCATGAGGAGTTAATCATTTTTTCTCCTAAGAAAATACCCCCACATAGAACCCATGTGCACACCTCAACTCATACAAAGTATTATATTGAGATACCCACTTGGTGATGTAGCTAATGTGGGACTATTTTTCTTAGTCCAAAGACAAAAACACCAATAGGCAATACCATGTTAATTGTTGTTCTTGTTCATGTCGACATTATCTTTCGTACTATATGGTTTTTGTTCACATCTTTTGTTCCATGCCATGGAGGGTCTTGTAATCTGACAGTGCAATAAGAGTACTGTCATCGAGGCAATAAGAGTACTGCCATGGTTAAACAATGTTGCTCTTTATTCTATACATGTTTTGGTTATATATAAATGATATTTTAAAATAATTTACTTTTATTGGGAAGAATTACTTAGAATACATTTGATTTGAGTTAGCTTTCATTCAAATTATGAGGATGTTTTTTTAAAATGATGATGTTAAGGAAAATAATAATAGTGACAAAAGAAAATGACTTTGAAACATATTTTATATCGACACTTTTTTTAGAAAGTTATTCGTCCCCACTCAGAAAGAGTGTATTGTCGGATTAAGGCATATACTTCCCTAAGATATAATAAAGTCTTGAGCAAAAGATGCAAACAACAAATATGAATCTTTTATTCTTGTTGAGCAGTAGTAATTTGTGTAATGCTTGTGATTTGGTTATCTTTGAGGCTTGTGTATACTTAGGAATTTTTAAAATTTCTCATGCATTGTATACCTCTTCCAACAGTCAAAATAAATCCAAAAGTGAATGAATCTGAATAAACAGTCACACCCAAAACACAATGAATATTAAAATTTATTCAATCCAATGAATCTGAATATTCGTTCAAACCTAATGAATCTAAATATTCATTCAAACCAAATAAATCTGAATATTCGTTCAAACCCAATGAATCTGAATATTCGTTCAAACTTAATAAATCTAAATTTGAAAAGTTTGCCTTTGTGCAATTAAACTTAAATCCTCAACAATACCCCACTTTGATTGTACAATCAAACTTCCATTTTCAATCCCACATTGATTATATAATCACTGAGTCTGTTAAACACAACATCTCGATTATTATGAACACAAGAAGATGCTGATAACTTAAACCTTCAATTAGTACAAATACCTCAAAGTTTTATTAAAGTTATTGGTAGCCTTAGCTTTAAGTCAATTACTCTTTAAAATAAAATCAGAGGTATCGTATACATTACAATATCTCGATTACAACAGTTTCAAACATCCCTTTATCACTTTTTATGGCGATGTGCTAATCTTCTAGTTTTATGAATGATCCAAAGAGTAAACCTGTGAACTCTCGTAAGAAGTAGTACCACTCCTACATTCACATAGGTGAAGTTAGTTTATATACTCCTACTACTTAAATATTTATTTAATTCATTAAGAGCAAATCTCACCCTCGTCACCATAGTACTCATACTGATATTGCCGCAATCAAATGGAGTTATATTTGTCAATCAGTGTATCTCAATTACTTCAAACAACTTATATTTATAAACAACTTATATTTACCCATTAAACCTTGTACTAATTGGTTTGTTAGTCTAATGTTGGGTTACCATTGTTGGTAATTTTTTATAAGAGATTTTCGTTCATTTCTTTGGATATTCCTTTTATAACTTCTTTTTGTAGGCCTTTAGTAAAAGGATCTGCCAAATTATTACTAGTTTTCACATATATTATTGTGATCACTTTGTCCAAAAACAATTGTATCACAAACTCATGTCTTAGACTTATATGTCTAGACATGCCATGGTAAGTACTACTATATGCTCTTGACATAATAGCTTGACTGTCACAATAGATGAAAATATGAGGCATTAGTTTTCGCTATAATTTGATATCTAATAACAAACTTTTAATCAATTCAACCTCCTTATCCGTAGTCGTCAAGGCTATAAATTCTGACTCCATAGTCGAATGAGATATACAAGTTGTTTCTAGGATGCCCGTGCAATGGCACCCACACCAAGGAGAAACACCCAACCAGACGTAGACATGTTATCTCCCGTATATGTGTTCCAACTAGCATATGTTTATCCTTCAAGTGTTGCTAGAAAATTATTATAAAATAGGCCAAGTCCAATAATTTTCTTAAGATAACTAAAAACTCTACTTATGGCCTTCCAATGTTCTCCACTTGAATTGCTAGTAAATCTATTTAGTTTGAACACAATGAAATCAATATCTAGTACAAATCTTGTTTTTATTACCAGGAAGAACAAATTCTTATGGTTGCTCCATATACAATTCCTAGATAAATAACTTTCTAAAGTTGTTTGTGATAATAATAATAGAGACAAAATAAAAATGGCTTTGAGACGTATATGTATTTCGACACTTTCTATAGAAAGTTTTTCACTCATACTCGAAAAGTTTGTTGTCAGGTTCAGACGTATACTTCCCCAGGATACAACAAATCATTGAGTAAAAGATGAAAACAATAAATCTGAATATTTTTTCTTATTAAGTAGTATTAATTTGTGTTATGCTTGTGATTTGGTTATCTTTGAGGCTTCGATATACTCAGGCATTTACCCCAACGAATAATCTGAAATTCTCATGTCTTTTCATGGATGAGTATATCCCTTTCAACGATCAGAATGAATCTAAAAGTGAGTGAATCTGAATAAATAGTCACACCTAAAACCCCAACGAATAAGATCCATTCAAACCCAATAAATCTGAAGATTTGTTCAAACTCAACGAATCTGAAGATTCGTTCAAACTCAATGAACTTGAGCTAGGAAGTTTATATTTGTGTTATTAAACTTAAATCCTAAACTTATGAGGATTAAGTTCCTGCTATCTGGCAAAGATGATATCTACTGAATATTTAGTCATACTAGTAGCCAAAGATGATCTTTGTCATGTTATGATAATGAAATACAAAAGGTTTATTAGAATATTTTTTCGTATTCCTAATTTTAATGTATGTATACTAATAAAAAAAACTTATGAAAATATAATGTAGACCAATAGGAATGGACTCCTATATTTCATGTGCACCCACTAGTACACTTTATTCCTATTGTTCCACATGTGCACTGACTCATGTAAGAATATGAGCCTATGGCTCATATCCCATTTATCCTTATTTTATATACTAATAAAAAATCTTTGTGGTTGTTATTGTTGTTGTTCTCAGTTCTTTCATGAGTTGCTGTTGTGTTTTTTAATATTTTTTTTCAAGATTTTGTTGTGTTTTTAGTATGTTTGGTTTTTCAACTTGATTATAATTAATTTATTCAATGGGTTAGTCGTATGGAATGACTCAAATATCCAATGGCTTTTAATCTTTGGCGTATTAGTTGTCGGTTCTCGTACCCCTTTGTATGTATTGGCAATTTATGAGATGTCACAGTTTTTTCTCTGGAGTAATCTAAGCTCTGAGACCTGATGATTTTCTGTGCTCTTGTTGCCGCATAATCAGTCTCCTGTATCAGTATCTTGAAACAAGTTTACTTGTGTGTAAAAGACTTGTTGTGATATAAAACCTTAACAATATCCTGAAAGTACTGACTTATAGTTGTACTAGAATTCTCCCTTTAGATTCTTATTGTTATATATATATTCCCATTAATCTATAAATAAGTTACATTTCCTATTTAAGCCATCTAGATAATCAAATTTTAGGATATAGTCACATAATATCGAAACTATTCCAAAAGTCTGAATTTGGATAATAGTTTATATCTTGAAGGACCTATCAGTCAAACATGACATAATTAACGTTGTACCCGGGCAACGTAAATATTAAAAAGAAATCCATGTTTATATGCATAAATTGTTCAATAATTATAGTTCTCCATATCTGAAGTCAAATTTGATATCTATTAGGAAGATTATGATATTATTATCCTAAATGGGATTCTGTATCAAGATAACATTTCAAAATTATATATTTTCTAATTTTATTTTTCTGATTGTGTGTCAGAATACGTGTTGGAACTTGTATCAGAATACATCCCGCAACACATTATCAGTTTTGTCGAAATACAAGAATGTAACTATGTATGTCTAGCAAGCAATATCATATCATATCCAAAAAAGTAGTTCCTATCCGTATATATATATATCATGTATCACTGTCCGTGTCCCTACTTGAGTATAGTAAGTAGGTTGACATAACATATTGCTCGTGACACCACCACTCACAAAACCAACAAGGCCCTCGCTAGCACATAGGAGTTCGCGCACTCTGTCGGCCATGCCCATATCACTCTCTACCACCTCGCCTCTTCCACCAGTCCGTTTCTAGCTCCTCGTCCAGCCCCGAGCCCGTCCTCTCCTCCCTCGAGCACATCCTCAGTTGCTCCCTCAAGAAGATTCCCTTCCCCCGACGACGTCTCCACCGCCACCTTCCTCATCACCTAGTCCTCCTAGAAGTCCCGCGGTGACTCCCAATTAGTCGTTGACTCTATCCTCCTTGCCATCCTGGAAGACCCGCAAGTCTTCGACTGCCTCAAGGAAGCCGACATCAACCCCACCTCTGTCCGCTTGCAACTCGAGAACCTCCGTGGAAAGGAAGGAAAGAAGATCGAGTCTGCCTCAGGCAACACCAAATTCCATGCCCTCAAGACCTGTGGCAGAGACTCGTCGAACAGGAGAAATATGCAAAGTTGCACATTTTCTCCCTTCGCATTTTCCTCTTCATGTATTTTTATTTATTTATGTTCAGTAATAAGTCAAACTTAGGTAGAATTGTTTTATGGTCAGTAATTAGTCAAAATTAGGTAGATTTAGTAATTATTTCAGTAGGTAACATCCTTATAGAAGCATAAAAAGTATGCCTCAAAAGAGTGATAGATCCAAGGAGAGTATGGCGCACTTCTTTACAAAACGAGCTTAAAAGGAGAGTGGCGCACTCTACTAAACATCTCAGAGTGTGGCGCACTTGCTTAAAGAACGGAACGGTGGCACACTTTTGAACCATTCTATTCATCTCAATGGAGGCAGACGCACAATCTTTCCATCTTCTTTTCTCCCACATTTAATGCAATGAATCTGATACCTGACAGACATAGAAAATGAGGGGATCATAGTCATTATTGCAAAAGATCTTCGGCACACAGACCCAGGTAGTCGTTTAGTGAAATATCGTGCCAAATTCTATCAGAGTGCTCCAAATTGTCAAATTCTATCAGAGCGCGCCAAAGTGCCAAACTTCATCAGAGTGCGCCAACATGACTATTTTCTTCAAACATTATCAGAGTACGCCAGCATGGCTATTGTGTCCAAACTTAATCAAACCGTGCCAATGCCGCTGAACTCCTTCAATTAAGCGCCTATGATCCTAACTGACAATGAGCGGTTATGATTATGTATCTTTCATGCCATAATTCTTGTAAAATATGCACAAATAACTGTCCCCACGACCTATGCTTTCCTCGTATAGGAAGTCACGTGTCAAGCAAGAAGTAAGTTGTGCGCCCACTCAACAACGTGAGTTGTTAAATTCTCAAAAGTGTGCGCACAATGGCAAATACAGTACAAATTGCTCATTAGTGCGCGCACACTTCTATAGCCACTCTTGAAGGTTATAAATACAGGGTTAGTTCCTCTTTCACACATACACATACGGGCGGACAGAGAGAGTAAGAGGGAAGCTTCTTGTGTTGTTATTGCCAAAGTCTTCTTGCCTTCAAGTTCTCTAGTGCTCGTATTCTGGCATTTATTCACTATCGACTAATCCAAGGAGTAAAGTAATCGATCGCAGATCAGATCTTCATAGTTATACTTTTCCAGAATTATTGTACTTTAGATTCTCGTATAGGATTTAATGTACCCATTTTTCTTTTCTCTCAAGTTGTTAAAACAAAATTTGTACCACTTTTTTATGGCAAACAAAATGGCGACTCTGCTGGGGACATCCTTCTCCTCTGACGAGAAGGTAGTAGCTCAACTTAACACAACGTTGTTGGGAACAACGTAGAAGACGTTGGTTGTGCATTTTGACTAGCAAGCTTATGAAGAATGCTCGCTGGGGGTAGTCCTAGCCCCTCATCTGCAACCACAACCAAGTCGAAGAAAGGTTGCAAGACTTGGCTGCCAAAGCCCCGTTCTTCTTACCCTGATGCTACTGTCAACAAGGGAAAGGGAGTCCTAAATGCTAGCAACGAGGGCCCACTCGTTGTCTCCTCTTACCCAATCTCTGACTTGGCAGATTCTTCTACTGTTTCATCGTCGGTCGTTGACTTGGTGGATATCCCCCTTAGCCATGTTATTGTGCTAACTAAGGAAAACTGTAAAACGCCTAATTCAAAAACCGTATTAATTTTTTTAATTAATTATTTGATTGAATTATAGTATTTATTAGCTCATTAGTAGAAATAAAATTTATGGGATTTTTATTTTTAGGTGTTTGTGCAATAGGGAATTTATGGAGCAATTTTAATTTTTTCTTAATTATTTACATGTAGGAGACCCTGTGGACGACTGACAGATTAATTGTATGCTCTAAATAAATTTCTAGGATTTTCTATATATATATATATATATATATTATATATATATATATATATATATATATATATATATATATATATATATATATATATATATATATGTAATATTGTTAAAGAATTAGAAAAAGAAATGAAAAGAAATAGAAAAAAAAGAATAAAGAAAGAAAAAGGAATTCTTAATGGACTCTAAACCCTAACCCAAAACCAACCCTAAACCCTATAGCCCCTATACCCTACCCGCCTAATTTCCTACCCGGCCCGCACCGCTAAAAAGAAAACTCAGCAGCAGCGGCAGCAACTTAACCCATGCCCCCGCGTGTGTAATCACCCCCCCTTTTCTTCACCTTCTATATATATATATATATATATATATATATATATATATATATATATATATATATATATATATATATATATATATATATATATATATATATATATATGTTACTTTTTCTCAAACCCTAACCCTAAAACCATCTTCTACCATCTCGACCCGAGGAGAGCCGCCGCCGACGCCAGCCCAGAGTCGCCGGAGACCCAGCGCCGCCCGCCGCCAAAACCACCACGTCCGCGACCCCACGCCACGACAGGAATACACTTCAGCGAAGCCCTGTTCACGCTTCATTTTTTGTGCCCTCGCTCGACCAAACTCGACTCCGTCTTCACATGTACGTTCACGATCTATCCCCCTTCCATATCTGTATATTAGTTGACCTCAAACAGCACGTACCCCTAGGCAAAAATTGAGGTAAAGTTGGCAAAAATGTTAACTTTTGGATCGCAGAAAACTGCTGTAACCACTCATGTTCACGGACTCGTATCTCCCACCACAGAGATCTGAATCTAGTTTTTCTTTTTGGTATGTGAAGACCATCTAATCGAGATTAATTTTTGTCAATTAAATTTTTTTAATTATTACTGTATGTAGAATTAAACTAAGTTAAAAATTCTGAAAACATACTTTTTCTAACCTCCAAAAATTGCGATACGGAGTGCGCCCCGCCAAACGGGACTGCCCCGTCGCGTACCAAGTGCACCAAAAGGTGCGCACGATATACCCAGACATGTGGGCTTTCGCGAAAACTGATTCGGACACGTGTGCGTGTCGGAATCAGCCCGTATCCGCAGAAATTCCCGGTATCACAACTTTTGTAAAACCTCACGCCATTTAGTGCACGCTCGTCAGAATGCGACGAAACTTGCGCCACTGGACTCATGATATCGCGCTGGTCCTGTGACCCAATTTTCACACAATTCTGAGACAGTTGACCAAGCCGCCTATTTGCGGGCCCTACGGTTGACTTTTTAGCGAAATTGTGTTCGGCTCACCGGAATCCACATTTGGACATACCGTTGAGTTCGTACTGACATTTAGAGTTTGTTTGACCTATAATTTATTCCTTTTAGAGACCGTTACACTTGGCACGCTTTTCAGTGCAAAGTGGGCCACACGTGGACCCCACTTTGACCCGAAATTATCGTTTTGCCCCTATATCGAAATTGGATGAAAGGGTAGTGATTTTTTGCTATCTCACTGATTTCGAAAATGTTGGTGATGTCTATTTCAGCATCCAGAGATATTTGTTCGGAGGTCGTAGTTTCTGATCCCGTGTCCTTGACATTTGGACGCTTACACTATACAGATTTCTTATCAGGCAAGTATACCTTGCCATTGTACTGTTATTCATATTCCATATATTGCATGCATCTTTATTTTCTATCTTTAGTTCATATATTTTAACTACTATATAAAATGCGCGTCCAAGGAAACTTGGGTGCAACGACGGTGTCGTCATGATTTATTTTTATTATGTATATGCATTGACCTTGTTTATGAGACCACCCCATTATCATGAAGCATCATTAGGTTTCATTTGTCGTGACACAGCTGTTACATGAGTATGAGACTCATATAGATCACGGACTGCGTGACAGGTCTGGCCTCCTGTACATATGGGTCGTGCGTTAGGGATAACTGCTGTTAGAAACTTTGCATGCTAGAAGACTTAACAGTTATTAGTAGTTCATGGACATAGCCTATTGTAGTACGGTGGTCCAATCCTTGTCCTTGTTTGGTTGCAGGGTTGGGCTATTGTACTAAAGACAGGCTATGCGCCAAATCGTGTCATGGATGTGACATGCTTAGAGCATGGGGTGGAGAGAACAACAAGTAAGGTATTTGGGCTCCTTTGCATTTTCCTTTTGTAACCCGAAAGCTCCCTGGAGATACGGGCGATGATAACCCTTATATATTATATATTATCAGGCGGCCTCTGTCGTTCAAAAGACAACATGCTTTTTAGGCCCCTGATTCTCCGAGAGAGTCATGTCAATCCCATTTTAGCCAGATAGCCCACTTGTTGGAAAGTTGTTCTCAAAC
Organism: Iris macrosiphon; assembly: GCA_036927795.1. NCBI lineage: Eukaryota > Viridiplantae > Streptophyta > Magnoliopsida > Asparagales > Iridaceae > Iris > Iris macrosiphon. Next base: position 207,679,541 of record JAYESA010000006.1, on the reverse strand, counting down.
TGCATTCACATAGATGGTTAGGTGACCCATTGGATATTTATTTCAGTACTTTATTGGCATGCTTCTATGTATCTTGTTATGTCCCTCTGAGGACCTGGTCTCTTGCTAGGTGTAGATGTTCATGAGTACTCGCAAGAGCGCAGATCCGGACTGGTTGCTTATATTTGAGGAGGTCTTCCCTTCGAGCCTCGTGATTATTGGTGATGTACCTATATTGTGTTTGCTTTTATATTCGAGTTGGTAGTGGATTTGTTTCCACCCAACTATCATCCTTAGATACTTTGTATTGAGATCTAGTTTCGTAGATATTGGTTATTTATTTATATAATTTTTTGTGGATGAGATTTAGACTATACCCTATGACTTGTGATAGTTTTTACCACTTGTGAATTATTGTTCATAATACAGCGTACGCATGTGTTATGGTTTTTATATATTGGAGTTGCCATATACATGCGGCTGGCATGCTTATGTGTCCTAGTCCTACGTATTTTGGGACTGGAACGTGATATATTTTTGTGGTGGCCCATGCAGGTCGAGAGCATATTGTCTCGGTTACGTTACTGTACCGAGCAAGCCTGCACCTAGAAATAAAGTATAGGATCTCATCCACAATTGACTATGATTCACTTTTCTTTCAATCTATTCTATTTGAAAAATTGCATCATGCTTGATTCATGTGCTTTCCTCATAGTTCATTGAGTATAGCCTCTCCTAGAATATAGGAACCTTTGTTGTTAGGATGACAATTAGGGTAACATTTCTACTAAGAATACAACTAGAGTATTGACACATCACTAAGTTAGAATACTTAATGAACCCTAGCACCCTTACCTGTAGATTGATTTACCCTTACCCCTCGATATATTTATGATGACTTGAGAAAGGTATAGACACTACTAGGGTTGGTTAGAAATTTGACCATATTGTTGGACCCTAGCATTGAGGAACCAATAGAAATCCAAGGTTGAATATTAGGACCAAACTTAACTTTCATAGTGAGATAATATTAGAACTATAAATTTAGCTCCTTGTCTTATTATTAAGCAGACAGTACCTTAGGAAGCCAAGAGGAATAAATATAATATTTTTTTGATCATACCTCGAACACAAAGATTAGCATACCACCCTTCCTTAGGAAACCATGATCTTATCTAGAGTCTTTTTATTTTAATTTTATATCTTGTTCCTCTGCAACCTTAACGTTCGCTATTTGTGCGATGACTAATTATGTTGTTCCTTTTTTCATCTTTCAATTCGTGCTACCTAACCTTTCTGATTGTAGACCGAATGAGTTCTTTTATGTTAGGATATATAGCTTGCTAGGATTATAGGGTAATCTTGAATTTTGAATTTCTATGCTTGGTGGTTAGAACTTGATAAGTTTAAGTTGTTCTTGTAGATTGTGACCTGATGATTATCCCTTATTTTTAAATCGCGTAACTTGTACCACACCTCGATACGAGTTATATCCCCTTTTCCCTTGAAGGCCAGTAACTCTTCTATCTTTACTATTGACACTTGTTCTATAAGCACTATGATTAGGACCTAAGATGACCGTTACCTATGGAGTTTCGTAATAGGATACCTTAATAAGTACCAAGACCCTTTCTCGTAGACCTTAACAGGAATTTCTACTGTAACCTTAAGGCATTACAGTATTAGTAATTCTTTTAAGTTGGGTAGTATGCCTCATAACATAGTATCACATAGTCCTATTAACCCATTGATGAAGTATAATAGAATGACACAACTTTAGACTTGCATAAGAAGATAGTGTTTATTCAGACTATAGAAATTAGAGGTCCATACCCTATTTGGTCGACTAGCAAATTAGACAAGGAGCTAGTATGACAACTGTAGAGACTGTAGAGTCTTATCTTCCTTGTGAACTTGAATTATTTTTTTGTACCTTTTTTTATCATAATCCAACGTATTTATTATTTTCTAAACTACCCTGACTTAATGCTGCTATATTATAGCCTAGTTTTGCAAGCTTAATCTTTTATCAAGCTTGTTCATGACATATGTGTTATTGGGGCATGATCAACCACACTAATACAATTATCTAATCAGAATCAGTGTATTATGGTCTAGCTAGACATAGTGCGCTTGGTTCGCTCTTCGCATGACTCATTTATGTGGATTGAGATATATAGTCGACTAGTAGATGAATATACTTACCCATAGACGTGTATGAGCATATCGTATCGATTACATAACTATACTGATACGAGCATGCGAATAAAATTTTACCAAATAGGATTTTAATCCACACCTGCCTTGACAATTCCCTTTGAATTCTCTAAACGCCTTGATCCTCATACATGTATTCTATTACCTCCCCCTTGAACTCTTTATTATTGTTTTCCATCTTCCCCTATTTCGGAAAGACGAACGCTCGTGCTTGGTATAAGTTTGATATGCAGATAATACTAGATATACCCTATGGGCCAACCATATTATTGGTGACTATCTTTTGTAATTAAAGGCATATCATATATGATATAATGTTGGTGTTAAAGTTTTGAGGATTGAATAACATGATTAAATAATTTGAGGAATAGTTTTCTTAGATGTATAGTCTTATGCGATAAATGGGTAAATTCTAAGTTGGGTAGAAATTGTATCGTTAAACTTGAGGTGAATTCTTTTTAGATTGTGACCAAGTAAGATTAGATAGAGAGAACCCTACCCTATTTTAATTTCGAGGACGAAATTATTTTAAGTTGGGTAAAATATAAAACCCCTAATTTAAAAAACCATATTAATATTTTTAATTAATTATTTAATTAAATTATAGTATTTATTAGCTCATTAGTAGAAATAGAATTTATGGGATTTTTATTTTTAGGTGTTTGTGCAATAGGGGATTTATGGAGCAATTTTATTTTTTTCTTAATTATTTACATGTAGGAGACCCTATGGACGACTGACAGATTAATTGTATGCTCTAAATAAATTTCTAGGATTTTCTATATATGTATATGTATATGTGTGTGTGTGTATATATATATATATATATATATATATATATATGTAATGTTATTAAAGAATTAGAAAAAGAAAAAAAAGAAATAGAAAAAAAAAGAATAAAGAAAGAAAAAGGAATTCTTAATGGACTCTAAACCCGAACCCAATACCAACCCTAAACCCTATATCCCCTATACCCTACCCGCCCAATTTCCTACCCGGCCCGCACCGCTAATAAGAAAACTCAGCAGCAGCGGCAACAACTTAACCCATGCCCGCGCGCGTGTAATCACCCCCCCCCATTTTCTTCACCTTCTCTCTCTATATATATATGTTACTTTTTCTCAAACCCTAACCCTAAAACCATCTTCTACCATCTCGACCCGAGGAGAGCCGCCGCCGCCGCCAGCCCAGAGTCCCAGGAGACCCAGCGCCGCCCGTCGCCAAAACCACCACGTCCGCAACCCCGCGCCGTGACAGGAATACACTTCAGTGAAGCCCTGTTCACGCTTCGTTTTCCGTGCCCTTGCTCGACCAAACTCGATCCCGTCTTCACCAGTACGTTCATGATCTATCCCCCTTCCATATCTGTATATTAGTAGACCTCGAACAGCGCGTAACCCTAGGCAAAAACTGAGGTAAAGTTGGCAAAAAATGACAACTTTTGGATCACAAAAAACTGCGGTAACCACCCATATCTCCCACCACAGAGATCCGAATCTAGTTTTTCTTTTTGGTATGCGAAGACCACCTAATCGAGATTAATTTTTGTCAATTATATTATTTTAATTATTGCTGTATGTAGAATTAAACTAAGTTAAAAATTCAAAAAATATATTTTTTCCAACCTCCAGAAATTGCGATATGGAGCGTATCGCGCCAAACGGGACCTCCCCGTCACGTACCGAGTGCACAAAAAGGTGTGCACGATATACCCAGACGTATGGGCTTTCGCAGAAACTGATTCGGACGCGTGTGCGCGTCGGAATCAGCCCGTATCCGCAAAAATTTCCGTATCGTAACTTTTATAAAATCCTGCGCCATTTAGTGCACGCTCGTCAGAATGCGACGAAACTTATGCCACTGGACTCGTGATATCGCGCTGGTCCTGTGACCCAATTTTTGCGCAATTCTGAGACAGTTAACCAAGCCGCCTATTGGTGGGCCCCACGGTTGGCTTTTTGGGCGAAATTGTGTTCGGCTCACCGGAATCCACATTTGGACATACCGTTGAGTTCGTACTAATATTTAGAGTTTGTTTGACCTATAATTTATCCCTTTTAGAGACCTTTACCCTTGGCACGCTTTTCGATGCAAAGTGGGCCACACGTGGACCCCACTTTGACCCAAAATTACCGTTTTGCCCCTGTGTCCAAATTGGACGAAAGGGTAGTGATTTCTAGCTATCTCGCTGATTCCGGAAACATTGGTGATGTCTATTTCAGCATTCGGAGATATTTATTCGGAGGCCGTAGTTTCTGATCCCGTGTCCTTGACATTTGGACGCTTACACTTTACAAATTTCTTGCCAGGCAAGTATACCTTGCCATTGTACTGTTATTCATATTCCATATATTGCATGCATCTTTATTTTCTATCTTTAGTTCATATATTTTAACTACTATATAAAATGCGCGTCCAAGGAAACTTGGGTGCAACAACGGTGTCGTCGTGATTTATTTTTATTATGTATATGCATTGACCTTATTTATGAGACCACCCCATTATGATGAAGCATCATTTGGTTTCATTGGCCATGACATAGCTGTTACACGAGTGTGAGTCTCATATAGATCACGGACTGCGTGACAGGTCTGGCCTCCTGTACGTATGGGCCGTACGTTAGGGATAACTGCTGTTAGAAACTTTGCATGCTAGAAGACTTAGCAGTTATTAGTAGTTCATGGACATAGCCTATTGTAGTACGGTGGTCCAATCCTTGTCGTTGTTTGGTTGCAGGGTTGGGCTATTGTACTAAATATAGGCTATGAGCCAAATCGTGTCATGGATGTGATATGCTTAGAGCATGGGGTGGGGAGAACAACAAGTAATGCATTTTGGCTTCTTTGCACTTTCCTTTTGTAACCCGGAAGCTCCACTGGAGATACGGACGGTGATGACCCTTACATATTATATATTATCAGGCGGCCTCTGTCGTTCAAAAGACGACATGCTTTTTAGGCCCCTGATTCTCCGAGAGAGTCATGCCAATCCCATTTTAGCCAGATAGCCCACTTGTTGGAAAGTTGTTCTCAAACTGCATTCACATAGATGGTTAGGTGACCCATTGGATATTTATTTCAGTACTTTATTGGCATGCTTCTATGTATCTTGTTATGTCCCTCTGAGGACCTGGTCCCTTGCTAGGTGTAGATGTTCATGAGTACTCGCAGGAGCGCAGATCCGGACTGGTTGCTTATATTTGAGGAGGTCTTCCCTTCAAGCCTCGTGATTATTGATGATGAATCTATATTGTGTTTTCTTTTATATTCGAGTTGGTAGTAGATTTGTTTCCACCCAATTATCATCCTTAGATACTTTGTATTGAGATCTAGTTTCGTAGATATTGGTTATTTATTTATATGATTTTTTGTGGATAAGATTTAGACTATACCCTGTGACTTGTGATAGTTTTTACCACTTGTGAATTATTGTTCATAATACAGCGTACGCATGTATTATGGTTTCCATATATTGGAGTTGCCATATACATGCGGCTGGCATGCTTACGTGTCCTAGTCCTATGTATTTTGGGACTGGGGCGTGACAAAAATAGACCGTGAATATCTCGCAAAAACAAGCGAGGGGTGAACCAACCTTTTCTTGGCAGAGAAACTTACTATGATGCCAAGATAATTGGTCATTTCCATGCTACCAAAACTTTGCATGCTCAGCATAGCGTACGAGGCAAGGATGTTGTTTTTACCAGTCCGCGGTCAGGAAAAAGTGCGTGCAAACTAGCATTCAATACTCGTGACAACGCCAAACTGTCACGTCCTGGCTGCTATGGGCGCACAAACCAACTTTCGCATCCTGACTTCTATCGGCGCAGAAAACATAAGTAGTTGAAGGCTCCTCTCCCGCGTGTTCAAGTTACACGAACTACAAATGGAAAATTGTGTGTCTCTCATCCTAAAGCTGTACAGAATGCGCACAAAATTCTAGACCTACTATCAAAGTTGGGCACACAAAGACAAAATGCTTCTTCGTCTACTCCAGTACCCCGACGCACACCACAGAGGACTGCTACCCAACTCAGTGCTACACTTTATATGCAGGGCACTAAAAACTTACATTTCAATTCTAATATAAAAAGGCAGATTCTGCCTCCTTTCTTTGACTTATGTGATGTGCTTGTACAAAAGCATAAGCAGAAAAAGAGTTTTGTGCCAGTAACGGTGCTTCCGAATGAGCATCCTTGTAGCTGTCATCAAATTATAATCAACTGTTGTTATACCCAGACAACCGAACCGACTACTAAATGGTCCATTTTTGACTGGTTACACTATACCTCATCTTCAAAACAATTTTCTAGTAAACAAGGTGATTCACAAGATGAAGATGAAGAGTTATCCTTTGTTGTTGTCAACATGGCATTAAGACTTCCTCATAGTACGAGACGTGTAAGACATGGTGCTGCGACATCTGTAAGCCAGAGAAGATTTAACCAACTTGTTGAATCCTTTGAAGGAGTGTATCATAATACTCGCTCCCGAAATAGAGATCTCACTCAGATGGAGAGGGTCATTCCTCAGGTTCTGAAGCTGAAGCTCTTGGGGGTAGCAATACTCCAAGATCCGAGACAGACAATGGGGAGTCCAGTTACACCATCCAGTCCACCAATCCCTCTGTCGACCATAGAGAGATTAGTGTCGTTGCCATCAGTGATGAGAAAGGCGCTATCACATCATAAAATATCGAGCAATGCCTCGAGTCTCTTGAAGCTGTGGTCTAGGATATGCATGCCAAGATGGAAAATATGCATCAAATCATCATGACTCAGCATCCCTCTATGGCAGCACCGGTGCAAGTTGTTGCAACAGTTCAACCACCTGTGAACGCTCATCCACCTCTGAGTAATGCAAGCTCAGATCCGTGTCTCAATAATAAGTCAGCAGCCCCGTCTCTCAATCCTCCTAACGTTAGGGGTGGTCCTCCACATGTGGTGGTACAAGTCAAGCCGACATATCTACAGTCATCTATACCATAACAGCTCGATGAGACTTAGCAAGCTTTCAAGGAGCTACGAGCCCAATTCAGTGTTATGACTAATCGGGACAAGCTCCAGAAACTTGGGATCAGAGAGCCTTTTCCTCTAGAGTGGTGTAATATTGTTAACCCACCCAAGTATAAACCTCTATCCATGACGCCATTTGATACTAAGACGTCACCCCGTTAGTTTATAAATTAATTTGACATGATAACAAAATATTTTCCATAGGACAACACCTTGCTCACTAAGTTGTTTGTCTGAGCCCTATCCAAAATATCTTATGACTGGTTTTGCAGCCTTCCTGATAATTGTATCTTGTCGTTCGAGGACTTGTAGAGGCTTTTTCTCTTCCAATTTTATGATGGAGACATGGATATAACAATGTCGTCCCACATCGACACTAAGAAAAAGGAGAAAGAACCTGCTCGCAAATTCATTAAGCGCTTTAGACAGACGGCTCTGAAGATGCCTCCTGGCATTCCTGAGAACCATTTAATGGATACATGTAGAAAAAACTTGCTGCCATAGTTGAGATTTGTGTCGGTACAGCCCAATTTGAAGATTGAAAGGCATTCATCATGAATGTAGATATTGCTGAACAGAATGTGAGATATGTCAATTTCAATTTTCTAAGGTTCAAAGGCTCTGAGGGTAAAGGTAAGCATCCTTTCAGCCTCAACAACAACAATAACCGTAACAATAAAGAAAATGAGGCCATTATCGTGAATGTGTCCAAGCGACCGATTTCCCCACCAGCAGAAAGCTCTGGAGACCTCGAAGCCGAAGGGGGAGTATTCCTTTGATGAGGGTGACATAATCAGCATCTTCGACAGTCTGATAAAGAGTAACAAGCTACAGTTGTCAAAATACCATAAGAATCTGGATGATCCGAAGTATTGTCTCTACTATCGATACATACATCACCTTACGAGGGCTTGTTACGTATTGAAGAAGAAGATCCAACAACTAATAGACTCCCAAGCTTTCACATTTCATAATAATGAGAAGACGGTCACCGGTAATATGGTGTCTCTTCAGTTCGGAGACTTCCCAACGCAGGAGGTGCCACATGGTGTTGTACCAATACCAAGAGCAACGATGGATATTGTCAATCTTCCACCAGCTCATGATCAAACCGATAGACTGGTGACTCTTACTACTCAACGGGGTAAAATCATATAGATCCATCATGATCTCTTGGAAGATTTAGAACAAGAAGCAGCATCTTCAGCTTCTAAGTCCAAGAAGAAAGGCAGTAAGAACCAATCATGCAATATGATCACCCTAAGGTATGAATCTGATAAAGATCAAGATCGACATGGAGATATTACTCTTCTAGAATCAAGACTTCAAAATCTGGATTTATCCCCAAGTGCTTCAACAGACAATCCAGGCATGACTCATCAATAGTTTTGTTGGTTAGGTAGTGTTCCATTGTTAAGGGCACAACACATCTTCCGTACAAGCTGTAGCAGAAAATTTGGACCTGTTAGGAATGATAATGAGAAAGTCCAATTCCAGCACTACAATCAACAATCAATTCGTCTTATGCAAAAGATGGGTTATGACTTTCAAAAGGCTTAAGGTCTGAACTTCGGCAAAGGACTACGTGTTCCTCTACAACCGCAAGGTCGTCGGGGCAAATTCTATAGTGGGCTGGGATACGAAGACGTTAGTATGCAGAATCATCCCAACAAGGCCAAAAGGAACCCTGTGAAGAGGAAGACCAAATTATGCCATATGGTCCCTCGCAACTCTGCCGTTGAGTCCTTCCTTGAGGCATGATCCGCTGAATGTGAGACTTGATTCTGAAAAAATCAATCCATAACGAGGAAATGATCTTGATTCAATATGTCATGATCAAACGATACCAAAATTTCCTTAGACGCGCTCTCCGAATAGGGGGAACGGGGCACTACAATGCATACATCCATTGGAGTGGTACGAAACTCAAGCAAACAAATAGCTTATCTTACGTAAATAATAATAAAAAATATAATTTCTCCAATATAATCCAACCTTCTAGCAAATGAAACACATGGAAATAATGACATAATGCTTAAGAAAATCATTGCAAGAGTAAAGCCAAGACTGAGTACGACCATATGTACACACATTTGTACAAATTAAATAGCAAGTCAATCTTAAACATGTACTTAAATATCAGTAATATATGTTTGATTTTTGTGGAGGTATATATTATGATGGGATGACCAATATTTTCCTTATCCTGCTGCATGCCTAAAATCCCATAATCGTTGCTCGATTAAGAATCTAATGGATGCAACTAGGTTTTGGACTTTGGAAATTATTGACTTTCAGCTAAGCACAAACACAATCATGGCTCAACACAAAGTATTTCAATGGTGAGAGAAATTTCTTTAAGCGGGAGGCAATGATAAGTGTAGCACTTGCTGTTAGAAATTTTACCTCCAATTCCTGTAAACAAAATAACAAGAGGTGTTAGAGTTACCGGTCTACGGAGAAGTCATGCACGGAGCTTTGCCCTAAGAGTTTATTTGAATGATTATTATTTTATATGTCATGTTTAACAAACAAATATTTCTATTTATTAGTTTATCATAATGATTTATTAATCATTGTTTGAGGTTCCAACTATTAAGATATGAGAGTATATTTGGAAATTCCAAATGTAGAAGGTTGTAACAAAATTTTGCATAAGTATTTTTATTTATTTTTATTATTATTGCATTCATACCAATATTAATGCTATTGCAATTGATTGGTTTAAATAAGCCATGGATTTGATTGTGATATTCTTTGATATGGTAACTAGGGTAAATTGATATTGAGACTTATTTAGTATCTTCGGTGTTTGAATCTTTAATATATGGAAAGTATATTAGATATCTAGAACTAAATGTAATCGCATATAATATATTGTTGACTTTTAAGGATATCAATATATTCAAATTCAGTTTTAAGATTTTTGTAGTTGATTACTGATATTATTTGGACTCTAAGTAGCATTTTATGTTTAAGAGCCAATAGCATAATATATGTATTCATATGTAACTACTAGCAAATAGTTAAATGATATTGCAATTCCCTTTAAATCTAAGTTTTAAAGTAGAGATTAATTTGGATACAAGCCGAAAGGGTCCTTCTGTCAAAAAGGGTGTAAAGAGCCCTAAGCGACACGATACTTAAGTGTCTTCGGACTACCGCTAGCTGGGAACCGGTCCCTACAACTAACCCAAGTTGATCAAAACTTGATAGACTAAAGATTTGTTAAGGTTGATTAGCAAAAATCATTTAAACTATTATTTTGGTTAAATATCTAAACTGTCATATTGATTCAGTACACTAATTCTTGTAGAATTTTTTAGACTGTCACAATTGTTAATATGGCTGGTAGAGAAGAAGCTTCTAGTGCTAAGCCAACAAGGTTCGTTGATTATTTCTTCAAGTGGTGGTAAAGCCATATGTATTTTTGGTTTACTACCTTGGGGTTGATATCAACAATTGATAGAATCACACATATGTTAAATGATTATGATGACCCAGAGTATGATTTAGGAATAACCCAAACATCTGGCCTAGTCAAACCAAACCTCCTAAAGAAATATATTATAATTGGTTTTACATAATTTTAAGTACATTATCTGTTTCATTATATGACTTATTCCTTGAATATAAAAATGCTAAAGAACCATGAGATATAGTGGAAGGAGAATGAGGGTTTACTTGTGGAACAACTTAGATTCTCATAAGATGACAGGTCTATGTGACAAACTATCATAGCTGGGAGTATTATAGACTCTGAAATGATATCTTTATCATAACTAGTACTGAAGCTATATGGCTCAAACATCTTATTTTACATGGTCTACATATTTTTGTACCTATAAATTTTTATAAATTGTGATAATAAATCTGATATAGAAATGCTAATTAAGCATGATTATGTGAATTCTAAGAACATGTACCTGCAGCTGCGCATCAAGTCATAAAGAGCTTAAAAGGCAAAATTGTGATTGTTGACTATAAAAGTCATAAAAGAACCGTGCAGATCTCTTAACGAAGAGTCTGTCTAGGATATTAAATCATAATATCATCGAGGAGGATGTGGTTAAGCCCATAAGTAAGTCACCAGCAGTGGCAATCCAATCGAGTCTGACTGGAGATCCCAAGAAGTCGGTTCAATTGGTAGAAACAAGCTGGACTTCGGTGACTTTTATGGAACACTGACCTAGAGATTAAAATCTCATTAAACTAATGTCCAAGTTGCTGTACAAGGTGTACAATGATTCCCCTTCCCTATGGTGACAGTGTTCCGGTGTGATTTGGGTAGGATAAGATTTAAAACTCTTAATAGGTCCAAGCATTTTTATGCAGGGTTGACACTGATCACCAACCCTTTGAGGAATTTGAAGTCCGCGACTATGGGACATGACGATCCCAGACAACTCTCATGAATAAGAAAAAGTGTGCATGGCCGATCAAAAGCGTCATCCCGATAGACCCAAGAACCTCTAGTGTACTATGTCTGCTATTTTTTGAATCTGATTCAAGAAGTCTGATTCAAGACGTACTCCATCAAGCACTTCTTCTGACAAAGACAATAGTTACTAAGTGAGATTCAAGGCTGTAGTCCATCTCATCTATGCATAGTATATACTTGCCCAGAAACTCTCTTCTTCTATTTCTTTGAATATTGTTATCTCAATTTCGAAACTAAGTGAGATTGAAGGCTGTAGTCCATCTCATCTATGCATAGTATATACTTGTCCAGAAACTCTCTTCTTCTATTTCTTTGAATATTGTTATCTCAATTTCGAAACTAAGTGAGATTGAAGGCTGTAGTCCATCTCATCTATGCATAGTATATACTTGTCCAGAAACTCTCTTCTTCTATTTCTTTGAATATTGTTATCTTTTCGAAACTTGGTGGTTGTTTTTTTAGGGGGGGTGGGGGTGGGGGTGGGGGTGGGGGTGGGGGGGGGTAGTTGTTGTATAAAAATTAGAAAAAACCAATTTTCTATTATTATTTTTGCTTTAAAGGCTGATGTTAATTCATATTAGTTGGCAGCTATTAGTAGGCTGCTTAGGAAGTTTTCTTTGTTTTAATAGCTGCTTTATTGGCCTTTTAATGCTAATAAATTCTATTAATTTCTATGGGTTGAGGGTTTCTATATAATCATATTTCTGTGTTGTTGAGAAGACGCTTGAAAAAGAAGCAACATATGTTTCCTCCTCCATTCTGGTGGTGAAGAACGGAAAAGGAAGAAGAAATATTTTGCCTTCTTCCTAACTGCAAAACTCTGCTCTAATCTTCTTCCTACATTGGTTTTACATTCGAGATGATGTTTGCACATAGATCTCGAATAAACTCTTAGGATAATACTCATTGCATGACTTTTCCGTAGACCGATAACTTTAACTCTTGTTATTTTGTTTACAAGAATCGAAAGTAAAATTTCTAACACTTGCAAGTTTGAAACACCCACATCCACTCGGCCAAAGTTACTGTAAACTACAACTAAGTTCTTTAACATTCGAGTCTTATGCTCATGAAGGCACACCAATCTTGTTCATCCTTCACAGGATGGACAAGCAAGCACTAGCTATCACTTAAATGAGATAATAACATAGCATCAACCATTCGACAAACAGATCATAAGACAAGATAAGTATCACTTGATAAAAGCCATCTTTTAACTAGTATGTTATGTATATATTTGTTTTATATCATGAAATATCTACATAAGACTACATAAAAAATTTATTGACGATAGTATTATATATATATATATAAGATCACTATAGATCTAGAATGTTTAAACAACCATATTTATTCATCATTATCCATAAAAGATTTGGATTATAAGATACACAACAATATATTATAATAAATATTTTGCATCATTATTAATTTAATACAAAGTGCCCGTGCTTACAAGTTTGGAAGCAATTGGGTTTAGGTGAGCACTTAAGACTATTGTATGTAGTGATAGTATAATATTTCTGGTATCAATCACATAATAAACTAATTGATATGGCATGGGAAACGAGTCACCATGAGATTGTATGCTGGCAGCACCCTGTTTAGGAAGAAAATAAGTAACAACATGGCATTGCCAAACACAGCATTCTATCTATTCTATGAGAATCTCATATGGTCGGATGCCAGCAAGACCACGGTCAAATAAATGGAGTATTGTATTGTAAAAAATTATAAAGTGTTCTGAATTAGAATCTCATTTAACTGGAAGAAAAAAAGGTCATATGTACTCCATTCAATATGTTCGATTATACTGCTCAAGAATTAATACTGACAATTTGATATTATTCAAGTTTGATCAATATCTTCTACTGCCAAGAGCATAATCGGTAAATAAAGCAGAGACTAGCTTTGGACGAAATAGAAAGTGGCGAATTAAACCTGTAACAATTCTATGGGTCATATAAGTTGCAGGTTCAATATATTCCACTGCCCAATACAATCATTGTTGCTGAAGAAAGAATATCCAGTGGGTGCATAATCAATATCAACTTACAGAACATTATTCATCGTCATCACAAGAAGATTAAAAAAGCTTTGGAATACATAAAAATTTCTGGAAACTGATGTGGACTTCCCCCCCTCACTAGTGCCCCGATACTCCAGGTGATTTATAACCTGGAGCTGACGCGGTTCAGGTCACCCGGGGTGATAATGTGATTGCGGGATATCTCCTTCACCGAGGTGCATCCGCTCAATGCCATGGTCAGCTCAAACTCATCGCGGAGCATCTGGAGAACCTTTCTTACACCAGCCTCGCCTTCAGCAGCCAAGGAGAACACCACCGGCCTCCCAATCTAGAATACGGGATTTTTAAGCCCATCAAGTAATATAGACAAGTTAATAGGAGCAATTTAGCTTCTTGGTCCTTGCAACAAATCATGTGAAGTTTTTCACTTACAAATATGCCTGAGGCTCCCAAAGCTAGTGCCTTGAAGACATCTGTTCCACGACGAACACCACCATCAAGAAAAACAGGAACTCGGCCTTGAGCAGCTTTTACAACCTTGATTTAGGAGAAATTTAATAACAGTGAGCCACAATTTACATAGGTTGTGAAGTAATAATAGGGTGCAGCTTTAGCTACGCAAGTAGACTAAAAATACTGCAAGTCAACATTGCCAATGGACATGATATAATCAAAGTACAAGAGCACGTGAAACACACTACATTTAAATGTGTTATTTTAAAAAAGGAAGATTGTACACTAATTATTTCTTGCAAAATTAACTAATTCAGGATAAATAACTAAAACTGGCTGGATTGTTCGGACTTGTTTGGCTGGACTGACTTACATTTTGAACAGAAGGGCATTGGGATTATGATGGCGGCATGAAGCCCCATGTCACAGTAGCATTTAGTATAGATCGTGCATCATTATGGACTCAACTAGTGGATCTTTGATAGTGTTTGGACAGTTTGATGTTGGGAATATTCAGATATTTGTTAATTATGCATTTTCTAGATTCAATTTACTTCCAACAGTAGTGACATTATGTAAAAACTCCCCCCATGTACAACTTTCATGATTTGATATTATATTTCTTCTGATTAAAAAGTTTGGAATTAAGCCCTCACATAACCTCTTAATAATTTAAAATAGTCCTTTGTTCCTAGTAGTTCCTTTATTTATTAGTGTACAATCACACCTCACAAATTCTACTTTTTCTCAGATTGATATGCTATTTTCAGCTATATGACTAAGTACTATGCCATCAAATATGAAATGGCTGAGATATCAAATTGTTTAACCCAAAATCTCAAATCATGACATCGGTCCCTGATGGATACAAAAGTTGATCAGCAGACACTATATAGTTTGCATATGAAGCTTTAGTAGAGAAGCAAAGAGATGTAGTAAGAGAAGCTATAAACCTCTTCCAGAGCACTAATGGTTGCTGGGACATAATCAAGCTGCCGAGCTCCATGGTTGGACACAATAATACCTGCTACCCCAGCCTGAATGGCCAACCTTGCTGCATTTTTATGAGACCTTAATATCAATACAAATTCTACAAACAGGTTCAAAATTCAAACAGTCAAAAAGTTTCAAAACCAAATTAGGAATCGAAATGCTTACTGTCCTCTGCAGTCATAACTCCTTTGACAAGTATTGGCATGGAAGTGATTGTCTGCAGCCACTTAACGTCCTGCAAGACATAAAACAGGATGATTCAGGATGAGCTGGTGGAACATGAGCATGTTCCCATCCACACATACACAAACACAATTTCTGAATGGAAAGCAGGAATCTGGAAAGCATACACACAAACATGGAGAGGAAAAAGAAGAACCAGGGTAGGGAGGAGGGAGGTAATACAATATTATTACAAAACAAACAAACCTTTTATTGGATTAGTTATGAAGCTAAGGTTAATATTATCTCATCCACTGACGCTGGATTTTAACAGCGACATGTGGAGTAGGGGTGTGGCACAATTCACGTGGGATTAGGTGATAAGTTGGACACATATTGCTTCCTAAAGCTGCTGAGGATTCTAAATGTTTACCGGTGTGGAATATTAATTCATGAAGCTAAACACCAAGATTACCCCGAACTTGCTGTATAATCTAAGGATAGGATGATTGCTCACTTGATCTATGTTGGCCTAATAAAACTCATTTGATTGAGGCATTATATGGTTAATCCAAAAAGCAAGGGATAAATGTACAATTGTCTCGTTCTTACTGTTGTTATACTCATATGCAGACTCAGGGCTTGAATTAACAAAACAAAAACAATGATCGTCATAAGAAGCTATATGCAGGCCAATTGAGGCATTGTAGTTACAAAGTTAGGTGACATACTTTATGTACTACAAGCATCAAGAATATATTCTAGTATACCTTCCAACTCAGTGAACGGTCGATTTGGCCAGCAACGTATGATGCCAGCCCAGAGTCATCAGTCTGCATGATACAATAAGAATCAGGGCTTATACAATGCTGACAAGATTTGTACAGTTGTACAGGATAAAGAAATCGTCCTGTCACCTTGTCCATTGTGCCAAGGTTCAACCCTTCAAAGTTCTTCAGTGTCAAAAATGGAGGCAAAGTAAATCTGCAAAAAAAAAAAAGGCATAGGAAACGTTTAGGACCTTGTCATGCTGAAAAAATTATCCCCATCATGACATTTTTTGATCTGGCTTCTTAGACAGGACAATTAAGTTAACATTATTGCATGAATGTAGCATCCCAGTGCCTTTGGAGTTCATTTAGGCTCCAGCCTTCATGTTGTTAGTAAAACATTAGCCATGTTAACTGAGATTGAAGTCCATAAAGATTCTAAGAAATTCATGCATCCTATCCTATGTAGGCCCTTAAAAAAGGTAGGCCTTGCAATCAACTTGGTCAGAACAATGATTTGATAAGTAAACACCTGTTCTTGATGTCCGCCTCTCTACGCCCAAGTCTGGGAGTATCGACTGTGAGGGCAATTGCCTTGAAGCCAGCCCTTTCAGCTCTTCTAACAAGCTGTTGAACTACATTCCTGTCCTTGTAAACCTGGTCAGATATTGGTGGAGGGAGGAAGACAAACTCCGGTGAGATCGTGAGAAATGGTACGTGATATTAGAAAATGAAGAACATACATAAAGATTTAATCAATGAGAGAAGCAATTACATATAGCTGGAAGAAGCGAATCCCAGGTCCAGTGGATGCAACTTCCTCAACGCTGGAAGTAGCCCATGAAGACAACGTCTAGAAAATAAAAGCACAAGTAAAGTGAAGTGAAGGACGTGTCATACTAAAATTGCAAAACTAGAAAAACGCTAAGTGAGAACATCATAGATCCAAACATTTGATAACAGGAAACTCAATCATGCTTGTATATAGACTGGGAGGATAATGGTATAATATGGAGGATGAGACAATCGTGACTAACCATAATAGTGCCAGCTGAAGACGCTGCCCTTGCTGTTGCATACTCACCTGCGGCATTCAGTCAATCTTGCTGTTAAATGTATCTTAAGGTAGAACATATAAAATGCTAAGCAAGATGTACGATAACTAGTAATATTGACCCTGGTGAATTTAGACTTTCTAAAAGTGATATAGTTTCTTAACTCCTTAGAAAAATGACCAAGAAATTGTCAGATACTTTAAAACACTGATCTACATCCTCAAATTGGTCCAACTTGACACAATTGGAAACTATTGAGATTTTGGAATATTCATTCCGGGATTTTAAGTCAATATTGAGTGGTTACTTGCAATTTATTTCTTACAATTTATTTATTTATGGATTACGGACTCCAAAAATAGTCTAAATCAAATATTAAGCTATAGGAATATAAAATACCTTCTGGGTGAGCCATTTTTTGCATTGCAGTCGGGGCAATCATTATAGGCATCGATATCTTGAAACCCAGAACAGTTGTGGTCATATCAATCTTTGACACATCAATCAGAATACGTGGCCGGAACCTAGTTCAACATGAAAGAATTAGGTATGCTAACTTGCATATAAGTGACCTCTAGATCAATGAACTGATACATAACATTCAAAATCAATTAAGAATAAGTAAAGGCAAAGAAATAAGTCATATTGTTAAATTACACAAGCATCTAATTTCAGGATATTATGATCTCGGGTATAAAGGTTCGTCGAGGATGATCATCGTTGGAGCATGGTTCAGATAGTTCTGAACGCTTGGATCAATTTCTCCTCTTCGGTAAACTCGAACCGTTACTCGGGTTTCCAGTGTTTATTCAGAATAACTTAGCTGAGTAATTAGTAATAATTTCACCTCTTTTGTTTCTGTTAGATTAATGATAGTTAAGCTTGACAATTAGACCACTGATCCATCTCAGTTTGTATCATTGTAACTCGACCCATTAGGCTGTCCCCTAATCTTGTCCTGCGTCAAAAATCTTCAACAATGAAGCTCTCCTAAGCTTTAGTTTATTACTTATGCAAGAGGATACAAAGCTAGCTGTAAAGTGCATATTTGATCAAAACACTCCACCTAAATAGAAAAGGAAAAAAAATTTTTACTAGTTTTTGAAAAGATGCACAATACTTCTTTCCCATACCATTTTTATAGGCAGATTAGGATCTACTTATACTCAGTTGTTCAAGAACAATAAAGACGCCACGAGTTCTTCTATCTCTGATCATAAAGCCAACCACCACCAAAGTTCACAGAACAATTCCTCGCACTTATTCCCAAGATATGGGCCACAGGAGCCAGAACCTTGGATTCTGATGCTCATAACAGCCCAATCATCAACAATAAAACGCTTTTGTGTCTCTCCTTTTGCAGCAGATGGAAATCTGAATATATACAGCTCCCTTCCCTTCTCATACTGGAGATTGTTTACGGAACTTCTAAAAGGAAACATTTGTGGTCTCTTTCGTGAAAAAACAAAATCTAAATATCTCGTATTTAGATTTGTTTTTAAAGATAGATTATTTTTAAACATAAAACATTGGAGAGTGCTTACAGAATCCTTGAGAATGCTTCTCTGTTCTCTTTAAGAGTCCACTGGTCCTCCGCGCCTGAAGCATAGTAGTCGTAGACCATCTTCGGCAGCTTCTGCTTCGCGATGGCATCGTACTCGGTCACGTTGGTGATCTCCATCTTCTTCTCCTCCTCTCCCAAATCCAAAAACAAAAGTACTGTACAATCACAGCAGACCACAAACTCATGAGCCATATATACTCATTTAATCAAACCATAACCATGGATGGAACACAAACTAGTCCATATTAACATGATCAAGTTGCTCAAAAATAGAGAATGAATCAGTAACTCACTGATCACTAACAACACACATAACACAAGATTTTATCAGGAAAATAAATGTAGGGGTACTCTGAATTCATCACTTACTAACAATACCAAGAACAAGTAGATTGGCTATTGGGAATTAGAATGTAGAATTCGTACATGTCAAAAATTCATTATAACACAAATAGAGAAAGGAAGGAAAGGAACACAACCTTTCTTGGGTAGATGGAGACGAACAAGAGAATGGGTGTGGAGATGAAAGTAATATAAGGACCCAACAGGCAAATAAATAATAGAGAGAGAGAGAGAGAGTGAAGACAAAAGTGAAAGAAATAATATTATTATGATGAGTTTTTGTGAGGTGGGAATGAGGAATGGCATATCCAACACTGCTTCCTCATCCACAAACGTCATCTGGCAGTTTCATGCGCACACATCAAGAACCGGATTTTCCTTTTTTTTTCCCTTTTTATTGTTTGTTTTGTGTGTGTGTGTGTGTGGTTTTGTTAGTAAATTCGATATGTTTTTTTATTTTTATTTTATGAATGAACCCATTCTAGTTTTGATAGGGAGGGGTGTAAATTTATTGTTAATCTATCTTGAAATTTATTTATATGGGGTAGTGAAAGAAAGCCTCATCTTCTTGTGAAAGCGAAGGAAGAGGATGGATGAAAGATAGGGTACTAGATATGATTGAGACACGAGCCTGTTTGTTTATGATGAACCCAACCAGTTTGGATATACAATTTTTTTTTTCTTCTACTTAATTTGCACTCAATTGTGCTCCTGCCCCTGTGATATGTGAGGTGTGTGTGTGTGTGGGTGTGGAGGTAAGGACGTTCGGTACACAATTTTTTTTTTTTTCTGACAAATTTATAATGTATAACATATTTTCATATTTGATGTAAATTGTAAAAATTTATTTTAAAAAATTATGAATACCCTGATAAATAATTTACGTACAAAATATGAGAATCCTATCCCATAATAGGTGAATACTTATTTTTTTTCATGGATAGTTTTTTGTTGTTGTTTATTATTATTATTTTTCTACTTTTTTAATTGGTTTTTCCTTTTCTTGTTCTTATTTTACCTTTTTTCATTTTTAATATTTCTTTTGTTTTAAGTTTTTTTTTTTCATTTTTTTGGTTATTTTTTATATTTTTCATTTTCGTTTTTATCTTTTTTCATTTTTAGGAAGTTTTTGTTTTATTTTTTTAAGAATGATTCCTAAAAAATAAAACAAATTTTTTTGTTACTTTTTTTTTTACATATTTTTTAAGAATTTTTTTTTATTTTTTTTCTCAGTTTATTTTATATATTTTCTATTAATTTTTTTTTTTATCTTGTTTCAATTTTTTCGGAAAATTTGTTTATATTCATCGCACATGAACAAAATTTAATTACAACAAATTTTATTTTTGGAAATATATAATTCTTGATTATATAATATTTCTTGTACAAACGTCACCTAAAGATGTTCGAACGTTCTTCGAACTAGACGTATATAAATTTGATAATTTGGTCCAACGAGTACGAACCTGCAACCTATCAAGGTCGGATTTGATTCTTGGTATTTAAATCCCGCCTGAGGCCACAACCACAAGGAGTTTGGGAGAACTTATATCCGAGTCATGAGAATATATGTTACGTACTATTTATTTATTTAATATTTGATGGCATTGGAGAGTGTTCTCGATTGAAAATTCACTGTACAACCATCTCCTGAATTTTTAAGCCTGAAAACAAAGACTATAAAATTCTAAAAAGCCTGAAACTCGAACTCACATATTCCAATTTATTTAGCTACTTCCAAATGTACTTTTTTATATTCATATATTCAAATTACTTTTTGTATATACTATATTTAAAGTTAAGCTTATAATGTTTGTCCAATTCAAATTCATATTGTAGATTTATTTCATTCTCTATATTTTCTGGAATATAGAATTATTTTGACAAATTTTTATATTTTAAAAATTTGCCATGCTGTGGACCAACCCAAAACCAGCTTGATTCAATACTGGCATAGCATGGTCCAACCCAAGTCAATTCAGACTAAGAATAGAGTGTGATTTGCCTCATAACTTGTGGCCCGATCAAGACATGTATGGGCCAGCCCAGTCCAAACCAAACATAGTCAAACCCACTATACCGGGCCGGGCCATGTCCCGGCAACTAATATTTTTACATTTGTCCCAACTATTATATAGGTGGTATAGGCTATCCAAGAAACAACTTGAGGGACTAAAAGGAGGATTAAAATTGTGGCTATCAGCAAAAGCATATTTTTTTCTTTTCTTTTCTTTTCCTTTTTCTCCTACGAGGGATTAAATTTGTGACCATCGTATAAGTGAAATAGATGATACACTGGATATTTTAAAAAAATTAAAAAATTATGCTATTTTTTTTAAATTTTTTTTTTTATAAAATAGAGGGGTGATGGCCGCAAGGCCATAATATAGCTTTGTTTCTGTGCGTGTCCCCACCCAGCCACTCACCCATTGTCAGTGAATCTTGTTTCCATTTTGAGTCATGTTCCAAATGTTCCTAGAGATAAACAAGGAATTTTTACTTCAATAAAATTAGGCAAGAATTGTTTGCGTTGGGTGAGATCCAAACCTACATGGAGGTCATTCAGGAGTGCATCGAGTGTCATCCGTGTGTCAGAAAAATTCGAAAAGTCAAAGACGACAAAGTCGGTTAGATTTGAGAGCGGAAGCTATTGGAAAATACAATATCAGAGTACCGTTGCATGTGTACTGTCGGTATACCGGTCTGATAGCAGTTTGTTCCAGAACAGTTCTAATTTGAAGAGACCAAATTTTGGTATACCGGTGTCAGGCCTGCAAGCCGAATTTGGATATTTTATTTATATAATTGTATCATGATTAACTGTACAAATCTGTTCGGGATTATGAGACTTTAAATATGTATTTTTTAACCCTAATCTATCATCACGAGATCAAAAGAAGAGTTTTCTTAAAGTTGCAACTTTTTAAGAGAGGAAGAGGGAGATTTGGAGTTTCGAAGATTATTTAGAAGAGAGATCTTTTCGATGAGTACTTCATTGGTTCCTTCTTGCTGTCTAGTCTAGTCTTCGGTAATCTTCATACTCATTGTAATCTTTTCATTTGTTGATGCGTCGCGGTGATCCGTATTGATTGGTGGAGAAGTTTGTAAAGGGGTCGGGTGTATTTTTTTATATTTCTTAGTGGAGATTTTTTTCGGATTGGACTATGATCTTCTCGTAATTTTTTCTTCAAGATTTTTCATGTAAAAGTCATGATGTTTGCTTTACGTTATACTTTTATTGTAATTTTGGCATATTGGTTTGTACATTTTTTTTTGGTTCTCACAAAGTCTTACGAGTTGAGGGAACGTTTTTCACGTTCAACAAGAATCTCCTTGATCCCATCCTTTAAAAATAATTAAATGATAATTGTCACGCCCCAGTCCCAAAATACGCAGGACTAGGAACACGTAAGCATGCCAGCAGTATGGATATGGCAACTCCAATATATGAAAACCCAAATCCGCACGTACGTTGTAATATGAATATCAATCCACCAGTGGTATAAACATATGCCACAAGTCACATGGTATAATCTAAATCTCATCCACAGAAAATCAAATATAAATAAATAACCAGTATCTATGAAACTAGATCTCAATAAGAAGAATCTAAAGATGATAGTTGGATGGAAACAAATCCACTACCAACTCGAATGGAAAAGTACAACACAATAAACACAATATAAGAATACCAGCTAACGACCACAGCTCGAAGAGAAGACATCCACGAAACATATATAACCATCCAAATCTGCGCTCCTGCAAATACTCAAGAACAGATACACCTGGAAAGGGACCAGGTCCTCAGAGGGACGTAACAAGATACATAGAAGCATGCCAATTTGAATACAGTAAACATGCATAATGTTTGAAAATAAATAAGTACGCTGTACAAGACAATCTATATGAATGCAAATGAGGACAACTTTTGGACGTATGGGCAAGGGTAGGCTACTCGATCTAAGCCTCACAACTCACACACCCGTCAATGGACATCAGAAATCGACATACCTCTGGGGTAGCGACCAACGCGACTCTACAGAAATCGACATACATCGGGGGTAACGACCAGCGCAACACATGCCCGTAGTGCGAACTATATACTCCCAGAGTGGTTAAAAGCCCATACGCCTAATGATTATCCTCTCATGATACTAAGTGCCATGTGTGTGTCAACATATCTAATACATAGTAATGACTGAAAGAAAACTACACATGCAAGAAATATACAGAAATAAAATAAATATACAGAAATATACTAAGCATGCAAAATACTGTAAACAATTTGGCAAGGTATCTTGCCTGGCAGAAAGCTGCAAAAATATAATGTCCCGATGTAAACACCAAAAGTCAGAAGCTGCGGCTTCAGAATGAACGTCCCCGGATGCTGAAATAAACATCACCAACGTTCCCAGAATAAGCAAAATAGCTAGAAAGTACTTCCCTTTCGTCCAATTTGGACACAGAGGCAAAACGGTAATTTCGGATAAAAGTGGGGCTCACGTGTGGCCCACTTTGCACCGAAAAATGTGCCAAGGTTAGCAGTCTCTAAATGGGACAAATTATAGGTCAAACAAACTTTAGATGTCAATACGAACCCAACGGTATGTCCAAATGTGGATTCCGATGGGCCGAACACAATTTTGCCCAAAAAAGTCAACTGTGTCACGACCCGCACCCGGTTATTCGGGCACGAGTGCGTGGGCACGTCCAGCCTACGCCGCAGTGTCGGCGGTAGTACGCTGTCTAGGTCGTCATCACAGGTAATTTTAAATCTATCTCATCCACAATAAATAGACAAGGAAAGTAACAGGAAATAGGAATGCTAACTTTTATAAAACAAATTGTGACAACAGATCCATAGTTAATACAAAGCCAAAAGATAGATCGGGGACAAACCCGAGTATATGCTGAAAGGAAATAAATAAGCAGCTACTGCTAACTACTCTGCAGAAGTAGCCTCCTGGGTGGGAACTGGCTCCTCATATGGGTCACCTGCTAACTCATAGTGGGCATAATAGGTAGGGGCAAGGTCCTCATCGTCGCCTAAAACAACGGATCCAGTCAGGAAAGGAGCAAAGTACACAATCCACATCAAGATTAAACTAAATATTCATGACAATTAACTTGAGTATCATGTTGAGAAAGTTGCATAGAAGAACATTAATATCTCAGAGTTAATGCTATAAACAGGAATATGAGAAAGCAGGAAATAAGTGAGACAGGAAATGAAACTACAACAGTCAGCAAGAACTATAATAAGACCAGAAGCTATCTGTGTGAACTTGTGTTTATTTTAGAATACATAGTTGGCATGTACGGGTTTATAAGGCTAATCCGGCCATCATAGACGGCTATTAAACATGAACAATCGAGATCCGGCTGAGGGTACAGTCGCGTACCAACAGCTATTAAACATGATAGGGGGAAGGGTAAACTACATGCCTTCTAGTATTCTCCCACCCGACATGAAAAGCAAGACATGAAATACAGTATCCAAGACATAAAATCCAGTATTCTAACACTACGTGTAATCATCAAGGGTACTAGTAGAGCAGGGAATTAACTATCACAATATAAAGATTAAACTTGAAGTGCAGGTACTTGCCTGTTGTTTGGATCCGATTAATTATACTTGAGAAAATATCCAGAGATGAGCCCAGATACTGAAATAAATATTACCATCACGCTCAGAAGATGTCAAATAGCTAAAAACGCCTGTCCTTGGGTCCAATTTGGAGACAAGGGCAAAAATGGCAGTTTTGGGTCAAAACGGGGTCCGCCGGTGGGCCCGCTTTGCACCGAAAAATGTGTCTGGGTCAAAGGTCTCCAAATTCACCAAACTTAGTGTCAACAGGTCAGGAACACTGATACAAACTCAACGGAACTTCCAGATTTGGATTCCGATGAGCCGAACACAAAATCGCCCGTCGAGCGGGGCCTGTGGGGCCCACGACACGCGATTTTGTCAACGTTCTCAGAATCGAACCAAACTTGACCCACAGGACCAGCGTATCGCTACGAGTCCGATGGCGTAAGTTTCGTCTCGATCTGACTAGTGTACAAAAAGTTAGGGCGAATTGCCGAAAAGGCGGATACGGGGCGATGTCCGCGGATACGCGTTGATTCCGGTGTGCACGCACACCCGAATCAGCTTCCACGAAATCTCACACGTCCGTATCAACGATGCGCACGTATCTTTGAAGACCGCACGCGACCAAGTCATCCCGTTTGGCGGGGCGCACTCAGTTCTGGGGTGAAACAGGGTCTGGTTTTTCCTGTTTTTGGATCGCGGTGTGCGATCGCCACAGGACGCGATGCCCCGAACAGTTTGTCCGGACACCGAGAGGGTCATACAGGCTTCACAACGCAATTTGCAAAAATGAAAACGGAGCTACGAGGCGAAAGTTACACGCACCTGAACGGGGTCCGAAAATCGGGTCTTCACCGTGTCCGTGTCGTATCCGACACAGAATTTGGGAATTAGGGTTAGGGTTTCTGGAGCTGCGGCGGCGCTGGCTGGCCGGGGGCGGTCAGCCGGGTGCTTGGCGGCGCCGGCGAGGGCGGCACGGCGCCGGAGGCGGCGGATACGCTGGCTGCGGGGTCGTCGTGCTCGAGCACGGTCTCCGGCGGCTGGGCTGGGGTCGTCGGCTGGAGGCGAGGGGTTGTCGACCCTGGCCTCGGCGGAGGACGGCGAGGCTGCTCGAGGCGTGTCACGACCCGCACCCAGAAATTCGGGCACGAGTGCGTGGGTACGTCCAGCCTACGCCGCAGTGTCGGCGGTAGTACGCTGTCTAGGGCATGACCACAAGTAATAAATCTAGCTCATTCACAATAATTAAATAGGCAAGAAAAGAGCAGAAAAAGAATACTAAGATTTTATAATCCAGAATATGATAATCAGATCCAGAGTTTATTACAAACCAGAAATTAGTTCGGGGACAAACCCGATTACTAAGATGAAAGGAAATAAACAACTAATGCTAACTACTCTGCAGGAGTAGTCTCCTGGGTGGGAACCGGCTCTACAACTGTATCACCTGCTGGCTCATAAGGTCCATAATAGGTGGGGGCAAGGTTCTCATCATCGCCTAAACAACGGATCCAGTCAGGAAAGGAGCAAAGTACACAATGCACAACAAGATTTAAGCTAAATAGTTGTGACAGGTAGAAAATAACTGACTAAGCATCATGTTGAGAATATGCGTAAGTAAATAGTGAAATTAACTGAGAAATAATGCTATAAAACAAGACTAGAAGTAAAGTATGATTAATTGCTACAAACCAGAAATATGAGTAAAGCAGGAAAATGTGACAGGAAATGTAAATGTAACAAAACAACAAGAACTGTAACAAGACAGGAACTATGTGCGTGAACTTGTGTATTTAGAATACATAGTTGGCATGTAGGGGTTTATAAGGCTAATAAGGCCGTCATAGACGACTAGCAGTCAGGAACAATCAGGAATAAGGCTGATGGTACAGTCGCGTACCAACAGCTAGCAGTCACGACAAGGGAAAGGTAAACTACATGCCTCCTAGTATTCTCCCACCCGACATGAAAAGCAAGACATGAAATATATTATTCAAGACATGAAATCCAGTGTTCTAACTCTACACATGATCATCAATGGTACTATTAAGCAGGGAATTTATTTATCACAATATAAAGGTTAAACTTGAAGTGCAGGTACTTGCCTGTTGTTTGGATCCGATTAATTTTGGCTCTTGGGGAAAAATTCCAGAGATGAGTCCAAAAGCTGAAATAGACATTACCATCACGCTCAGAAGATGTCAAATAGCTAGAAACGCCTGTCCTTGGGTCCAATTTGGAGACAAGGGCAAAAACGACAGTTTCGGGTCAAAACGGGGTCCGCTGGTCAACGGTCTCCAAATTTATCAAACTTAGTGTCAACAGGTCAGGAACGCTGATACAAACCCAACGGAACTTCCAGATTTGGATTCCGATGAGCCGAACACAAAATCGCCCGTCGAGCGGGGCCTGTGGGGCCCACGACACGCGATTTCGTCAACGTTCTCAGAATCGAACCAAACTTGACCCACAGGACCAGCGTATCGCTACGAGTCCGATGGCACAAGTTTCGTCTCGATCTGACGAGTGTACACGAAGTTAGGGTGAATTGCAGAAAATACGGATACGGGGCGATGTCCGCGGATACGCGTTGATTCCTGTGTGCACGCACACCCGAATCAGCTTCCGCGAAAACTCACACGTCCGTATCGACGATGCGTACGTATCTGTGAAGACCGCACGCGACCAAGTCGTCCCGTTTGGCGGGGCGTACTCAGTTCCGGGGTGAAACAGGGTCTGATTTTTCCTGTTTTTGGATCGCGGTGTGCGATCACCACAGGACGCGATGCCCCGAACAGTTTCTCCGGACACCGAGAGGGTCATACAGGCTTCACAACGCAATTTGCGGAATCGAAAACAGAGCTACGAGGCGAAAGTTACACGCACCTGAAGGGGACCCGAAAAACCGAAGAAACCGTGTCCGTGTCGTGTCCGACACGCCGACACCAAATTGGAAAATTAGGGTTAGGGTTAGGGTTTGGAAGCTGCCGGCGGGGATCCGGCGGAGGGGGGGCCGGCCGGAGGCTAGGCGGCGTCGGCGAGGGCGGAGACTGGTCGGCGGCGAGTGGCAGGCGCCGGAGAGCGGCGGGCCGAGGCTGGCCGCTGCTACTGGCTGCTGCTGTCGTCGAGGTGGCCGGGGGTCGGCGGCTGGCACGGCGAGGGGAGAGGGAGGAGGAGGAGACGGCGGCGCGAGGTCGTCCGGCGGCAAGGCGGTGGGTGGTCGACGGCACGGTGGGGGAGAGAGGCGGACAGGGTTAGGGTTTAAATAGGGGGGGCGGCCAGTGGTGAGTCGGCCGAGCAAGGCGGCGGCCAGCGCGGGGGTCGGGGGCGAGGGACGCGGGGGAGTGGGTCAGGCGGATCCGGGTCCGGGCGGGTCGGGTTCAAGCGGACCCGACCCGACCCGTTAGGGTTTGGGCCGGAGGGGACTGGGCCGGGCCGGCCCAATGGGCCGTGGGCTGGGTATAATAATGATAATAATAATAATAATAATAATAATAATGATAATAATAATAATACTAATTAAATAATTAATTAATTAATAATTAAATAAATAAATAGTTTTTAGGTGTCTTAAAATAGTTCCGGGGTCCAATAAATTCCAGAAAAATTACCCTAAGTCCAGTTTTTCATTTTACACCCAAAAATATTATTTTTATAATATTTTAATGTTATTTATTTATCAATAAAAATCTTGTAATAATTCAAAAACCCTGATTTTAATTTCAGAAAATTCCCAGAAAATTCCAGAAAATTGTGAAAAATCCCAATTTTAATATTTTTTGAAAAATCAGGGGCTTACAAGGCGGCCGGCGCTGGACTGTGGCGGCGAGGTGGCACGGCTGCGGGGCCGGAGGGTGGAGGAGGAAGATGGTCGACGGGAAAGGGTGCTGCGGTGGCGGCGAACGGAGGAGAGGGGGATCATATAGGGAGGAGCGAGGGAGAGCGGAGGTCGAGCAGGGCGGCGCAGCGGGTGGAGCGCCGGGCGGAGCGGCGCCGGAAGCGGAGGGGGAGACTGGGTCGGGGGGAAGCTGGGGTTTGGATTCGGGCGGGTCGGGTTCGGTCGGGCGGACCCGACCCGACCCGTTAGGGTTAATGGGCCGGAGGGGACTGGGCCGTGGGCCGGGCTGGGGGAAATAGGCCGGCTCAGATAAATAATAATAATAATAATAATAATAATAATAATAATAATAATAATAATAATAATAAAATAATAATAATAATAATAATTAATTAAATAAATAAATAGTTTTTAGGCATTTAAAAATAGGTCTGAGGTCCAATAAATTCCAGAAAAATTACCCTAAGTCCAGTTTTCCATTTTACATCCAAAAATATTATTTCCATGATATTTTAATATTATTTATTAATAATTAAAAATTATTTAATAATTAAAACCTTGATTTTAATTATAAAAAATTCCCAAAAAATTCTAGAAAAATTACGAAAAATCCCAATTTAAAATTCTTGCAAAATCTGGGGGTTTACAATCTACCCAACTTATAAAAATTTTGTCCTCAAAATTTAAAATTAAGCCATAATCCTTCACGTATCTCAATCGCAATCTCCTTGCGGAAATTTAAATCCTAATCATGTCCACTGCAACCACTTCATGATTAAGGTGACTACTGTTCCAATCAGAAATTCAATTTATGGTTATTACTTCTTACTTCCTCAAATTACCCACAGGCAGGTTTTAGATTAAGTCCATATAGCATTTTTAAGATTTGCACATGACTTTGCCTCACGATTTTAATTATCATAATTTTCTCTAGAAGTGATTCGAGTTCAACAATATTCCCATTCAAGATGGTATGCTTCAAAATTTTAAATTTCGTTCATCTCCTCAATAATCGAACTAGGTAGTCCAACCACCAATTCGTAATTTGTAATTCAAATCATCAAATTAAAAAAAATGTAGTCCACCCATGTTCAAGTCTGAAATTCTATAATTTTATCTTCCAAATTCAAATTGATGATTTTACCTTCATTATTCAAAATTTAAATCATGTAACTAAGGTACAACTATTGGGTCCTCGATATCAATTCATTAATCATTTTAGTCACTCCTCTAAATTTTCAAAATTATAATGGCTTGCTTCTTCCAATCTAACCTTACTCGGTCACGATCCAAAAGACATTCCTCTCGAGTTGACGAATGCGTTGCTACCCAACTTAGAGTTTACCCATTCATCACAAAAGACTATATACCTTAAGAAAAATATTCCTTAATATATTTACCTATATTCATTCAATCCTCGAACTTCAACGCCGATCATGATATGTCCTCAATTACGAAAGTTAATCCTCAAGTATGTGATCGGCCTATGTGGCATATCCAGTACTATCTATGTACTAACTTATACCAGGCACGAGGTTTCGTCTTTCCGAAATAAGGGAAGACGAAGATCAATAATAAAGAGTTCAAGGGTGGGGTGATAGAAAAGAAATATCGGGGTCAAGGCGTTTTAAAGTATTCAGGTGAGAATTGTCAAGCGATTGTGGATTGAATCCTATCTCGGTAATTCCTATTCACATGCTCGTATTAATTCAGTTATGCTCAGACATGTCTAGGGCAGGTATACTAGTCAACTGTATATCTCAATCCACGCAAAGTAGTGCGAAGGGCGAACCAAATGCACTAAGGTTGATCAGACCGTAATACATTGATTCTGAGTAGACAATTGTATTAGTGTGTCAACCCACTAATACATATGTCATGAACAAGCTTGATAAAAGGATAAGCTTGCAAAACTAGGCTATAAAATAGCAGCATAAGTCAAGTACAGCAAAATAAAGTGCGCTAGATGGTGATGAAAGAAGATACAATTTATTTAAGTTCACAAACAACCTACATTAAGCAAAATAACAAAAATTTCTACAAACTCTACAGTTATCAGATATAAAAGCATACCAGGTTATTAGCAAGTTTAAAATTTACTAGGTTGGGGCTGAGGTCACGAACCAATGGGCACGAGCTAAACAATACTAGGAACGGTATCTACAAATCACTTACGCGCATTAATTGCTCCAAGAGTCTGCGCGTTCTCCACGGTCATGCTGGTAGAGCATCTCGTGGTGATCTTGTAGGAACCTCGTCGCTTGCTAGTAGATCTTTTACTCTGCATCCAAAATAAACGATAAAGGCGCACAGGAATCAAGGCAGGATGCAAGTCAATAAAGTGATTCGAAGGCGGTATGAATATCAAGAATGATTCAATTAAGTGGATGAGCTTTTCCTAAAATTCTCAATTCTTATTGCAGGCATGTTCGGTCCCTAAGTTGAAACCGAACAACTTAGTTGTTGACCTGCATGGCCACCACAAAAACGTGTTACGACCCGCACCCGGTTATTCGGGCACGAGTGCGTGGGCACGTCCAGCCTACGCCGCAGTGTCGGCGGTAGTACGCTGTCTAGGTCGTCATCACAGGTAATTTTAAATCTATCTCATCCACAATAAATAGACAAGGAAAGTAACAGGAAATAGGAATGCTAACTTTTATAAAACAAATTATGACAACAGATCCATAGTTAATACAAAGCCAAAAGATAGATCGGGGACAAACCCGAGTATATGCTGAAAGGAAATAAATAAGCAGCTACTGCTAACTACTCTGCAGAAGTAGCCTCCTGGGTGGGAACTGGCTCCTCATATGGGTCACCTGCTGGAGGCGAGGGGTTGTCGACCCTGGCCTCGGCGGAGGACGGCGAGGCTGCTCGAGGCGGCCGGCACTGGACTGTGGCGGCGAGGTGGCACGGCTGCGGGGCCGGAGGGTGGAGGAGGAAGCTGGTCGACGGGGAAGGGTGCTGCGGTGGCGGCGAGCGGAGGAGAGGGGGATCATATAGGGAGGAGCGAGGGAGAGCGGAGGCCGAGCAGGGCGGCGCAGCGGTCGGAGCGCCGGGCGGAGCGGAGCCGGAAGCGGAGGGGGAGACTGGGTCGGGGGGAAGCCGGGGTTTGGATTCGGGCGGGTCGGGTTCGGTCGGGCGGACCCGACCCGACCCGTTAGGGTTAATGGGCCGGAGGGGACTGGGCCGTGGGCCGGGCTGGGGGAAATGGGCCGGCTCAGATAAATAATAATAATAATAATAATAATAATAATAATAATAATAATAATAAAATAATAATAATAATAATAATTAATTAATTAAATAAATAAATAGTTTTTAGGCATTTAAAAATAGGTCTGAGGTCCAATAAATTCCAGAAAAATTACCCTAAGTCCAGTTTTCCATTTTACACCAAAAAATATTATTTCCATGATATTTTAATATTATTTATTAACAATTAAAAATTATTTAATAATTAAAACCTTGATTTTAATTACAGAAAATTCCCAGAAAATTCCAGAAAAATTGCGAAAAATCTCAATTTAAAATTCTTGCAAAATCTGGGGGTTTACAAAAAGCGTCCAACAATTGAAAAATTGCACAAAGATGAGAATTGGATGTTGGGCATGTCTAGGATAAGGGTGTAGAATTTGTAGGAAGGCAGTGACTAGTGAAGTGCTCCAATTATCGGAGCACGATAAGGTGCGCTAAGTGATATAATTATTGCAAAATTAAATAAAAATACCGTGTTCTATCTCTAACTGGACTCAATCTAACCTTAGTCTCACAATCTCAGCCAAGTAGGCCTAATTTTGGGTGAGGGTTCATAATCTACCGAACTTAAAATTATCCATATATCACCTAAGGCTATACATCTAGGAAAACTATTCCTCAATTTATTTAATCATGTTATTCAATCTTCAAGGTTTTAACACCAAATATATCACCTATGATATGCCCTTAATCATTTATAAAAGAGAGTCACTAAGTCATGTGATTAGCCTTATGGGGTATATTTAGTACTATCAGTGTCAACTTATACCAGCACGAGGTTTCATCTTTCCGAAATAAGAGAAGACGGAGAGCAATAATAAAGAATTCAAGGTGAAGGTGATAGAATACCAATACGAGGTTCAAAGAGATTAAATAATTCGAAAAGAGAGTTGTCAGGACAGTTGTGGATTAAAATCCTATTTTTGGTAATTTTCTATTTACATGCTCGTATCAGTACAGTTATGTAACCGATACGATATGTCAGACATGTCTAGGGGCAAGTATATCCGTCTACTACCATATATCTCAATCCACGTAAAGTAGTCATGCGAAGAGCGAACCAAGCGCACTAAGGTTAGCTAGACCTTAATACACCGATTCTGATTAGGCAATTATATCATTGTGTGCACCCAATAATACATATGTCATGAACAAGCTCGATAAAAGAATAAGCTTGCAAAAACTAGGCTACAATAGCAGCATAAGTCAAGGTAGTACAGCAAATATAAATACGCTGGATTATGATGAAAGAAGGTAAATAACAATTTAAGTTCACAAAAGGATAAGACTCTTACAATCTCTTTAGTTGTCATACTAATTCCTTGTCTAAGTCGATAGTCGACAAAGTAGGGGTATAGCCTCTAAGTTCTATAGTCTGAAAAAAAAAACACTGTCGTCCTAAGATAGCATATAGTTAATGTTGTTCATTCACACTTCAATAATAGGTCAAAAGACTAAGTGGTACTATGTTGTGAGGTATACTACCCAACTTATAACAATAAACTAATACTATAATTGTCTTAAGGATACCGTAGAAACTCCTGTTAAGGTCTACGAGAAGGGGTCTTGGTACTTATTAGGGTATCCTCTTTCATTACATATGTCATGGTCGTCCTAAGTCTTAGTCTTAGTGCAAGTGTCAATAGTAAGAATGGAACAGTTACTGGCCTTAAGGGAAAGAAAATATAACCCGTATCGAGGTGGGGGTACACATTACGCAATTTAAAACTAAGGGATAAGCACCATGTCTCAATCTACAAGAATAGCTTAAACCATCAAGTTCTAACTACTAAGCACACAATTTCAAAATTTAACATTAACCACTGTAATCCCAGCAACTATATGTCCTTAACACAGAATAAATCACCTGGCCTACAATCAGAAGTGTCAGATGACACGAGTTGAAAGATGAAGAGTAGAAGAACAAAATTTAGTCGTCGCGCAATTAGCGAACGCTAAGGTCGCAGAGAACAATATATAAAATTAAAATAGAGAGCTCTAGATAGCATCATAGTTTTTCTAAGGAGGAGTGGTATGCTAGTTGCTATGTTCGAGGTATGATCAAGAGAAATGTTATATTCATTGCTCTTGGCTTCCTAAGGTACTGTCTGCTACTAATAATAAGACAATGATCTAAGTTTATAGTTCTCCAATACTTATCTAACTATGAAGGTTAGGTTCAGTCATAATATTCAATTTTGGTTTTCTATTAGTTCCTCAATACTAGGGTCAAACATTATGGTAAAACTTCTAACTAACTCTAGTAGCGTCTATATTACTCTCAAGTCCTCATAATACATCAAGGGGTAATGGTAAACCAATCTATAGATAAGGAATTATAGGGTTCACTAGATATTCTAAACTTAATGGCGTGTCAACACTCTAGTTGT
The DNA here is from genome assembly GCA_036927795.1 of Iris macrosiphon. Taxonomy (NCBI): domain Eukaryota; kingdom Viridiplantae; phylum Streptophyta; class Magnoliopsida; order Asparagales; family Iridaceae; genus Iris; species Iris macrosiphon. Next base: position 207,645,440 of record JAYESA010000006.1, on the reverse strand, counting down.
ACTCTTAATAGGAAGGTTACCTTACTTATCATCTAACAATAGGGACTTATATATTCTAGGAGGGGGCTATACTCAAGGAACTCATTAGGGAAGCACATGAATCAAGCATGATATAATTATTCAAATAGAATGGACTGGGAGGAGAGCGAATCATAGTCAATTGTAGATGAGATCCTATACTCTATTCCTAGGTGCAGGCTTGCTCGGTACAGTAACGTAACCGAGACAATATGCTCTCGACCTGCATAGGCCACCACAAAAACATGGCATGCCCCAGTCCCAAAATACGTAGGACTAAGAACACGTAAGCATGCCAGCCGTATGGATATGGCAACTCCAATATATGGAAACCAAAATCTACACGTATGCTGTAATATGAATATCAATCCACCAGTGGTATAAACATATGTCACAAGTCACAGGGTATAATCTAAATCTCATCCACAGAAAATCAAATATAAATAAATAACCAGTATCTATGAAACTAGATCTCAATAAGAAGAATCTAAAGATGATAGTTGGATGGAAACAAATCCACTACCAACTCGAATGGAAAAGTACAACACAATAAACACAATATAAAAATACCAGCTAACGACTACGGCTCGAAGAGAAGAAATCCATAAAACATAAATAACCATCCAAATCTGCGCTCCTGCAAATACTCAAGAGCAGATACACCTGAAAAGGGACCAGGTCCTCAGAGGGACGTAACAAGATACATAGAAGCATGCCAATTTGAATACAGTAAACATGCATAATGTTTGAAAATAAATAAGTACGCTGTACAAGAAAATCTATATGAATGCAAATGAGGACAACTTTTGGACGTATGGGCAAGGGTAGGCTACTCGATCTAAGCCTCACAACTCACACACCCGTCAATGGACATCAGAAATTGACATACCTCTGGGGTAGCGACCATCGCGACTCTACAGAAATCGACATACCTCGGGGGTAGCGACCAGCGCGACATACGCCCTTAGTGCGAACTATATACTACGGTTTACCAGAGTGGTTAAAAGCTCATACGCCTAATGATTGTCCTATCATGATACTAAGTGCCATGTATGTGTCAACATATCTAATACATAGTAATGACTAAAAGAAAATTACACATGCAAAAAATATACATAAATGAAATAATTATACAAAAATATACTAAGCATGCAAAATACTGTAAATAATTTGGCAAGGTATCTTGCCTGGCAGAAAGCTGCAAAAATATAATGTCCCGATGTCAACACCAAAAGTCAGAAGCTGCGGCCTCAGAATAAATGTCTCCGGATGCTGAAATAAACATCACCATCGTTCCCAGAATAAGCAAAATAGCTAGAAAGTACTTCCCTTTCGTCCAATTTGAACACAGGGGCAAAACGGTAATTTCGGGTAAAAGTGGGGCCCACGTGTGGCCCACTTTGCACCGAAAAATGTCCCAAGGATAACAGTCTCTAAATAGGAAAAATTATAGGTCAAATAAACTCTAGATGTCAATACGAACCCAGCGGTATGTCCAAATGTGGATTTCGATGGGCCGAACACAATTTTGCCCAAAAAGTCAACTGTAGGGCCCGCCAATTGGTGACTTGGTCAACTGTCTCAAAATTGCGTGAAAATTGGATCACAGGACCAGCGCATTACCACGAGTCCAGTGACGTAAGTTTTGTCGTAATCTGACGAGCGTGCACAAAATGCGCGCGACTTTTGCAAAAGTTATGATACGGGATATGTCTGCGGATACGGACTGATTCCGGCGCGCACACGCGTCTGAATAAGTTTCCACAAATTTTTACGTGTCCGGTTATGCCATGTGCACCGTTTGGTATATTTGGTACACGACGGGGCGGTCCCGTTTGGCGGGGCGCGCTCCGTTTCACAACTTTTGGAAATCTGGGAAAAGTGGATTCGCGGAATTTTCCAATGAATTTAATTCTGTCTATAGCAGTTAATAATCTAGGATTATTTAACAAAAATTAAACTAAGTTAAGTGGTCTACGCATACCAAAAAAAATTATCGAATTCGGATCTCTGTGGTGGGAGATACGAATTCTGAAACATGGGTGGTCACCGCAGTTTTCTGCGATCCCAGAATTCGGTCTGTTTCCGCCAACTTTGGTGCTATTTTTGCCTATGGTTACGCGTTGTTCGAGGTCTACTATCACACAGATATGGAATAGGGTTAAGGGGTGAGCATACCAGTAAAGACGGGGTAACGTTTGGTTGAGCGAGTCGACGAAAAACAACTCTGGAACACAGGTACCTCGATATGGGAATCTGCAGTGCGCGGGGTCGCGGTCGTCGGGATTTGCTTCGACGGCCTGGCGGGGTTCTCCGGCTGCGGTGACGGCGCTATCTAGGTCTAGATAGGAAGATAAATGGTTTGGATAATTTTAGGGTTAGGATTTTATTGAAATAAATATATATATATGAATAGGGAGAGAGGAGATTGGTTTAAAGGCCGTGGGCTAAGGGTATACTAACGTGGTTCCTAATTTGAAATTGAGTCTGCTGTGTTTGTTGCTAGGAGTGGGCGGCTACTTGCTAAGGGAAAGTGGGTGTTGGTTAGTAATGGAATGGATGGGTTTGCTAAGTTATTAATGGTTATAAGTGGATTGTTATTTAATAGTAATATTATTTTCTTTTCTTTTCTTTTCCTTTTTATAATACTTTTCCAATTATATATATATATATATATATATATATATATATATATATATATATATATTTGTATATATATATATATATATATATATATATATATATATAAATAAATATATATATATATATGCATATATATATATATATATATATATATATATATATATATATATATATATATATTTGTATATATATATATATATATATATATATATATATATATATATATATATATATATATATATATATATATAAATAAATAAATAAATATATATATATACTCATAAGAAAAATTCCAAATTATTATAATGCACACCGTTAAGCTAGCAACTGCTCAAGGGATCTCCTACATAAAATAAATTCCGAAAAATTTCTAATGGTCCCATAAATCCTCTAAGTGCACCAACACCTAAAATAAAAATTATTAAAAATCTATTTCTCCTAATTAGCCACTAATTAATATAATTTAATTAATAATTAATAATTAAAAATGGTATATACGATTTTTAGGAATAGGGGTTTTACAATAATAAATAAAGAAAAAAAAGAAAAAGAAGAAGGCATGAAAAATAGAGAGAGGTGTTGGGAAAGAAGCGTGGAAATCTTTCCCCAAACCCCAGAGTACCTACGAGAGCACCGAGCAATACAACGTACAAACCAAACACCAAACCACAGAAAAATAAATCACGCAGACACAGAGAATTTTGACGTGGAAAACCCTTACGGAAAAAATTATTAATGAAATAAAAAGAATACACCCTCTACAAGCTCCTCCCGATCCAATACAGATCACCACAACACTTAGGAATAGAAAATAGATCACACCACAAAGATAGAAGACAATGAAAAATTATCCAAAATTGATCTCCTCCTCCGAAATGGCCTCAAATTCTTCTTTCTCCTTCCCAAAGTTGCAATGGCACTCTTGCCTCTTTTTCTCCTCTTTCTTGAGATGATATGTTAGGGTTAGGGTTTAGAAAAACCTAATATATACCCCATAATCCTGCAACAAATTCTGGACCGCATGATACAATCCAACGGTGCATAAAATACCTCTGAATTTTCGTCCAGTCCGCCGACCGAACTTGGACAGAATTCGTCTGAGTCGGTGATTTACGAGTAAACGAAGATAGCAACTTTTTGGAGCTTATGAAGCACCCTGACCGAACTCGGACCGAGTTCGACCTGAACTCTGTCTCCCATGGACAACAGTTGTTCCTCCTTCTTTCCGGGCTTCTTCGACCTCTTAAATGGCTCTCGTCGCCTCCCCGAGCCTCTCTGACCATAGACGACACTCGTCGCACTCCGAGGTATTCTCTACATAGGTTGGAAATCTCACCCACTCCAACAAATCTTCTCCTTCATAACTATGTGGAGGGGATCGCCATTCCGACGATCTGCCTGCAGTGCTCAAACTTTATCCTTGGAAGAATATTTGTGAACATATCTGCTCCGTTGTCATCTGTATGAACCTTCTCAAGCGCTGCTTCCTTCTTATCAACATCATTCCTTATCCAATAATACCGGGTCTCAATATTCTTGGACCGGCTATGAAATTGCTGGTTCTTCACAAGGTGAATAGCACTCTGACTATCGCAAAGAAAATGATAATGCTCCTGCTTTAGCCCAATTTCTTGCAACAACTTCTTCATCCACAACAACTCCTTGCAAGCCTTCGTCGCCGCAATGTACTCTGTCTCTGTCGTCGATAAGGCAACACATTTTTGCAAACGCGACTACCAGAATACTGTTCCACCAGAAAATATCATCACATAGCCCGTAGTCGATCGCTTCATGTCTACATCTTCAGCAATATCAGCGTTGGTATACCCAACCAGCTTCGGCTCGTCACCACTAAATAAAAGTCTCTAATCAGCAGTGCCTTGAAGATATCGTAAAATCTACTTGATCCCACTCCAATGTACCCTTCCAGGATTGAAAGTGTACCTGCTAACTGTGCTGACTGCATGAGCAATGTATGGCTTCATACATACCATAAGACTTCCCACAACTGAGGCATATGGAACCCGCTCTATATCTTTCTTCTTATCCTCGATAGATGGACACTGCTCCTCAGTGAACTTAAAGTGAGCCTCAAGGGAGTTACTCACTTTTTTTGACCCGTCTATCCCGAAACGCTAAAGTACTTGTGAATGTACTTATTTTGGGACAAGTATAGCAGCTTGGACTCTCTCTCTCTCTCTCTCGGCTGATCTCCATCCCAAGAATAGTCTTCGTTGTGCCCAAATCCTTCATAGAGAAAACCGCACCCAGTTGGCGCTTCAACTCTGCTATCATGGTGGCATTCTGACCCACCAACAGCATATCATCAATATAAAGCAACAAAATAATAAAATTATCCTTGACAAAGTACCTCACAAAAATACAATGATCCAACGTCGTCCGTGCATAGCCATGCTCCCCCATAAATGACTCAAACTTCTTGTACCACAGCCTTGGAGCCTGTTTCAGACCATACAAGCTCTTTCTCAACCAGCAGACCAAATGTGACTTGCCCTTCTCACAGAATCCTTCTGGATACTCTATGTTAACTCCTCCTCAAGATCACCGTAGAAGAATTCTGTCTTCACGTCCATTTGTTCGACCTCCAAGTCGAAATTGGCTGCCAAAGCTAGTACCACCCGAATAGACGACTTCTTGACGACTGGCAAAAAGATCTCAGCATAATCTATGCATTTTTATTGACCGTAGCCTTTAACTACCAGCCTCGCTTTGTATCGAGGGCGAGTAGCATTATCTGTTTGCTTCACCCTGAACATCCATCGATTCTTTAAAACTTTCTTGCCATTTGGAAATTGCACCAGATTATAAGTAGAGTTGGCCTCCAAGGAACTCATCTCCTCATGCATGGCCTCCATCCACTCCTGTCTACGTTCGTCTTCTATAGCCTCTACGAAATTTTATGGTTCTCAGTTAGTAGCACATACTTACCTAGTGAGTATCTCGTAGATGGTCGACGCTCTCTATCACTCCTCCTCAATGGAATTACTAGTATTGGATATATCTACAAACTCTTTTCCTCCAGGAATTGATTCCACGGCATGCTCATCCTCCTGAGGGTCACCCTGACCACCATCAGCATGCTGATGATAAAGGTTGAAAGCAACTCCATGTACTGGCTCCCCCATAACTGGATCCTCTATGATGTCCTCTGGAAACTGCTCGCAACAAAATAAATCAAACTCAGGCAATTCCTCAGCCTCAGAAGGCATCTCGAAATCCTGAGTGTTGGTCATGGTATGATCCTCAAAAAAACCATGTCCATGCTTCTATAGAGCTTTCTTCCCACTGGATTGTAGAGTCTATAGCCAAACTCATCCCGATATTAGCCGACAAAGATGCATCGCCTCATCTTTGGCTCAAGTTTGGATCTCTCGTCCTTCGGTACATGCACAAAGACCTTACCACCAAACACTCGTAGGTGATTGTATGACGGCTCTTTGTCGTACCATACTTTGTCAGGTACATCACCCTGCAAAGGAGCACCAGAAGATAAATTAATCACATAAGCAACTGTGTAAAGTACCTCACCCCAATAGATGCCTGGCAAGTTTTCTTCTGACAGCAAACATCGTACCATCTTTATCAGTATCTTGTTCATCCGCTCTGCTACACCATTGAGCTGAGGTATCTTTGGCGGAGTCTTCTGGTGTCGTATCCCTTGCTCTCTACAATAAGCATCAAAGGGACCAATATACTCACCGCCATTATCCGACCGAACATATCGTACCTTCTTGTATGTCTCCCTTTTAACAGAGGCCTAAAACTCTTTGAAAATGGGTATCACCTGATCCTTGGTCATTATGGTATAGACCCAAACCTTCCTGGAATAGTCATCAATAAATATTACAAAATAAGAAGCACCGCCAATGGATTTTACCTTCATAGGACCGCAGACATCCGATTGAATCAACTCAAGCAACGTCGGCTTCCTTGAACTTGGGTGACTTTGGAAAGACACCATATTTTGCTTTTCTGCCAAACAGTGCGTGCGCTTCTCCAACTTTGTAGACTTTAGACCTGGAATTACCTTCATGTTTACCAAGTAGATTATCTCTTTCTCGCTGATATGGCTGAGCCGCCTGTGCCACAACTCAGTAGACGCATTAGTACCTGCAATAACCTCATGTGCCCCCTGTGCGCTCCCTTCCATATAGTAGAGTCCGGACCATTTGCTTCCTCTGGCAATTACCATCGAACCTATGGAAAGCTTCCACTGATTATTTCCAAAGAGATTGAAGAAACCATTATCATCCAATCTTCCAACAGATACCAGGTTAAAACGGATATCAAGGATATGACGAACATCTTTGAGAATAAGAATTGCACCCGTCTTTGTCCTTAAATGCATATCTCCAATGGCAACCGCCTTTGACACATCTCTATTCCCTATATTTAACACTCCACAGTCGCCTGTTATGTAAGTAGCAAATAGTGTCCAGTTATGAGATACGTGCGCTGAAGCACCTGAGTCCACCAGCCAAGATTTGTCATAGCAGGCGAGGTTCATAACTACCTCATCACCATAAATGATCGCGTCGCCTCCATGTGTCGAGGCCGCTACTATAATGTTCTTACTTTGCTTCCCCTTGTCGCCCTTCTTCTCTCTATTCTAAGAGAAATAGTTCTACTTGATGTGGCCCTTCTTTTCACAATGGTAACACTCCGAGTCCTCGTACCGACCCTTGGACCTTCCTCTGCTTTTGTCTCTGCCACCGCCTGGAACCCTGCTTTTACCCCTTTTGCGGCTCTCTGAAACAAGCGCCTCTGAGTGGAATATGGATGAAGTGCCTTGAGAATATCTTCGCATCATTTCATTCAGTATCTCGCTCTTGGAAAACTCCTGACTGACCATGTCTTCCTAAGCAGAAGCGATCATAGACACTCGTACAGTCTTCCACGAGTCTAGTAATATACACAACAACTATAGTCCCTGAACCTCGTTGTCAAACTTGACTCCGTTCGAGGATAGCTGGCCAAACATGCCCTGGAACTCACTCAAGTGATCCATAATAGACGCCCCATCTTTGTACCACAGACCCATCATCATCCGGATCAGGAGTATTTTATTTACCCCGGTCATCTTCGCATACAAAGATTCCAGCTTATCCCATAGTATCCTCGCATGCTCAATACTGGCAATATGGTTGTACACGTTCTCGTCAACAAACTGCCTGATGTACCCACATACTTGTATATGCTCAAAATTTTAGTCCTCTTCGAATTTGTCACTGGACCTCTCAGAAGTAAATACCGGCATATGCAGCTTCTTGACAAATAGAAGATCCTTCATCTTATTTCTCCAGTAATGATAGTTGGTACCGTTCAAGTTTACCATGTGCACCAGCTTTGCGTCTATCTCTCCTCCATGGTTTACCTGTCAACTCCTGACACCCTTCTAAAATTCTAGAACCTGGCTTTTGGTACCACACTGTTGGGAAAGAAGCGCGAAAACCTTTCCCCAAATCAGAGGGTACATTTGAAAGAACCGAGCAATACAACGCACAAACCAAACACCAAACCACAGAAGAATAATCCACACAGACACATAAAATTTTGACGTGGAAAACCCTTACGAAAAAAATTACGGGACGATCAGAGTCCAACCCTGAAGAACTTTCACTAATAGAATAAAGAGAATACACCCTCTACAAGCTCCTCCCGATCCAATACGGATCACCACAACACTTAGAAATAGAAAATAGATCACACCATGAAGATATAGGACAATAAAAAATTACCCAAAATTGATCTTCTCCTCTGAAACAGCTACCAATCCTTCTTTCTCCTTGCTAAAGTTGCAATGACACTCTTGCCTCCTTTTTTCCTCTTTCTTGAGATGATATATTAGGGTTAGGGTTTAGAAAAATCTAATATATACCCCTAAATCCACAATAAATCCTGGATCGTAAGATAAGATCTAACGGTGTAAAAAATACCTCTGAATTTTTGTCTAGTCCGCCGATCGAACTCGAACCGAATTCGTCCGAGTCGGTGATTTGCGAGTAAATAAAGTCAACAGCTTTCTGGAGCTTCTGGATCACTCTGACCAAACTCGAATCGAGTTCGGCCCGAACTCTATTTTTCCCTAGACAGCAGCTGCTCCTCCTTCTTCCCAAGCTTTTTCGACCTCTCGAATGACTCTCGTCGTCTCATCGACCTTCTCTGACCACAGACGGTGCTCGTCACACTCTAGGGTATTCTCCACATAGGTTGGGAACCCCATCCACTCCAACAAGAGGGAGGGAGGTAGAGAGAGCAACATGAATGAAAAATGGTTCCAAAATGCTTTTTAACTTAAATTTATTTTCTGGAAAATCTGGAAAGCTATCACTTGGACAATCTGGAAAGCTATGTGTGCTTGTATCTTCAAAAAAGAACCTCTTAACATCAATAACATCATCAACCAAGCAGTCCCATTCCTCCACTCTTACTCTATCCTAGCTTCCAAGTGGTCTTCGCCTGAAGTAGGATAAATAAAGATAAATATTGACGGTGCAACTTCTCAATCCTCTATTAAAGCCGGATCAGTAGCCAGAAACTCACATAGAATGTTCATTACTGCCATTACTTGGTTCTCTCCAACTAATTTTGGGGTATATATGAGCTTACAAGCTGAACTTCATGCTATAAGTACATCAAGGAATGTGCCTGTCTAGAGAGATTAAAACAGAGAATTAAATTTTCAAAGGAGATTCTCTAACTTGCATCAGAGCCTTTAAATGAGAAAAAGCACTCATTCCCCGGAGACTGGAAGATATGTTCTTGGACATTCAAAGATTTTCTGTGAATACCTCTGCTTCATATGTTGCTCCTTTGTCAGAAGATTGGGTAACAAAGTGGTGCCCAATTGCCAAGCAGACCCTTAGGCATTTGGGCTACTTCGAATAAACTTGATGTACATCGAGGATTGAATATATGACATGTATATAAATGTTAAGCATTGTTTGGAACAAGATAATTGAGGACGAGGAATAAGAGAATTGATTATATGGATACTAGCCAACACTTACACCCACCACAATATCTTATCTCTCACCTGTGTACCTACATAAACATACATCTACACACTTAAAACCTACACTTGACCTCCCATATACACACTAAAACATATTCCCCCATCTCAGGTTTAACCCCCACATCTGTATTGATGTTGAATGCTAACCCAACCCTAACTCCTTTACTCCTCTTAATACAACATCACCTCACCCTCACACAAGAACACGATACTTTGCCCCTTACCCTAATGTTGTTGCTCCCTGGCTCAGTGCACAGCAGTGTGTGCACTACTGCTACTACCTATTGTATTATTGTTATGATTGCCAATGCATTGCTTAGTGCAACGTTCTTATTTTTGTTGTTACTAGATATGTTACACCTACAGACCCGAACCCCTAATATATGCAAAATGATTTTGTTGCTCCTCTAAACCTCATCAATAATACCCTCATACACATATCAAAATACCCCTTAAACTAATACATAACACACACTCTTATCTAATCTCCACTCTGAAGTACTTTGCATTGCATCCTCCTGATGTCTGATACCACTGCTGCAGTTACTCAAATGTTCAACTCCCAGTCCCCCCGCCCATAACTTACTGCTAACCCATGGTGCTATGGCTCCACTGCTCTTGCTTATTACTGTATTGCTCAACCTAGGTTGATGTTTCCCCCTCACAATAATAATCAACAGTAGCAACAACTACATACCATGCTAACCCCGATTACATAGTAATACTCCCCTTGACTTCACAGTGAACACATGCCTCACAACCATCACACCTCAAACACATCTCACCAATCACACACACACACACACACACACACACACACACACACACACATATATATATATATATATATGTATATATATATATATATATATATATATATATATATATATATATATATATATATATATATATATATATATATATATATATATATATATATATATATATATATATATATATATATATATATTCAAACACTAATACCTATACAGTTATATCTATATAACACATATAACACTCCCCCGTGCCAAACACCAAACACTTGGTGTGCACACATCAAAATACTCTCCAATACCTCATGATATGCACTCAAAACCTTATGATACTCTCCCCAAGCTCATGCAACACAACTAGAATACTAAATATAGTATATTATATATATATATATATATATATATATATATATATATATATATATATATATATATATATATATATATATATATATATATATATATATAGATAGATAGATATTTAAATGCAATAAATGGAAATTGGCATGTTAGAGCCTATAACACATGCAAATACCCTTCCCATGATACCGTATTGCGATACGCACTCATCGTAACAATTGTGGACACGTACGTCCTTCCGAATTATGAATCTAATTCCAAAATCACCTAAGAAATATTCTATCAAACACCTAATGGCCCAAACTCGGATTTTCTCCAATTTGGCCATAAAAGACAATGTAAAAGTCACAACAAGGATTGTTAGAAGCCAAAACTTTATCCCATGGGTATCTCTAATGTATGGGTGGGTTCCTAATAATTAAATACAAAAATTAGAACCTAATTAGAAGAGAAATTCCAGAATTATACCTATTGGGAGATGGATTCCCAATAAAAAACTCAAATGGACGCAATAGGACACAAGCTTCTAGCCAATCCTTCTTCTCTAAGTGCTTTTGCTAACCTCAAGCTTCTAGTCTTCTTAGATGGTAAAAGAAAAATAAGAGGCAATGGATTGGGAATGGTGGAGTTTGGTCTCAATTTGGAGAAGAACACTTTGGGAAAATAAAATAATTAATTAATTAAAAGGAGAGAGAGAGAGAGAGAGAGAGAGAGAGAGAGAGAGAGAGTCTCCCTTCTCATTAGGGCCGACCACTACCACATCTCCAAGTCATTGCATAATGTACTAATTGCCCCTAATAATTAGTCATGAAGGTTTAAGAAATAAAAGGATTTAATTAAAGGAGGGTTCCTAATAATTAATGAAAGAAACTTATAGTCATCTCTCTAATTAAATGGGTCAACCATGATTAACTAATTGGTTACACTAATGGGTCATGACTAGTCTAGTTGGATTCACTTAGGTTCACTAACAACTAGTCTAACTAATAGGCTAACATACTAACCACCCACTATACAAAATATACCTATACATGTAACATACCAAATATTATAAAATATAAATATAACCATAATAATTAATACAAAATGACAAAAATATCCCTCTCTAGAAAAGTAGTAGTTACATGTGGCTTGTCTACACTACTTCCTTCGGTGGAAAGAAATCATCATTAGGCTGTCAACGCCGTCTTTTTTCACTCATGCGACTGTTGTGTGTGAGACAGTCATAGAGCATGAACAGCCGTCAGTCTCTATCATTTAATGCTCTGTCAGCATCTAATTGGACCCAACGTCCACGTTGGATAGAGGCATAGGTGCCTGATATCTCAATGGCCCAGAGGGGGTTGGTGTAGGCTTCTTCTAACTTGGGTTGTGCAGAGCACTCCCAGCGTTGCTAGGCTCCCCCTTTTACTGGCATAGGGTAGTAAAGGCATGCAGAGACTTTTTCTTCTTCCACAGCTATAATATCGAGCTAGAATAAAATAATAAATCTTGCAACAACTAGATGGGATAATGTATGAGATGGTATGTTGGCAAGAAGTCATTGATGGTGGAGTGACCCTTGGATGTAAGATATTAGGAATGTTGTGTTTTTAGGATTGTTATTAGAATGCTTCATTAATTTTGTAGTATGGACGAGGACATGGTCAAAAGGAAACTCTGATTCCTTGGAAGTTCGATATCATTGAGTTTGGAAAAGTTATAGAGAATTGAGGTGAGTAAGAGAAAAATATTTTGAAATTGTTGGGCTGAGATTTGTACCTTAGGAAGGATTCTACGTTGAGTGCCTAGGTCGATGCCTAACATGGGTAGTTCTTAATGCCTAAATGTGCGGTTCAGAAGATCACTATTATGGGGAAACAATGTTGCTTGAGGCAGTCTATAAAAGTAGTTCAAAGATTTGTTAAATGCTGGATTGAAAGGATGTAATGAATTTTGAAATTGGATAGACGAAAACTTGGTTATACAAGTTGTTAAGAGAAATTTATGTTGGAAAGATATTACCGGGGATGGACCAAGAGGGTGCTGTGAAAACTTATCGAGTTTATGTGAATAAGAACTTGGTACAATAGGTATGATAGAGCAATATTATGAGAGTATGGATGGAATACAGTTGTGTTTGGAATCATATATAAATTTTAGTGAGCAATTATGTATTTTAGAGGGATGACTATGCGAATGTGCTATGAGAATTGATGGTAAGGAACAACTTGGCAGAGAGTATTAAATAACCAGTATGTTGGAATGAATGCAAATGGATCTGCATGAAGTATTATTGTGTGCTAAAGAAAACACAAGATTATTGGATAAAGGAAAGAGATGGTGGATCATTTGTATCAATTCGCATGCTATGGCGAGATATCAAATTGTGCAAGTATTATTGTTGGATATAAAAATTGAGCAGATTAGCATGTTGTTTGATGAATTCAGTTAAAGAGGCAGGATGAGTTTAGTTTCATGTTTCGAGGACAATTTTTTTCTAAGTCGTATATTATTTTAAGCTCCGCTTTGCACGGTATATTATGATACCTGGTTGGCTCGAAGAACCCTGTCGGATTTAAATTTATGAGGAGGGATCAATTTAGGAGGCTATGAGATAGTGACGGGAAGTGGCCTTAGATGAATGCGAGTGGTATTGTCTCTTCAATCCTTTACCTTTATGCTTAACAAAATAATTATATTCATATCTATGTAAGTTGCTGCTTAAAGTTATCGAGCAAGAATTCACAAAAGATAATGAAAGATAATAATCATATTTCTATTAACATGTAATATTTTAGAATGCTGGATTATATTATATTATAGTATAGAGATTTGGGATTGTATGTTGCTATTTATGGAAAGTTCCTGGAATTGGACAGTGAGTATATCAAGCTACGACTCAAGAAGATATAGTAACACAGATGATAATTTCTGTGAGTTGACAAGATAGCCCTAGGAATGGACAGTGGATATTGCGAGCTATGAATCAAGGCAAAGTGGCAAGATAAATGAGAACTACGGGATATTAAAAAAAAGCTTCCTATTATCATGCATAATATTTTTCTTTCAAGCTAAGCTACATATGTATGCATGGTCATAGATAATTTGTGCACATGGTATAGTTCTTGAGCGATAATCTGGGGCCACAGACCTGCTTCGACCTGAAGGAACTGAGTATGTACTGAAGTAGTAGTACGGTGATTTGGAAAACTCCTTATGCATGCTACCCATCTGGGAGGAGATCCTTCTAACCAACTCTAAGTCCTAGATGACGCGTTAGTCAGTGACCTTCATCTAGACAAGGTATATGTTAAAATATCTTATGGCTACACGACCATGAGTAAGAATCATCAAATGATGATAATTAATATATGTTTTACTGTCGAATATAAATCCTCTACATGCTTTACTGATGGATGAGAATAATTCATATGCTTTATATTTTTGTCAGTTCTGAGTAACATGAATGTTTACACTCTTGTTAGACATGAACTGTAAATTGACTCTAAGGCAACAGATAAAGATCATACTTAATAATATTCCTATCACATGTTTACTTAGTGGTGATTTTAGGTGAGTTGGGTCAGCCCTCATACTGGTATATGATAATGTACTGACCCATATTTGTAGAAAACTTCAGGTACTCTGGTTCCAAGATACAGCTTGATTAGTCTTGAGGCATCGCAAGACTACTGGGTGTGCAGAAGTTCTTCTCGTAGAGATGATAATTTCTGTTATAAAGGGCATAATGTGAGGAATAAATTATTCGTTTGTAGCAGTGATGTTTTAAGCCGAGTCGGTAAGTTCAATGTAAGCCTAGATTGGCATATTCAAGATGGTTATTAAGAGCCTTGTAATCATCTACAAGTCTTGTATTCTATTACAAATATCAATAAAAAAGATACCTTATTGTATATCTTGTCGTGAATTTAATTAGTCTATTTACTTTAGCTATAATATTTGTTTCTGAGATGCACTATTGATTTTCTATCTTGTTTTCTTGTACAAGTTCAACCGAGACTTGTACGATTTCACGTTCAGTGGCTCCTTTTTGATTCTTATGAATTGGGTTATGACATTGGATTGGCTCAGTGCATGTAATGCAATGATCGAATGTGCGGAGAAGAGAGTTGTGTTTCACCTCCTTGGGGAAACAAAGTTCTCTTATTGGTGTGGCTCGGCGTCTAAGACAGAAATGGAGATATCGGTATTGACGGCAAGGTGCATGTTATACTCAGTGTGTGAAACATACCTTGCTTCTGTTTGGGATACTCGAAAGAAGGGTGCTGACTCGGATCAAACCGAAGTCGTGGCAGAATTCCCCAATATGTTTTTGTCACTACCACATTTTCTAGGAAAGGGTATTTTAGTAATTTTATAATTAATTAAATATTATACATGTTAGATAATTATTTTTTATATTATTTAATTTTTTTAGATGTTATTTATTTATTTTGGACTTGTGTTAGTAGACCTAACTAGTTTAGTTTAGACTCATGGACCAACATGTATTAATTGTTAGAATTGAGCCAAACTAGAAAGCCCATTGATTAGGAGGATGATTAATTTAATTAAACCATTATACTAGAAGCTTTCCTCTTTAATTATTTTTTCTTAAGAGGCCCCAAGGGGTATAATGGATATTACATAGTGACTTGAGGAAGGGGTAAGGGGGGTCGGCATATTAAAGAAGAAGGGAAAAGTTTCTTTCTCCTCTTTTTATTTGAAAACTAGATCTAGAATTTTCCTCAACAAAATTCCTTCTTTCCACATCATTTTTCCTACCAAATTTTATTCTAATTCCTTCCCAAATCACTATTAAAGATTAGTAGAACAAGGATATAGAAGGAGGAAGCAATGATCTATAAAGAGGAGCAAGAATCTACAAGTTGGAGGCCAATTTATCACATTTGGAGGTTTTATTGGGAATCCATCTCCCAATAGGTATAATTCAGTTTTTCCCCTTAATTTAGGTTCTAAATATGAGAATTAACCATAAAAAATCAACCCATATGCATAGGCTACCCATAGGATTTGGTTTTGTGTTCATAGGAGGCATATTGAGAAAGTTATGGTACATTTTGTGTCAATTTTGGAGAAATTCCGATATTGACATTTATTGTGTGTGTCAATTGGTCCTATAGATCAATTTGGCATGTGCTTGTGTGTTTGGGGCTAGTATCGTATCCATAATTGGGTACGTGTAGGTCGTATTCCAATAATTTGGTGATATGTGTTGATTTGAGGGTTTTTTCTCCGACACGGGACTTTGTGCATGTCACATTTTGACACCAACATACAGATTTGTGTTTGACTCTTCGTATTGTTTATAAATAATATATTAGAGTTGCTCGTGTCATTCGGGGTATGTTTGGATCTGTGGTGGACTCGTGTCGCAAGCGTATCCTAGATCTAATGGGATACGGGTGTGATACGCTCCATGTGTTTGTGCAATTTATTTCTAGATCTACTTTTCCTTTATTTTAGTCATTTTGATATGTAATTATATATATATATATATTAGTGTGTCATGTATCTATTTTACCTATATATATATATATATATATATATATATATATATATATATATATATATATAGTAGTGTATATATTTATATGTTATGTATATATATATATATATATATATATATATATAAAGTGTTAGTATATATTAGAGAGAGAGGCAACAACGGTTTCAGCAACAGCAACAACAGTGAGCTTCAGCGACGGCAGCAGTTCAGCAACAGCAGCAGCCTTCAGCGACAGCAGCAACAGTAGTATTAGCAACAACAACAGGAACCGTAGCAACAACAACAGTAACAGCAGCCGTATCAACAGCATTTGCGACGGCAATAACAGTCTTTGGCGACAGTTTTGCGGTATAGTGTATATATATGTATTTATTATAGCTATTTAATATATGTATGGTATTAATATATATATGCATTAGTATACTATATTTATAATAGTTAGTTGTTAGCATATAGTTATTAATGGGTAGTCAGTATATATATGAAGTTTTGGCAATTACCTTGAGATACCAAGGTAAGTATCAAGGTATTTGGGAATACCCAAAGTATTGGGTTTGGGTATCAAGATTGAGGTTTAGTTGTGCGATACCGAGTCGGTTCAAAACCAAAGTATCCATTTAATATTTATAATTAGGATTTTCTATATGTTTTTTGATATGCATATGTGATATTTATCTATTGTTTGCGTATCCTGAGATACGGTATCCTAGTATCCTAAGATTTAGCTTGTATGACCTAGATTCATAGTGTATGAATCCAATATCATTGAGATAGACTCATAACCTAGATATAGATAGTTTGACCAAGTTTGACCAATTTGACTTAGAGTTGACCTAGTTTGACTTTTGACTTAGAAATGGCTCTTTGACCTAGATGTTGACTAGTTTAACTTATTTTCTTTTCGAAAACTTGTATTGATATTATATTCTATATCTAGGTCTTCGAGGCACCGTATCAGATATCTGTGAGACTATTCATTAGACTTCAGACGAGTACATTCTTTGATAGTTTCTCATTTATGATATCCTCTATGTTCATTGTATCTAGTGTAGATATCCTTGTTCTCTTGACACGATGGTTACACGGATTGGTATATCCAGATCTTGTTATAAGATATTATTCCTTGGTATATGGTGTATCTTGTGCAAGCCTTGTTTCATTAATTATCTTGTACATATACAAATACTGATTCTCGGGAAGACTACTTATATTCTTGGAGAATCTCGTGCCATAGCGTACCATAGTTGGATCTATTATACCAGTTGGGAGTGGAGAATATTTTAGTGTAGATATGTGATCATACCCTCCTTGTGCATGTCTTGTTCCTTATGAGTATTGATCATACACCGCACGTATGATTAACCAGGCTATTTACTCTTGTGCAAGTTCCCAAGCCGATCACATATTAAGCTAGTACTCACACACTTAGACATTACTATTCTTGTTCATTGTCATATTGTTCATTATTATATTTATTCTAGTATTTCCTTATTGAATATCTATTGTATCTATTGTTGCATCTTGTATATTCACATCTATTTACTGTTACATAGTTTTTATCATTGATTAGAACTGCTGTTAGAGATGTACTCTGCTCCTTTCCTAACTGGATATATTTTTTCCAGATGACACTGAGGAGTGGTACCCTACACATTATGGACCTCAGGATATTGTGGGTTTAGAGTCAGAGACCCTGGCTCAGGAGATACTTATCCCAACTAAGACAGATAACCCGGGATTAGTAGCTTCTTAGTATTCTTTGTACTTGATTTGTCTCTAGCTTATTTTATTAGTATTCTTTCAGACTCATTGATGTTATTATTTTAGACTCATGAGTTATATGTGAATATTCTATTCTTTATTATATTCGTGCTCGTTCTATCTTAGATTTGTGATTGAATATATTGATATTGTTGGTGGTTCATTATATTGCTAGATAGATTACCCAGACAACGTTCTACCGTCGATTCTGTAGCATAGGCTAGGCGTTATTTTCGACTTGCATCCCTACAACGGGTGCGAGTCATGATATGTTTTTAGTGGTGGCCCATGCATGTCTCTTCGAGGTCGCAATTAGTGTAATTTGTAGTGGTGCTCTGAATTGACTGCTATTACTAGCCAGTTTTAGGATATAGGCTATAGGCTGAGAATACTCAATCACATCTAGGAAAAATTCTTTTGATTCATTCAACTATTTTCCTTTGATATTGATACTTGATCTTTAAACTGTCCTTTCCTTGAGTGTCTTACATTATGTGCCATATTGATTCTTTCTTTCGCTTTATCTCAGGATGCCGGCTAAGACTAGATCGCATCAGGGGAGAGCAGCTTCTGAGAGGTCTGCGACGTCCCGAGGACCTGCACCAGTTACTTCTCTAGTGATTAGAGTGTCAACTGCTTTCGGAGGTCCACCACCTACTCAGAGGACTGTGCCAACTGTATCTGAGGGACTTCCACCTCCACCTTCCGTGCCAGCAGAGGCGATACAGATGTTTACACTGTTCCGTGAGATGCTCGAGGCACAAAGGGCTCAGTCAGAGGCACATCAGAGGCAGACCAACATTTTATGGCAGGGCATCGAGAGTGTTCATCAGCTTGCTCGTTCCGTAGTAGAGAGAGGAGTTCCGGTCTAGTAGCAGGTTGCTCCTCAGGTTGCTCAGCTTCGGCCAGGCAACATTCAGGACTTCAAGAAGTTGGAGCATAGGGTCTTCAAGGGTACGGAGGGCATCATCTATGCTGATGATTGGCTCGAGGACATTGAGCGTCTTATGAGGGTGTCCCATCTTTCTGAGGATCTGAAGGTTGAGGCGGTAGGACTTCAACTGTTCGATGTTGCCCGCACTTGGTTTAGGAATGATCCGATTCTTGTTGACGCAGGACAGTCTTGGGAGGTATTCAAGGACCTCTTCAAGAAGAAGTTCTTCGCTCGGGTAGATAGGCTAGTGTCACGTCCCAGTCCTAAAATATCGAGGGACTAGCCTCGTGGCAATGGCCAGCAGCACACACCAATGGGCAACCCAATTTAATGGACCCATCAGGGTGTACTTAAGCTGTAAATCAATAGTATGACAATGGTACTAATCTCATCCACAGAAATAAATATAATCAATATCAGAAATATAAATCAACAACAAGTCTCAATAAAATATATAACGGGGAACATCCGATAATAAGTCTGATACAATACTCAATAGACAAGAAATAAAGAGTATAACAACAGCAAATAGTGAGTATGGATAAAGCATATACTCAGGATAAATTTTTGGCAATCACCTCATACTCGGTTTCTGGTACTGCTCCAATGTATGCACCTGTTCCTGCTTTTGCTCCTGCTAATGCTCTGTCCCGTATACATCGGGATAGATCTCCTCTGCTAATCCTGGAGACATAATTCGGATCCAGGTCCTCAGGGGACATAGCAAGGTACAAGAATATATTATGCCAAAAATAAATGCAGTGTAATAATAAATGAATCAATAGGGTAAACTATATAACCAGCTAAGTGATATAAAAAATAAGAGCATCACTAGACTTAGACTGAGACTACTACAAGCTCTGTGTCGGGGAGCCTATAGCAGATATACTATGTAATTATACTATTAATTTACTATATATTGGGCCTACGGCACCATAATAAATTTATATATAAAATCAGCCTGTAGCCTGTGTGTCTCTCCCCACCCAATGTAATCACACGTCTCATGTCCACGATGTCTCATGTCCATGTCACGCAATATCATATCTAATGCAGCAAGTCATAATGATAGTTAAGCACATGCAATATCTATGTCACGAATCATGTAACCTATACAGAATCACCATGAATATCTCAGGAAGATTCTGTCTCATGAACAGTATCAGGTGTCCTATGGTATAACGTACTTGATGATGCAAGCACGGAAAATGTATAGGGTCTCGATATCCATCTCTAGGTGACGTTACACAACTCCGCGTACGGTATTGACACCCGAATCTTGTTCAGACGTTAAGTAGTGTCACATGGTCCTAGATTGAACATATATATCACAGAAATAGAATAAGAGAATAATATGAATCAATTTACTGCAAGTATGGCAAGGTACACTTGCTTGGAGTTTTGGCTCCAACTGCTGCTCTGGTATCAGCGAGATTTGCAGGTACTCCTCTGAATGCTGAAATAAACGTTACCATCAGGTTCAGAATATATCAAATAGCTAGAATTGTCTGTCTATAAATCCAATTTGGACACAGGGACAAAAGTGACAGTTTTGGTCAAAGCGGGATCCACATGTGGTCCACTTCGCACCAAAAAATGTGTCAGAGACAATATTTTCCAAATTCATGAAACTTAGTGCCTACAAGTCTAGAACAATGATACGAACCCAACGAAATGTCCAGAACTGGATTTTGATGAGCCGATCACAAATCGCCCGTCAAGTGGAGCCGTGGAGCCCACGATACGGAATTTTATCAACGTTCTCAGAATTGAACCAAACTTGGGTCACATGACCAAAGTATCGCTACGAGTCCAATTCCACAAGTTTCATTTTGATACGACGAGCGTACACAAAGTTACAATAAGTTTTAGAACATGGCCGATACGGGACATTGTCGACGGATACGCGTTGATTCCAGGGTGCACGCACATCCAAATCAACTTCTGTGAAATTCCACACGTCCGTATTAACGGCACGCACCTTTCGGTGAAGTCCGCACACGACCAAGTTATCCTGTTTAGCGGGGAACACCCAGTTCCAGGAAAAATAGGGTATTTAAATAACCAATATTTTGATCATTTTTACCCTCAAATTAAATACAACTAACAACACGATAAATTATACTAAAAATAGGTTAACAACTTGGTCAGGTGGTATAAATAATTGTTCAGGTGGATTTTGAAGATATTTCACAGGTTGGTCGCAAAACGGTCGCGAACTGGGGAGTTCAGACCAGGTTTCTGAATTTTTAAAAATAGGATAATTTTTTCTGATTTTGCGTCGCGGTTTGTGGTCGCCACAGGACGCGATACCCCGAACGAGTTACACGGGGTTCTAGAGGGTCACGCAGATTACGCGTAGCAACAGACAGAACAGAAAATATGGTAACGAGGAGAGAGAAATGCTTACGGGTACAGGACGTCTGAATCGACTATATATCGTGTTCACGTGGCACGGCGCGACGGTGCTCGACCGGCGGGTGCTGTGCTTGGTGCTGGCGGCACTGTGGGGTTGCTAGGTCAGAGAAGAGATATCGTCGGAGTGAAGCGGCGGAGCTGAAGGAGAGGTCATCGGGGTTCGTCCGAGGCGGCCGGATCTGGCGGAGAGGGGCTGTGGAGGCGCTGGTGGTGTTGGCGGTGAAGGGGTGGCCATGGGGGTTTATATAGGAGGAAAGGGAGGGCGAAGGGCGGCCGTTGGGGAGGCAACGGGTCAACGGTTGAGCAGCAGCGAGGAGGCGAGGGGTCGGCGAAGGGGAAAACGGCCGACGGAAGTCGAGCGGGGCGGCGGTCGGGATTCGGGCAGTTAGGAAATTTGGGATTTCGGGTTTCGGGTTTCGGGTTTCAGGTCAGGTTCTTGTATGGGTCTGACCCGACCCACTAAGGTTGGTTTAGGTTTAGTTGGGTTTGGTTCAGCTTTGCTTCGGTTCGGTTTAATAATAAATCTGGTTTATTTTGGATTGTTTTAAAAACTTAGTTTTTAGGTCTTTAAAAATATTTCCGGGGTCCAATAAATTCCAGAAAATTTACCCTATATCTAATATATTATTTTACATCCAAAAATATTATTTTTATAATATTTTGATATTTATTTTAATACTTAAAAGTATTTAATTCAGAAGAATATTTATTTTAATTCCTAAAAATCACAGAAAATTATAGAAAATTACAGAAAATTTTAAATTTTTTTTAAATTCCTGAAAAATATGGAGGTTTACAATCTATCCCCCTTAAGAGGATTGTGTTCTCACAATCAAAGAATAACGAAACATAACCGGTCAGAAGAGATGACACGGTTGTAAAATATGTTTGAAGCATGACACACAAACAATGAATCTTGATCAAGAAGAAATCGAATGCTGAGTGTTTAAACAAATCACCTTGGGAAGGAATAAAGTATTTCCCTAGACAATAAAAATTAAGTAATTCAAGAGTAAAGGAAATCTGGTTAGATCCAAGAAAACTAAAGTTTAGAAAAACTAGGTTATCAATTACTAGTAAGTTCATAATACTAGATTTAAGGCTAAGGTCATGAACTAACAGGCACGTGCTAAAGAAATACTAGGAATAGATAGCTATGAATAACTTACGCACATTTGCTACTCCACGAGTCTGCGGTCCTCTAAGGTTATTACAAAAGTTTGTCCGCGTCTTTGTAGTGGATTCCTCTGCTGCTGCTGAGCCTGCTGGAAGAGTGCTGCTTGTGGTGCCAAGGGTGGCCTCGGCTAATACCCTCCTGGGGCTGGTGGTCTGACTCCTCCAACTCCCGTCTGTGGTGCTCCTAATGCTGGATAAACTGGCCTTGCTGCTGGTAAAGCTTGTCTGTTTAACATTAGTGCTCCCTCTCGATGCTCAGGATAATCCTTGGCTAAGTGTTGGTTGGATCCGCAAATCAAGCATAATCCTAACTTGTGTCTGCATTCCTTCTTAATATGGCCTACCTTGCCACAGTATTGACATGTAGGTAGTATCTGCGGAGATGCTCTGGGTGGCTGGTGTATGTGAGATCTTTTTGCAACTTCTCCCTGTGGTGCTCTGGCTAGTGCTGATGTGAAAGGCAGCTTCAGGCTGGACTTTCTCCTGGTGACGTGCTCCATGCGTCGTGCTGCAGCTAGGACGTCCGAGTAAGAAGTAGGTACAATAGAGCGAATCTGTCTCTGTAGCTCAAAGTTAAGTCCGTCGAAGAACTTCTCAGACTTCTCTTCTTCTGTCGGAATCAAGTTAGGGGCGAAGCGACTCAGACGAATGAACTCCGTATTGTATTCTTCCACTATTATATTATTTTGAGTGAGGCAATTGAACTTGTCCTAAAGTTCTGATCGAGCAATATCTGGAATATACATCTCCTGAAAGAGTCTAGAGAACTCTTCCCAAGTGACTTAGTTTGGTCCGTGTCACGACCCGCACCCAGAAATTCGGGCACGAGTGCGTGGGTACGTCCAGCCTACGCCGCAGTGTCGGCGGTAGTACGCTGTCTAGGGCATGATCACAGGTGATAAATCTAGCTCATTCACAATAATTAAATAGGCAAGGAAAAATAGCAGGAAAAGAATGCTAAGATTTTATAACCAGAATATGATAATCAAACCCAGAGTTTATTACAGAACCATAGATTATATCGGGGACAAACCCGATTACTAAGATGAAAGGAAATAAACAACTAATGCTAACTACTCTGCAGGAGTAGTCTTCTGGGTGGGAACCGGCTCTGCAACTGTATCACCTGCTGGCTCATAGGGTCCATAGTAGGTAGGGGCAAGGTTCTCGTCATCGCCTAAACAACGGATCCAGTCAGGAAAGGAGCAAAGTACACAATGCACAATAAGATTTAAGCTAAATATTTGTGACAGGTAGAAAATAATAACTGACTAAGCATCATGTTGAGAATATGCGTAAGTAAATAGTAAAATTAACTGAGAAATAATGCTATAAAACAAGACTAGAAGTAAAGTATGATTAATTGCTATAAACCAGAAAGACGAGTAAAACAGGAAAAATGTGACAGGAAAAGTAACTGTAACGAGACAACAAGAACTGCAACAAGACATGAACTATGTGCGCGAACTTGTGCATTTAGAATACATAGTTGGCATGTAGGGGTTTATAAGGCTAATAAGGCCGTCATAGACGACTAGTGACTAGGAACAATCAAGTATAAGGCTGATGGTACAGTCGCGTACCAACAGCTAGTAACAGGACCTGGGGAAGGGTAAACTACATGCCTCCTAGTATTCTCCCACCCGACATGAAAAGCAAGACACGAAATACATTATTCAAGGCATAAAATCCAGTGTTCTAACTCTACATATAATCATCAATGGTACAAATAAAGCAGGGAATTTATTTATCACAATATAAAGGTTAAACTTGAAGTGCAGGTACTTGCCTGTTGTTTGGATCTGATTGATTTGGTTCTTCGGGGAAAAAGTCCAGAGATGAGTCCAAAAGCTAAAATAGACATTACCATCGCGCTCAGAAGATGTCAAATAGCTAGAAACGCCTGTCCTTGGGTCCGATTTGGAGACAAGGGCAAAAACGGCAGTTTCGGGTCAAAACGGGGTCCGCCGGTGGGCCCGCTTTGCACCGAAAAACGTGTCCGGGTCAAAGGTCTCCAAATTCACCAAACTTAGTGTCAACAGGTCAGGAACGCTGATACGAACCCAACGGAACTTCCAGATTTGGATTCCGGTGAGTCGAACACAAAATCGCCCGTCGAGCGGGGGCCTATGGGGCCCACGACACGCGATTTCGTCAACGTTCTCAGAATCGAACCAAACTTGACCCACAGGACCAGCGTATCGCTACGAGTCCGATGGCGCAAGTTTCGTCTCGATCTGACGAGTGTACACGAAGTTAGGGCGAATTGCAGAAAGGGCGGATACGGGACGATGTCCGCGGATACGCGTTGATTTCGGTGTGCACGCACACCCGAATCAGCTTCCACGAAATCTCACACTTCCGTATCGACGATGCGTACGTATCTGTGAAGACCGCACGCGACCAAGTCGTCCCGTTTGGCGGGGCGGACTCAGTTCAGGGGTGAAACAGGGTCTGGTTTTTCCTATTTTTGGATCGCGATGTGCGATCACCACAGGACGCGATGCCCCGAACAGTTTGTCCGGACACCGAGAGGGTCATACAGGCTTCACAACGCAATTTGCGGAATTGAAAACGGAGCTACGAGGCAAAAGATACACGCACCTGAAGGGGACCCGAAAATCGGGGTCGAGACGTGTCCGTGTCGTGTCGGACACGACACGAAGAAAAGGGGATTTAGGGTTAGGGTTTGCGGGACTACGGCGGCCGGCCGGAGGCTGAGGCGGCTCTGGCTAGCCGGAGGCGGTCGGGGGTGTTCGCCGGGGCGGGGCGGAGGCGTCGACGGGCGGGGCGGCGCCGGAGGCCGACGGGGGCGGCTCCAAAGGCTGCTGCTGCTGCTGTGGCCACCGCGGCTGCTGCTCGTCGTCGAGGGCGGTGGCGCTGGGTCTCGCGGGAGGTGGCGCCGGCGAAGAGGGTGGCGGAGCTGGGGGGAGGCGCCGGAGGAGGCGAGGCGGAAGCGGTGGTCGGGGAAGTTTGGCACGGCGGAGGGCCACCGCGGGGGGGGGGGTTTAAATAGGGGTGGCGAGGCGAGGGGGCTCCGGGCGGAGCGGCGGCTAGCGCGGGGGCGCGGGGGCGCGTGGCGCTGGCCGGGCGGAGCGGCGGGCGACGCGGCCGGCGGGAGCGGAGCGGGGAGCGGATCGTGGGGGAGAGGGCTGGGAACGGGTCTACGGGTCGGTGGCGGGTCGGGTCTGGGCGGACCCGACCCGACCCGACCCGTTAAGGCAACGGGCTGGAGGGGACTGGGCCGGGCCGGCCCAATGGGCCGTGGGCTCGATTATAATAATAATAATAATAATAATAATAATAATAATAATTAGTTAATTAATTAATTAATTAGAAAATTGTTTTTTTTAGGCATTTAAAAATAGGTCTGAGGCCCAGAAAAATCCAGAAAAATTACCCTAAGTCCAATTTTTCATTTTACACCCAAAAATATTATTTTCATAATATTTTAATATTATTTATTAACAATTTAAAAATCATTTATTAATTAAAAACCTTGATTTTAATTACAGAAAATTCCCAGAAAATTCCAGAAAATTGGGAAAAATCCAAGATTTAATAATTTAAAAATTCAAGGAGTTTACAACCTACCCAACTTACAAAAATTTCGTCCTCGAAATTTAAAATATGACAGGGTTCTCTCTGTCCAATCTCACTTGATTACAGTCTAACGGGTTTCTCTCAGGTGAACATTGCGGTCGCTACCCAACTTATAATTTTACCCATATATCCTCTAAGGCTGTACAACTAGTAAATCTAGGTCCCAACTTAATAAATCATGGTATTGAATCTTTAAGTCTGCAACACAAACACATCACCTAGGGTATTGCCTTAGTCATAAAGGGTTATCATCTAGCACTAAACACCAAACACAGGATTCTGTTTGTTTTTTTTTTTTTCGAAGTAAGGGAAGACGAGGATCAATAATAAAGAGTTTAAGGGCGAGGTGGTAGAACAGAGGTACAGGGATCAAGGTATTTTAAAGAATTCTAATGGGGATTGTCGGCGGTTATGGATTGAGATTCTATTCTGGTAATCATTTATTCGCACGCTCGTATTAGTACGGTTATGTAACTGATACGATATGCTCGGGCATGTTTTAGAGCAAGTATACTAGTCACTATATCTCTCAATCCACGTAAAGTAGTCGTGTGAAGTGCGAATCAAAATGCACTAAGGTTGATCAGACCGCAGTACACTGATTCTGAGTAGACACTTGTATTAGTGGGGTTGATCAGGCCTCAGTAATACATGTGTCCTGAACAAGCCCGATAAAGGTAAGCTTGCAAAACTAAGCTATAAAATAGCAGCATATGTCAAGTTCAGCAAAATTCAAGTGCGCTAGATAATGATGAAAGGAGGTACGAATTTGAAGTTCACAAAATAACACAAAATAAGCACAATAGCAAAAAGTCCCTAAAACAGTTATCCAATTTTAAAAGTATACCAGGTTATTTAGCAAGTTTAAAATTACTAGGTTGGGGCTGAGGCCGCGAACCAATAGGCATGAGCTAAACAATACTAGGAAAGGTATCTACGAATCACTTACGCGCATTAGCTGCTTCCAGAGTTTGCGCGTTCTCCACGGTCATCACGTAAGCTTGTCCGCGTCCTGGAGCAGTGGGGCAGTCCCTCACTCGATGTTCTGTTGATCCACAATATAGACAGGCACCCAGTCTCATCCTACAAACTTGCCAGGTGTGACCTTGTTTTCGACAAAAGCCACAAGTGGGAACTCGTTGGGTCTGCCCTTGAGCTTGATGTTGGGGTGTTGGAGCTCGAGGGAGAGGACGCTGGGCTTGCTGCGGGGATCTCTGCTGTTGTTGTTGTTGAAAAGGGCGTTTGTTGGGTCCCGTATTTTCGGTATCTCTTTCTCGCTTTAGCTTATGCCCCATGTCTCTCTCAACGCCTTGTGCCACGTTCAAGATTTCCTCGTAGGTGCGAGCTCGGCTGGTGTTGACAGCAAGGCGAATATCCGGAGACAGCCCCTTCTTGAATCTACGGGCCCTGTCCTCCGGGGTACGAACCATGCATTCCGCAAAGTGGCTTAACCTGCTAAATTCTGCAGTATACTCATCAACAGTCAGGTTACCTTGCTCCAGTCTCTCGAATTAGCTTTCAAGAGCTTCCCGAGCCACTTCGGGGTAAAATTTCTCCTTGAATAGCCTCTTGAAGTCTTCCCAGGTGATGTCAGGGGCAGATAATTGGAGTTCATCTCTGAACCAGGTTCGAGCAATGTCGAACAGTTGCAGGCTTGCGGACTCCACTTTGAGATCATCAGGGACCCGAGCAGTCTTCAGGAGTCGCTCTACGTTCTCTATCCATTCATCGGCGTAGAGAATGCCCTCAGTTCCATAGAATTCCAGGGGTTTAAGGTTCTTGAAGTCTTTGGCACTCCCTGGCCTCTTGTGTGGCGACTCCTGGGACCTAAGAGCTTCTGAGAGGCTGGTCCGCAGAAGTGCAATCTGTTCCTTCTGGGATTCCACTAGTCCCTGGAACACTCCGAGTAGCTGTGCCCCATCTAGAGTAACTGCTGGAACAGATAGAGGCGGCGGGAGTGCAAGAGTCTCGGGCACATTCTGCTCAGCTGGTTCTGATGTGCCTCCTACTGTGTTCCTGGTCTGAACCATTCTGAAAGATTAAGGGATAGGGAGTTCAGAATAGATTACTTGGAAATCAAGGGCGATAGGAAAAATTGATCAGAAGTGATATTAAGAATTGAAATCAGGACCCTATACTGTGAATGAGCTTTTCCTAGATTCCTCAATCTTATTGCAGGCCTGTTCGGTCCCTAAGTTGAAACCGAACAATTTAGTCGTTTGACCTGCATGGGCCACCACAAAAATGTGTCACGATCCGCACCCAGAAATTCGGACACGAGTGCGTGGGTACGTCCAGCCTACGTCGCAGTGTCGGCGGTAGTACGCTGTCTAGGGCATGATCACAGGTGATAAATCTAGCTCATTCACAATAATTAAATAGGCAAGGAAAAATAGCAGGAAAAGAATGCTAAGATTTTATAACCAGAATATGATAATCAAACCCAGAGTTTATTACAGAACCATAGATTATATCGGGGACAAACCCGATTACTAAGATGAAAGGAAATAAATAACTAATGCTAACTACTCTGCAGGAGTAGTCTTCTGGGTGGGAACCGGCTCTGCAACTGTATCACCTGCTGGCTCATAGGGTCCATAGTAGGTAGGGGAAAGGTTCTCGTCATCGCCTAAACAACGGATCCAGTCAGGAAAGGAGCAAAGTACACAATGCACAACAAGATTTAAGCTAAATATTTGTGACAGGTAGAAAATAACAACTGACTAAGCATCATGTTGAGAATATGCGTAAGTAAATAGTAAAATTAACTGAGAAATAATGCTATAAAACAAGACTAGAAGTAAAGTATGATTAATTGCTATAAACCAGAAATACGAGTAAAATAGGAAAAATGTGACAGGAAAAGTAACTGTAACGAGACAACAAGAACTGCAACAAGACATGAACTATGTGCGCGAACTTGTGCATTTAGAATACATAGTTGGCATGTAGGGGTTTATAAGGCTAATAAGGCCGTCATAGACGACTAGTGACTAGGAACAATCAAGTATAAGGCTGATGGTACAGTCGCGTACCAACAGCTAGTAACAGGACCTGGGGAAGGGTAAACTACATGCCTCCTAGTATTCTCCCACCCGACATGAAAAGCAAGACACGAAATACATTATTCAAGGCATGAAATCCAGTGTTCTAACTCTACATATAATCATCAATGGTACAAATAAAGCAGGGAATTTATTTATCATAATATAAAGGTTAAACTTGAAGTGCAGGTACTTGCCTGTTGTTTGGATTTGATTGATTTGGTTCTTCGGGGAAAAAGTCCAGAGATGAGTCCAAAAGCTGAAATAGACATTACCATCGCGCTCAGAAGATGTCAAATAGCTAGAAACGCCTGTCCTTGGGTCCGATTTGGAGACAAGGGCAAAAACGGCAGTTTCGGGTCAAAACGGGGTCCGCCGGTGGGCCCGCTTTGCACCGAAAAACGTGTCCGGGTCAAAGGTCTCCAAATTCACCAAACTTAGTGTCAACAGGTCAGGAACGCTGATACGAACCCAACGGAACTTCCAGATTTGGATTCCGGTGAGTCGAACACAAAATCGCCCGTCGAGCGGGGGCCTGTGGGGCCCACGACACGCGATTTCGTCAACGTTCTCAGAATCGAACCAAACTTGACCCACAGGACCAGCGTATCGCTACGAGTCCGATGGCGCAAGTTTCGTCTCGATCTGACGAGTGTACACGAAGTTAGGGCGAATTGCAGAAAGGGCGGATACGGGACGATGTCCGCGGATACGCGTTGATTCCGGTGTGCACGCACACCCGAATCAGCTTCCACGAAATCTCACACTTCCGTATCGACGATGCGTACGTATCTGTGAAGACCGCACGCAACCAAGTCGTCCCGTTTGGCGGGGCGGACTCAGTTCAGGGGTGAAACAGGGTCTGGTTTTTCCTATTTTTGGATCGCGATGTGCGATCACCACAGGACGCGATGCCCCGAACAGTTTATCCGGACACCGAGAGGGTCATACAGGCTTCACAGCGTAATTTGCGGAATTGAAAACGGAGCTACGAGGCAAAAGATACACGCACCTGAAGGGGACCCGAAAATCGGGGTCGAGACGTGTCCGTGTCGTGTCGGACACGACACGAAGAAAAGGGGATTTAGGGTTAGGGTTTGCGGGACTACGGCGGCCGACCGGAGGCTGAGGCGGCTCTGGCTAGCCGGAGGCGGTCGGGGGTGTTCGCCGGGGCGGGGCGGAGGCGTCGACGGGCGGGGCGGCGCCGGAGGCCGACGGGGGCGGCTCCAAAGGCTGCTGCTGCTGCTGTGGCCACCGCGGCTGCTGCTCGTCGTCGAGGGCGGTGGCGCAGGGTCTCGCGGAGGGTGGCGCCGGCGAAGAGGGTGGCGGAGCTGGGGGGAGGCGCCGGAGGAGGCGAGGCGGAAGCGGTGGTCGGGGAAGTTTGGCACGGCGGAGGGCCACCGCGGGGGGGGGTTTAAATAGGGGTGGCGAGGCGAGGGGGCTCCGGGCGGAGCGGCGGCTAGCTCGGGGGCGCGGGGGCGCGTGGCGCTGGCCGGGCGGAGCGGCGGGCGGCGCGGCCGGCGGGAGCGGAGCGGGGAGCGGATCGTGGGGGAGAGGGCTGGGAACGGGTCTACGGGTCGGTGGCGGGTCGGGTCTGGGCGGACCCGACCCGACCCGTTAAGGCAACGGGCTGGAGGGGACTGGGCCGGGCCGGCCCAATGGGCCGTGGGCTCGATTATAATAATAATAATAATAATAATAATTAGTTAATTAATTAATTAATTAGAAAATTATTTTTCTTAGGCATTTAAAAATAGGTCTGAGGCCCAGAAAAATCCAGAAAAATTACCCTAAGTCCAATTTTTCATTTTACACCCAAAAATATTATTTTCATAATATTTTAATATTATTTATTAACAATTTAAAAATTATTTATTAATTGAAAACCTTGATTTTAATTATAGAAAATTCCCAGAAAATTCTAGAAAATTGGGAAAAATCCAAGATTTAATAATTTAAAAATTCAGGGGGTTTACAGTCCGAGCCGTGTCTCCTCAGATAGCCACCAATAATGTGCATTGCCCATCAACTGCATCCGGACGACAGTCATCCAGCGTTCCCTTGGAAGCTCAGCTTCTTCTAATTGATATTGAGTGTTTGTGAGCCACTCATGAACTTCAGCGGGCTCCTCCTTGCCAAAAAAGGTACGGGGCTTCAGCTGGCAAAAATCGGTGATAGAGCCCGTCGTTGGCCGTCGTGCTGGTAGATTCGCCTGCTCCAGTGTGATTACTAGGCTGTGATGCAGAGCCTCTTGTTAAATTTGCTATTAGGCTTGCATCATTGCATAGATCATTTAAAATATCTGCTGTCCGTCCATAGCCTACCCTTGTGGGAATACGGGCATTGGTGGAGTGAATTACGTCGATGGTGGAATGTCATCTTACTGGATTCTCGAGGCATGCTGATTTGCTTGACTGCATTGTTGAGCTGATTGACCTTCACCTACTGGTGTCGCTTCTTCTTTATGGATAACCGTAACTCCTTGTGGTGTTCCTACAGGAATCTCGTCGCTTGCTGGTGGATCCATTACTCTGTATCCAAAATAAATGATAAGAGGCGTACAGAGGAATCAAGGCAGGATCCAAGTCAAGAAATTGATTCGAATCCGATATAGTGATCAAGAATGATTCAAGCAAGTGGATGAGATCCTATAACTTATCCTATCTTTGTTGTAGGCTTGCTCAGTTCCTAAGTTAAAACTGAAGCAATTTAGTCGTTGACCTGCATGGGCCACCATAAAAACTATGTCACGTTCCAGTCCCAAAATATCGAGGGACTAACCACGTGGCAATGGCCAGCAGCACACACTAATGGGAAACCCAATTTAATGGACCCATCAGGGTGTACTTAAGCTATAAAACAACAGTATGGCAATGGTACTAATCTCATCCACAGAAATAAATATAATAAATATCAGAAATATAAATCAACAATAAGTCTGAATAAAATATATATCGGAGAACAACCCGATAATAAGTCTGATACAATAGTCAATAGACAAGAAATAAATAGTATAACAATAACAAATACTGAGTATGGATAAAGCATATACTTAGGAGAAATCCTCGAAAATCAACTCGTCCTCGGTTTCTGGTACTACTCCAATATATGCACCTATTCCTGCTTCTACTCCTGCTAATGCTCCTGTCCCGTATACCTTGGGATAGATCTTCTCTGCTAATCCTGGGGACATAATCCGGATCCAGGTCCTCAGTTGACATAATAAGGTACAAGAATATCTCATGCCAAAAATAAATACAGTGCAATAATAAATGAATTAATAGGGTAAACTATATAACCAGCTAAG
The DNA here is from genome assembly GCA_036927795.1 of Iris macrosiphon. NCBI lineage: Eukaryota > Viridiplantae > Streptophyta > Magnoliopsida > Asparagales > Iridaceae > Iris > Iris macrosiphon. Next base: position 207,612,855 of record JAYESA010000006.1, on the reverse strand, counting down.
TGATATGCAAAATGAGAGCATCACTAGACTTAGGTTGAGACTACTATAAGCTCTGTGTCGGGGAGCCTATAGCAGATATACTATGTAATTATACTATTAATTTACTATATATTGGGCCTACGACACCATAATAAATTTATATATAAAATCATCCTGTAGCCTGTGTGTCTCTCCCTACCCAATGTAATCACACGTCTCATGTCCACGATGTTTCATGTGCATGTCACGCAAGATCATATCTAATGCAGCAAGTCATAATGATAGTTATGCACATGTAATATTTATGTCACGAATCATGAAACCTATACAGAATCACCATAAATATCTCAGGAAGATTCTGTCTCATGAACAGTGTCAGGTGTCATATGGTATGACGTACTTGATGATGCAAGCACGAAAAAATGTATAGGGTCTCGATATCCATCTCTAGGTGATGTTACACAACTCCGCGTACGGTGTTGACACACGAATCTTGTTCGGACGTTAAGTAGTGTCACACGGTCCTAGGTTGAACATATATATCACAAAAATAGAACAAGAGAATAATATGAATCAATTTACTGCAAGTATGGCAAGGTACACTTGCTTGGGGTTCTGGCTCCAACTGCTGCTCTGGTATCAGCAGAATTTGTAGGTACTCCTCCGAATGCTGAAATAAATTTTACCATCAGGTTCAGAAGATATCAAATAGCTAGAATTGCCTGTCCATAAGTCCAATTTGGACACAGGGGCAAAAGTGACAGTTTTTTGTCAAAGCGGGGTCCACATGTGGCCCGCTTTGCACCAAAAAATATGCCAAAGACAATATTTTCTAAATTTGTCAAACTTAGTATCTACAAGTCCATAACAACGATACGAACCAAACGGAATATCCAAAACTGGATTTCAATGAGCCGATCACAAAATCGTCCGTCAAGTGGAGCCGTGGGGCCTACGATACGAAATTTTGTCAACGTTCTCAGAATCGAACCAAACTTGGGTCACAGGACCAGCGTATCGCTATGAGTTCGATAACATAACTTTTGTTTCAATACGACGAGCGTACACGAAGTTACAACAAGTTTCAGAACATGGCCGATATAGGGCGTTGTCGACGGATACGCGTTGATTCAGGGGTGCACGCACATCCAAATTAACTTTCATAAAATCTCACATGTCCGTATTAATAGTGCGCACCTTTCGGTGAAGTCCACACACGACCAAGTCGTCCCGTTTAGCGGGACGCACCCAGTTTCGGGAAAAATATGGTATTTAAATAACCAATATTTTGGTTATTTTTACCCTCAAATTAAATACAACTAACAGCACGATAAATTACACTAAAAATAGAGTTAACAACTTGGTCAGGTGATCTAAATAATTGTTTAGGTGGATTTTGAAAACATTTCACAGATTGGTCGCAAAACGGTCACGAACTGGAGAGTTCGGACTAGGTTTCTAAATTTTCAGAAATAGGGTGATTTTTCCTGATTTTGCGTCGCGGTTTGCGATCGCCACAGGACGCGATACCCTGAACGAGTTGCACAGGGTTCGAGAGGATCATGCAGGGTACGTGTAGCAATAGACAACAAAAAATGAGGTGGCGAGGAGAGAAAAATGCTTACGGGAACAGGATGCCAGAATCGACTATATGTCGTGTTCACGCGGCGCGGCGCGACGGTGCTCGACCGACGGGTGGTATGCTTGGTGCTGGCGGCGCTGTGGGGTTGCTGGGTCAGAGGGGAGATGTCACCGGAGTGAAGCGGTGGAGCTGAAGGATAGGTCGTCGGGGTTCGTCGGGGTCAGAGGCGACCGGATCTGGCGGAGAGGGGCGGTGGAGGCGTTGGTGGTGATGGCGGTGAAGGGGTGGCCGTGGGGGTTTATATAGGAGGAGAGGGAGGGCGAAGGGCATCCGTTGGGGAGGCGACGGGTCGATGTTTAAGCGGCAGCGAGGAGGCGAGCGGTCGGTGGAGGGAAAAACGACCGGCAAAAGTTGAGCGGGGCGGCGGTCGGGATTCGGGCAGTTAGGAAATTTGGCATTTCGAGTTTCGGGTCGGGTTCGGGTATGGGTCCAACCCCACCCGCTAAGCTTGGTTTAGGTTTAGTTGGGTTTGGTTCAGCTATGGTTCATTTCGGTTTAATAATAAACCGGATTTATTTTGGTTTGTTTTAAAAACTTAGTTTTTAGGTCTTTAAAAATGGTTCCGGAGTCCAATAAATTCCAGGAAAATTATCCTATGTCTAATATTTTAATTTACACCCAAAAATATTATTTTTGTAATATTTTGATATTTATTTTAATACTTAAAAGTATTTAATTTAGAAGAACATTTATTTTAATTCCTAAAAATCACAGAAAATTATAGAAAATTTTAAAAATTTATTTTTTTAATTTCCTGAAAAGTCTGGGGGTTTACATCTAGACTTGGGGAGGCAGTTTAAGAGCCTCATTCAGGGGAGCATATCTATGGAGGAGTATGCTGCGGAGTGCAGCTGGTTGAACCAATTTGCAGAGTATTTGGTGAGAGTGCTGGAGGTTCGGACTATTCGTTTCTGTGAGGGTCTAAACTGGGAAGTGAAGATCCTTATTCTGCTTTTTATGAGACATACTTGGAGATACTTGCGGAGGCACGCTAGGTTGAGCGAGAGTTGGATTTGAAGTCCAAAAGAGAGCGTGATTCTTTTCTGGGGGCCAACAGCAGTGCAGTATCTGCCAAACGTCCTCATTTCCAGTCCAGGCCTTTCCAGCAGCCGCGCAATACCAGACTCCAGCTAGGGTACCATTTCACCAGGCACCACAATAGCAGAGATAGTTACAATAATCTTTTTGCCACTTCTGTAAGAAGCCCAGCCATATCTGGAAAGTTTTCAAAAAGAGGTTGGAAGTTTTTTTGTATTGTGGTACTGAAGCGCATCAGCTGAGGGAGTGTCCTTCCAATCCTTATCGTGCAGTTCAGGGAGCATCTTTAGCTCTGAGAGCACAGGCGAGACCACATGCAGTACAGTCGAGGGAGCCACTTTCGACCTAGCAGCAGCGTTATATCCAGCATCAGCAGCAGGGATGTGCACGTCAAGGACGAGCATTTGCTATGACCGTCGAGGAGGGCGAGCCCACCGGAGATGTCATTGCAGGTTCTATTCTTCTTGATTCTATTCCAGCTTTAGCTTTGTTTGATAGTGGTGCTTCCCATAGTTTTATATATTTTTTTTTTGTGCTGAAGCATGGTTTGGTAGCTGAGACTTTGCTTAGGACTTGCAAGATTATGATCGGGGGAGGCATTATCATGGTTAATGATATTTATAAGGATCGGAGAGTTACTCTAGGAGGCCGGGAGTTGAGTACGTGTCTATTTGTAATGCCACTTCCGAGCTACGACATTGTACTCGGGATGGATTGGTTGAGTAGGCACCGTGCTAGTATAGATTGTAGAGGAGGTAGAGTTTTGTTTGGTCCGCCAGGAGAGCCAGAGTTCAAGTTTGCTAGAGGAGCTGCGGAGTAGGAAGAAGACATTATTTGTGGAGCTACGATGGAAGACAAGGAGTTGCTGCATCCATTGATAGTAGAGTTCTTGGATGTATTTTCGGAGGAATTGCCAGAATTGCCACCAGATCGAGATGTTGAATTCTCTATAGACTTGGTGCCAGGTGCAGAACCAATTTTACAGCATGTCTATAGAGTAAAAAACAGTGAGCTGGTTGAGCTGAAGAAGCAGGTGGACGAATTGCAGGATAAAGGATTTATCATATCGAGTTCTTCACCGAGGAGAGCCCCGGTATTATTTGTACCGAAGAAGGATGGATTGGTGCGCATGTGCATTAATTACAGGGCATTGAATAATCTTACTATCAAGAATAAATACCCTTTGCCACGAATTAATGATCTGTTCGATCAGTTGAGTGGTGCCAAGGTGATTTCTAAGATAGATTTGAGAAAAGGCTACCACCAGGTGAAAGTGAAGCCGGAGGACATACCGAAGACTGCTTTTAGAACTCGGTATGGTCATTACGAGTTTATGGTGATGTCGTTTGGGTTGACTGATGCACCGACGGTATTTATGAACTTGATAAATAAGGTATTCCATCAGTACCTTGACAAGTAAGTGGTGGTATTCATCGACGACATACTCATATACTCGAAGACACTGGAGGAGCACGAGGAACAGTTGCGGATTGTGTTGGAGGTGCTGCGGAAGGAGAAGCTGTATGGAAAGTTGTCCAAGTGTGAGTTCCTCCTGGATAAGGTGGAGTTATTTGGGCATGTTTTGACTGGTGATGGTATTTCAGTGGATCCAAAAAAGATCGCAGCAGTGGAGTCTTGGAAGATCCCGAGTTCGGTAACAGAGATCAGGAGTTTCTTGGCATTGGAGGCTACTACAGGAAGTTTGTGCAAGATTTTTCGAGGATTACCGAGCCGATGACCAGACTCACCAGAAAGGATGTAGAGTTTATTTGGACGGAGGATTGCCAAGTTACTTTTGAGGAATTAAAGAAGAGGTTGATGTCTGCTCCTATTTTGACTTTGCCATCAGGGTCTGGAGGTTTTACTATTTATAGTGATGCATCGTGGAAAGGTTTGGGTTATGTTCTTCAGAAGAATGGGAAAGTGATTGCCTATGCATCCAGGCAATTGCGTTCTCATAAAAAAACTATCCTACCCATGATTTGGAATAGGCAGCAGCCATATTCGCCCTGAAGTTGTGGAAACACTATTTGTATGAAGAGCGTGTGGAGATCTTCACAGACCACAAGAGCTTGAAGTACGTTTTTACATAGAAGGAGTTGAATATGAGGCAGCGTCGGTGGTTGGAACTGATGAAGGATTTTGACATCTCTTTGCAGTATCATCCTGGGAAAGCTAATGTAGTTGCCGATGCTTTGAGCAGGTATCCGGTAGCTATGTTCTTGACATAGGATTGATATTTGTTGGAGGACTTGGAGAGCTTGGGCATTGAGGTGATAGTTCATGGTCTGGTTATGCAGATGTGGGGATTACAGATATACTCAGAGATGATGGATAGAATTAAGGAAGCCCAGTATGAGGATGTATCTCTGAGAAGCATCAGATCTCAGGTGAGAGCAAGATTGGAGGATGATTTTACCATTGCCGAGGATGGTTCTTTGTGGCATGGAGTTAGATTGTGTGTGCCTAGTGGAGAACTGCGTGAGAAGGTATTACAGGAAGCGCATCGCTCTCAGTATTCCATACATCCAGGTGCCAACAAGATGTATCGGGATATGCGAGAGAGTGTGTGGTGGTATGGCATGAAGAGAGAAGTGGCACAGTTTGTATCCAGATGCTTAGTATGCCAGCAGGTGAAAGCTGAGAGGCAGAGGCCAGGAGGTTTACTTCAGCCATTACCCATTCCAGAGCGAAAGTAGGAGAACATTACTATGGATTTTGTGTCCGGACTTCTATGATCTCCAAGAGGTAAAGACGCGATTTGGGTCATTGTTGACAGGTTGACCAAGTCGGCCCATTTTTTGCCTTTCAAGGTGGGTTTGTCTACGGAGAAGCTGGCAGAGATGTATGTGAGGCAGATCGTCAAAATACATAGAGTTTTCGTCAGTATAGTCTCAGATCGGGATAGTCGTTTTACTTCTCATTTCTGGAGAAGTTTGCAGGCGAGTTTGGGCACTCAGCTCAAGTTCAGTGCTGTATATCATCCCCAGACATATGGGAAGTCAGAGAGGACTATTCAGACTCTCAAGGATATATTATGCACTTATGTACTAGTTTTTGGGGGTTCTTGGGAGGACCATCTCCATTTGGTAGAGTTTGCTTACAATAACAGTTACCAGGCTAGTATAGAGATGTCACCATTTGAAGCTCTGTACGGTCGGAGATGTCGTACTCCCTTGTCATGGGATAATGTTGGAGAGAGAGTTTTGCTTGGGCTAGAAATGGTTGTGGATGCAGCGGAGAAGGTTCAGTTGATCAGAGACAGACTTCGAGTGGCGCAGGACCGACAGCGGCATTGGGCCGATAGCCACCGGAGACCTTTAGAGTTTGAGGTATAGTTTTAGATTTTGTTTTTGTGCTTGTTATTGGTTGTTTGTTATAGATTAAGTTCTTAAGGTGGTGTTTTATTTTAGGTGGATGGTTTGGTGTTTCTGAGGATTTCTCCGATATGAGGCACGATTTGCTTCGGTGGAGGCGGGAAGCTTAGTCTACGATTCATCAGACCTTTCACTATTCTAGAAAGGGTCAGTGCAGTTGCTTATAAACTAGACTTGACATCTGCATTGGAGGGAGTGCACAATGTGTTTCATATATCATAGTTGAGACGGTACGTGGCAGATCCTAGTCATGTGTTGGATCACTCAAAGATAGAGGTGGGCCCTACTCTTAGCTATCCAGAGCAGCCAGTTGAGATTCTGGATCGGAGAGAGAAGGTGCTAAGGAAACAGACTATTCCTTTGGTACGCATCGCATGGAGGCATCACTCTCCGGGAGAGTCTACCTGGGAGAGAGAGGATAAAATGCGAGAGCGTTATCCATATTTGTTTGTACCTTGAGGTATATTCTTTCATAGTTAAGTTCTGTTCTTTTATTATGTTTTGTTATTTTCTGGGGGTAGTTTTTGTCTTTGAATTTCGAGGACAAAATTATTTTAAGGAGGGTAGACTTGTCACTACCATATTTTATAGAAAAGGATATTTTAGTAATTTTATAATTAATTAAATATTTTGCATGTTAGATAATTATTTGTTGTATTATTTAATTATTGTTAGATGTTAGTTATTTACTTTGGAATTGTGTTAGTAGACCTAACTAGTTTAGTTTAGACTCATGGACCAACATGTATTAATTGTTAGAATTGAGCCCAACTAGAAAGCCCATTGATTAGGAGGAGGATTAATTTAATTAAACCATTAGACTAAAAGCTTTTCTCCTTAATTATTTTTTCATGAGAGGCCCCAAGGGATATAATGGATATTACATAGTGACTTGAGGAAGGGGTAAGGGGGGCCTATTAAAGAAGAAAGAAAAAGTTTCTCTCTCCTCTTTTCATTTGAAAACTAGATCTAGAAATTCTTTCAACCAAATTCCTTCTTTCCACATCATTTTTTCTACCAAATTTTATTCCAATTTCTTCCTAAATCACCATTAGAGACTAATGGAGCAAGGGTCTAGAAGTAGGAAGCAAGGATCTATAAAGTGGAGTAAGGATCTACAAGTTGGAGGCCAATTTTATCATATTTGGAGATTTTATTAGAAATCCATCTCCCAATAGGTACAATTCAGTTTTTTTTTCTTAATTTAGGTTCTAAATCTGAGAATTAACCATAAAAAATTAACCCATATGCATAGGCTACCCATAGGAATTTATTTTGTGTTCATAGGAGGCAAATTGAAAAAGTTATGGTACTTTTTATGTCAATTTTGGGAGAATTACGAGATTGACATTTGTCGTGTGTGTCAATTGGTCCTATAGATCAATTTGGCATGTACTTGTGTGTTTAGGGCTAGTGTCGTATCCATAATTGGGTACGTGTAGGTCGTATCCCAATAATTTGGTGATATGTGTTGATTTGGGGGTTTTTCCTCCTACACTGGACTTTGTGCATGTAACATGTTGACACGGACACATAAATTTGTATCTGACTCTTCGTATTGTTCATAAATAATATATTAGAATTGCTCGTGTCCTTCAGGGTACGTTTGGATGTGTGATTGACTCGTGTCGTAAGCGTATCCTAGATCTAGTGGGATACGAGTATGATACGATCCACGTGTTTGCGCAATTTATTTCTAGATCTACTTTTTCTTTGTTTTAGTCATTTTGATATGTAATTATATATATATATATATATATATATATATATATATATATATATATATATATATATATATATATATATATATATATATATATATATAGTAGTGTATATATGTATATGTTATGTGCATATATATGTTATCTATATATTTGTATGTTATGTATATATATATAATATCACTAATACGTGTACGTGTACGTATTAGTGACATATATATATATATATATATATATTACTATATAATGTGTTGTTATACTATATATATATATATGTTACTATATAATGTGTTTTTATACTATATATATATATATATATAAGTATATATATTAAGTGTTAGTATATATTAGAGAGAGAGGCAGCAGCAGTTTCAGCAACAGCAGCATTGGCGACAACAGCGGTTTCAGCAACAATAACAACAGTGAGCTTCAGCGACGGCAGCAGTTCAACAACAGCAACAGCAGCAGCCTTCAGCGACAACAGCAGCAGGAACCATAACAACATCAACAACAACAGTAACATCAGCCGTATCAACAATATTAGCGACGGCAACAACAGTCTTTGGCGACAGTTTTGCGGTATAGAGTATATCTATGTATTTATTATAGCTATTTAATATATGTATGGTATTAATATATTTGTATATATTTCCTAATTGGTATTTATGCATTAGTATACTATGTTTTTAATAGTTAGTTGTTAGCATATAGTTATTAATGGGTAGTTAGTATATATATATATGAAGTTTTGGCAATTACCTTGAGAAACCAAGGTAAGTATCAAGGTATTTGGGAATACCCAAAGTATTGGGTTTGGGTATCAAGATTGAGGTTTAGTTGTGCGATACTGAGTTGGTTCAAAATCAAAGTATCCATTTAATATTTATAATTAGGATTTTATATATGTTGTTTGATATGCATATATGATATTTATATATTGTTTGCGTATCCTAAAATACGGTATCCTAGTAACCTAAGAATTAGCTTGTATGACCTAGATTCATAGTGTATGAACCCAACATCATTGAGATAGAATCATGCAACCTAAATATAGGTAGTTTGACCAAGTTTGACAAATTTGACTTAGAGTTGACCTAGTTTGACTTTTTGACTTAGAAATAGCTCTTTGACCTAGATGCTGACTAGTTTAACTTATTTTATTTTTGAAACCTTATATTGATGTTATATTCCATATCTAGGTCTTTGAGATACTGTATCAGACATCTGTGAGACTATTTATTGGACTTCAGGCGAGTATATTATTCTCTGATAGTTTCTCATTTATGATATCCTCTATGTTCAATGTATCTAGTGTAGATATCCTTGTTCTCTTGACACGATGGTTACACGGATTAGTATATCCGAATCTCGTCATGAGATGTTATTCCTTGGTATATAGTTTATCTTGTGCAAATCTTGTTTTATTGATTATCTTGTACATGTACAGATATTGATTCTCTGGAAGACTAGTTATCTTCTTGGAAAATCCCGTGCCATAGCGTACCATTGTTGGATCTACTATACCAGTTGGGGGTGGAGAGTATTTTAGTGTAGATATGTGATCATACCCTCCTTGCGCTTGTCTTGTTCCTTGTGAGTATTGATCATACACTGCACATATGATTAACCAGGCTATTTACTCTCGTACAAGTTCCCAAGCCGATCAAATGTTAAGCTAGTACTCACACACTTAGACATTAGTATTCTTGTTCATTGTCATATTGTTCATTATTATATTTATTCCATTATTTCCTTATTGAATATCTCTTATATCTATTGTTGCATCTTGTATATTTACATCTATTTAATGTTACATAGTTTTTACCATTGATTAGAACTGCTGTTAGAGATGTACTATGCTCCTTTCCTAACTGGATATTTTTTTTTAGATGACACTAAGGAGTGATACCTACATATTATGGACCTCAGGATGTTGTGGGTTTAGAGTCAGATACCCTGGCTCAGGAGGGACTTATCCCAACTGAGACAGATGACCCAAGATTAGTAGCTTCGTAGTATTCTTTGTACTGGATTTGTCTCCAGCTTATTTTGTTAGTATTCTTTCAGACTCATTGATGTTATTATTTTAGACTCATGAGTTGTATGTGACTATTCTATTCTTTATCATATTCGTGCTCATTCCATCTTAGATCTGTGATTGAGTATATTGATATTGTTGGTGGTTCATTATATTGCTAGATAGATTACCCAGACAGTGTTCTACCGTCGATTCTGCGACGTAGGCTGGACGTTGTTTCCGACTTGCATCCCTACATCGGGTGTGGGTCGGGACAGTTTCCAGAAGAGATACTTGGAATATCTCTAGATCGAGAGATTGAGTTTATAATTGATACCTTTTTGGACACTCATCTGATATTTAAAGCACCGTACATGATGGCACCTGCAGAATTAAAGGAATAAAAAACACGACTACAAGAATTGTTGGACCGTGGATATATTCACCCAAGTATTTCACCTTGGGGAGCTCCGATATTGTTTGTAAAGAAGAATGACAGGATAATGCGGCTGTGCATTAATTATTGAGAGCTGAATAAGGTAACAGTGTAAAATAAGTATCATCTTCCAAGGATAGATGATTTATTCGACCAGCTTCAGGGTGCGACCATGTTTTCAATGATTGATCTTCGCTCACATTATCATCAATTGAAGATTAAGCCCGATGATAGGCCAAAGTAGGCATTATATACTAGATACGAACATTATGAGTTTTGGTTATGCCATTTGGTTTGACCAATGTTCCTACAGCTTTCATGAACACGATGAACAGAGTATTTTGACCCTTCTTAAATAAGTTTGTGCTCGTGTTCATCGATGACATCTTAATTTACTCGAAGCATAAGGAAACTCACACTGAATATATGAGGATTGTACTACAAATACTTTGTGAACATAAGTTATATGAGAAGTTAAGTAAATACAAGCTTTAGATGAGTAGAATGTCATTCTTTGGACACGTTAAGGCGTTTCAGTTTACCCATAGAAAATTGAGATGGTATTGGATTGAAAAAAAACCTACATCAGCTAGTGAGATCCGAAGTTTTCTTGGATTAGCTGGTTATTACCAAAGATTTGTAAAGTACTTTCGAAGATTGTGTCGCCTATGAATCACCTCACTTTGAAGGGTATAGCATTTAAATGGACAAACGGCTGTGAGATCAGTTTCTAAGAACTAAAGCAGCGGCTCATCTCAACACCAATTCTTGTTTTTTCGAAAGAAACTGAAGGAATTTAGATCTATAAAAATGCATAGGGACTCGAATTAGGGTGTGTTCTCATGCAACATCGAAAGGTGATAGATTTTTCCTCAAGACAGCTTAAGCAGCATGAAAAGAATTACCAGACACATGATTTAGAACTTGCTATAATTGTGTTCGCATTAAAATTGTGGTGATACTCTCTATGGTGTGTCCTGTGAGATCTTCACGGATCACAAGAGCCTGAAGTATATCTTCACATAAAAGGAATTGAATTTGAGGCAAAGGCATTGGTTGTAACTAATAAAGGATTATGACTTGTCGATTACTTACATGTCTGGTAAAGAAATTGTTGTGGTTGATGCCTTGAGTCAAAAATTTGTTGGATCATTAACAGTATCGAGTAGGTTGCTATGAGATTTGGAAGAGGAGGACATTGAATTTAGAGTTTTCAAACTCAGGGAGCACAACTAGCTCAATTGCAGCTAGAGTCGAGTTTGCGAGGAAAGATTAAGACCTGGCAAAAGGACAACATATTCCTGTAGAAGATACGCGAGTTGATTTCAGTAGAAAAGGCAAATGATTTTATGAAGAATGAGAACGAAACATTGCGGGTTAAGGTAAGACTCTACATTCCCAATGACGATGAGCTCATGAAGGAAATCCTAACTGAGACTCACTATGTGAAGTATTCCTTACACTCGGGAAGCACTAAAATATATAAGAATTTGTGCACCCCATTTTGGTGGCATGGCATGAAGAAGGATGTGGCATTGTTTGTATCGTAGTGTTTAGCTTGTCAGCGTGTTAAAGTGGAATATTGGAATCTCGTTATTCTGCAATAGAAGTAGAAACATATTACCTTGGATTTCATAGTAGGTTTATCGAAGACGCAACAAGAAAATAATACAATTTTGGTCATTGTTGATAGGCTGACCAAGTCGACTCATTTTATCGCGATTAAGTTTCATGGAGCGTTGATCGATTTGCTCATATCTACATGAATAAGATTGTCCGTTTGCATGGGGTGTCAGTCTTAATAGTATCATATAAGTATGGGCAATTTTTATCTCGTTTCTAGAATAGTCTTTAGTCGGCGATGAGCACTAAGTTGAAATTCAACTTAGCGTACCATCCGTAGACTGATGGACAGACGAAAAGGGTAAATCATATCCTTGACGACATGTTGCGACTATGTGTACTAGACTTGAAGGTGAATTGGGACACTCAACTACCGTTAGCGGAGTTTTCCTATAACAATAATTATCTAGCAAGTATCTAGATGGCCCCGTACGAAGAACTTTATGGACAAAAATTTTAATTACCGATATGTTGGGATAAAGTCGGTGAACAACAGGTTCTTGGACCAAAACTGGTGGAGCAGGCCGTCGAGAAGATTCGCATGATACGTAAGAGGTTTCAAGTTGCTCAAAGCCAACAGACGAGTTATGCGGATGATCATCGACGACCGTTGGAATTTATGGTGAATGATCATGTGTTCTTGAAGGTAATACCCATGCAAATACGGTTCGGTTAGGGAAAGATAAGTTTAAGATTTGTTAGACCTTTTGAGATTTTGGAGAGGGTTGCACCAGTGGCTCACTACCAGGGTAACATATATTAGCGATGCATAAAAATGTCGCTAAAAGGTAACATAATATCGCTAAAATAATTTAGCGACATAATTAGCAACGTTTTTATGGTGTCGCGTATTTCATGGTCGTTGACAATAAAAATGTCGCTACTCGTCGCTGTAGCAATGTATATTTGCGACGATATGACATCGTAAAATATACGACGATTAGCGATGTGTCGTCGTTAAATGGCGACGTAATATTTGGTCGCAAAATGTTGGTACATTAGCGACATTATGAGTGATGTTTTGCTACAACAATGCTGACATGGCAAGTTTTGCTATGTCAGTATGTTAGCGACGTTTAGCAACATACTAGCGACGTTATTGGTATCAGGTAGCGACGTTCTGATAATTTTTAGCGACGTAAATGTACATCGCGGAATGTCACAATACGTCGCTAAATAAAAGTAAAATTTAAAAAAAAATATACAGTTTATAAAATATTTTCCAACAAAACTCTACATGCAGTTATATATTTATAGTTTATATAAATAGACTCGGAGCAACCCTCCGTTGAATATCCTGGGTTCGTCGAATCCTTCGGTGGAACACTCAACACCGGTAATTTTTGGTATACAGTTAATATGAATATTAAACTAAACTCACATATAAAAAATCTACAAAGTCATATTACACTAAATATCTCCCAAGAAGTAGATAAATAAATTTAACATAAGTGTCACATGCGTCTCAGAATATAATAAAAAGTATGAAATAAATACATCAAAGACCCAAGAATGGGCCAATACACACAAACACACTAAAATATTCAAAACAAGGACTACTACTGATCAGGAGGAACACCATATATGTGATAGAAGGAACTCATACTTCTCTTGTGAAAGCATCATTGATGCCGATTTAGGAGGTAGTGATGGAGGTAGTGTCGATGTCGGCGGACCAGGAGGACGTATCTGCTACAATGCTAGCAGTCGAGTATTATATGAATCAATGGCAGATACCACCCTCGAAGTTTTCTCCGCCATCGACTGGCTCAACAAATCCTGCACCACATGGATCCTCACAAGTGAGTCACTCATGGTCGTATGCGACCCCTCCAGCTCTATTTGTCTGTGCTCCGTAGACACGACCAGAGTTGCCAAGCTGTGCTCTGTCGTCTGGCCCATAGTTCTGAGCTCCATAAGGCTGTATTGTATCGTATGGCTCAGAGTCCTGAGCTCCATAAGGCTATTCTCGTACGAATCAAATGTGCGGTGATCATCGCATCATCCGTCTGTGGCACAGACTATGGCCACTCCATAATCCTCCTTAGCAACTTGTCATGCAGGTCAGCAATCTGACGGTCAATGCTCTCCAGGGCTCGTGCCGACGCCTGCGAAGGCTGAGAGGAATGCACACTGACAGAGGAGGCCCTGGATAATTGCGCCGTAGTACGTAACCCTCTAAAGACCACCAACGGCGGTCATCCAGAGCTTGTCCTCCGACGGAGCTATAGAGGGCTGCGAGGAAGTACCAGCCCCTCCCTCTGTAGGTGCACTAGCAGTCGCTCGCTCACTTAGTTTCAGATACTCGTCCTAGAAAAGTGGTTGCTAACGTCCAAGTTACTTATTACTAAATATATAGATATCTATTTGTATATTTTCTAAGTTATATTCAAACTAACACAGTAGTAAAACGTACATAGGTCTGTGTGGCCTTCTCATCGATGAGCTTTTCGATCTTCCGATGGGTGGCCAGGAAGACTGTCACTATGTTGGCGTCCTCACCCCTCTGTACTTGTTAAAAATTATATTATTTGTTATTAAAATTAAACATATTATCCTACTTATATTAAAATAATATATATTTAATAGAATACATACCAGACGACAGAAATATTTTGTTATGGGAATCGAGCCATCATACCACTTTTCTGCCTTCGACCTAGCCGTCTTTGCCTTCTCCAATTGTTCCTTGTACTTGGGTTCATCGAATCTCGCCTTCATCATAGTCCACTGCTCAGGCGTGATCCAATCGTAGATCGGTTCTCCATCGCAATCTTGGACCTTCTGGTCGTTGATCTCATCAAGGATCAGCACGGCAGCGACGGCAGAAAACTGCTCCTAATCTTCTCAGCCCGTTGTGGTGGATAGAAATAGATTTTCTACAAGAAGTAAAATAGAGAGTTACATAATATGCATAAATAATTATTAAAATTAAAAGTAAATATATTTTAACCTTGAAGTGGGCAAACCAAAATACCTTCCTATCTTTAGGAGCATCTGAGTAGTTGATCCAAGGTCCACCATAGTTCTGCCTCAGAAAATGCTCCAGTGCTCTTTGTACCACCGAGGGACGATATCTATAAAATAATAATTAAATTCATGAATATATAGATGTAAACCCCCTCACCCAAAATAGGTATTTTGTGTGTATTTTATATTATTATATTTATTATAGATGTTGAATTTCTTTAGAGTATTCTCTTAGTTAATTAGAAAATAAATTTCTTGATATATTTACTTATATAAATATTTATTTAGAATTATTTAAGTTATTTTAGATTTTGGAGATTTTCTAGAATTTTTGGTAATTAAAACTTAGGAAACATAAATTTTTTGGACTTTCATGATTTACTATGAGACCATACTTGAATGTTGTTATTACCAAACATTTATTTTAGAGTTAAAATATTTAAATATATTTTTCTATAATTTATTTAGATTTTAATTAATTATTGGATTTTTAGAATTATTGAGGATTTATTTGGATATATAAAGTCTTAATATTAGATAGAGCTAATTTAGTGTTAATAGATATTAATAAGATTATATATAAATTATTTGTATTATCTTTAATTCTATTTAAGATTATAAATTATTGAGATGAACTCAAACTCTATTTTAAATTAATTCAAATCCTGAGCCTACTAGGAAAACAACTTCATGCATATCCTATCCTTATTTAAACTGATCCTAATCATATCCAAATTAGCCAATCCTAGTCTTATTCAATTAAACAATCTTCACCATTATAAATACCTATTAGACTTATGGAATAAACTCATCTTTCATTTTTTTTTTATCCCCAAACTCCTCTCTTTTTCGTCCAAAAATAGTCAAAATTTGTCATAAATTCAGCCTCATTTTCTAGTAGTTATGACGACTTAAAAAGACGATATCTCCTAGCTCCGGACTTCAAACGCTCTCCAATTTTTTTTGTTAGAATCATATCAAGGTTAGTTTTCTGAATATATAAATTATTTCACTAATTTCAGAACCTATTTTTCCATAATATTCCGAAAGTGCCAGCTGTCCGAAATCAGACGCGTTTTCGTATTTTTGAGATTTTTGGAGATCCCGAACTCGGAATTATGAATCGTTTGAAGTTTCAGAAAGCTGACATGATGAATTTTCAGAAAATTATTTTTTAAAATTTTAAAATATAATTTTATTCTACTGTAAAATTTGTGCAACGTAGACGTAAATAAAAACTACCAAAAACTGTCATCTGTGCGCCCTTGTGGCCATAACTCTTTACCGACTTGTGATTTTATGAAACTGTCGATTCCAGCATTCATGTAGCATTAAAATCTATAGAATTTCACACACAAATCTAGGATATGAGTTGGTTGATTTTTTGGTCAACAGATCGCCTCGATTTGCGTACCACGGATCACAAATCAATAAAGTTAACTTTCTTTTGACCAAAATTAGAGTTTAATAATAAAATCAGATTATAATAAGATTAAAATAATATTTTAGATTAATTTATTCAGAATTAAAATAAATTAAAATGGAGGAACCTATTCACCCACTTTTGTAACCTAATTTGTTTAATTTATGTGATGGGTAGATCAGACGACGCCTTGAGTTGTGACTTCATCCTTTTTCAGAGCAGGCAAGTATACCTTGCCATTGTACTATTATTTATATTTCATATTTGCATGCATCTTTATTTTTTGTCTTAGTTCATATATTTTAACTGTTATATAAAATGCGCGCGACGGTGTCGTCGCGATATATTTTTATTTATGTATTGCATTGACCTTGTTTATGAGACTACCCCATTATCATGTAGCATCATTAGGTTCATTGGCCGTGACACAGTTGTTACATGATTTGTGAGTCTCATATAGATCACGGACTGGCGTGCAGGGTTTGGCCTCCTGTACGTGTGGACCGTGCGTTAGGAATAACTGCTGTTAGAAACTTTATATGCTAGTAGACTTAGCAGTTATTAGAGGTCTATGGACATAGCCTATTGTAGTACGGTGGTCCCATCCTTGTCCTTGTTTGGTTGCAGGATTAGGCTAGGGTACTAAGAATAGGCTATGAACCAAATTGTGTCATGGATGTGACATGCTTAGAACATTGGGTGGGGAGAACAACAAGTACCACATTTGAGCTCCTTTACACTTTTCCTTCTGTAACCCGGAAGCTCCGCTGGAGATACGGGCGGTGATGACCCCTATACTACTTGGCGGGCCTCCGCCGTTCAAAAGACGACGTGCCTTTGAGGCCCCTGGTTCTCTGAGAGAGTCATGCCAATCCCAGTTTTCAGCCAGATAGCTCACTTGTGGGGAAAGTTGTTCTTAACTGCATTCACTTAGACGGTTAGGTGACCCCTTTGGATATTTATTTCAGTACTTTATTGGCATGTGTTTAAGTATCTTGTTATGTCCCTCTGAGGACCTGGTCCCCTGCCAGGTGTATCTGTTCTTGAGTATTTACAGGAGCGCAGATTTGGATGGCTATATGCTTCGTGGATGTCTTCTCTTCGAGCCATGATTGATAGCTGGTATTCTTATATTGTGTTTGTTGTGGTGTTCTTATATTGTATTTGCTTTTATATTCTAGTTGGTAGTGGATTTGTTTCCATCCAACTACCATCCTTAGATACTTCTTATTGAGATCTAGTTTCATAGATTCTGGTTATTTATTTATATTTAATTTTCTGTGGATGAGATTTAGATTATACCCTGTGACTTGTGATATATTTATACCACTTGTGGATTTGATATTCATATTACAGCGTACGTATGGATTTGGTTTCCATATATTGGAGTCGCCATATCCATACGGCTGGCATGCTTACGTGTCCTAGTCCTACGTATTTTTGGGACTGGGGCATGACATGTTTTAGTGGTGGCCCATGCAGGTCGAGAGCATATTGTCTTGGTTACGTTACTGTACCGAACAAGCCTACACCTAGGAATATAGTATAGGATCTCATCTACAATTGACTATGATTCGCTCTCTTTCCCGTCCATACTATTCGAATAATTGTATCCTGCTTGATTCATGTACTTCCCTGATAATTCCTTGAGTATAGTCCCCTCCTAGAATATAGAAGTCCCTGTTGTTAGATAATAAGTAGGGTAACCTTCCTATTAAGAGTATAACTAGATATTGACATATCACTAAGTTTAGAATACCTAATGAACCCTAACATCCCTTACCTGTAGATTACTTGACCATTACCCCTTGATGTACTTATGAAGACTTGAGATAGTATAAACACTACTAGAGTTAGTTAGAGATTTTACCATAATGTTTGACCCTAGTATTGAGGAGCCAATAGAAATCCAAGGTTAAGTATTAGGACTAATCTAGCTTTTCGTGGTGAGATAATACTAAAGAACTATAAATTTAGCTTTTGTCTTAATAGTAGCAGACAGTAACTTAGAAAGCCAAGAGCAATGAATATAACATTTACCTTGATCATACCTTGGACACAGATATTAGCATAACTTTTTCCCTTAGGAAACCATGACATTATCAATAGCCTCTCTATTTTGATTTTATGACTTGTTCCTCTGAACCCTTAGCTCTCGCTATTAGTGCGACGATTGAATTTTTTTCTCTTATCTTTTAACTCGTGCCCTCTGACACTTCTGATTGTAGGCCAAGTAATTTTATTCTGTGTTAAGGACATATAGTTACTAGGATTATAGTTGTTAATGTTAAATTTGAAATTATGTACTTAATAGTTAGAACTTGATAGTTGAGTATTCATTTAGGTTATAATTTATGATTATCCCTTAGTTTTAAATCACGTAACTTGTACCCCCACCTCGATACGAGCTATATCCCCTTTTCCCTTGAGGCTAGTAACTTCTCCATTCTTACTATTGACACATGTTCTATAAGCGCTATGATTAAGACTTGAGGTGACCATTACCTATATAATGTAATATGATACCCTAATATGTACCAAGATCTTTTCTGTATGTACCCAATAAGAGTTTATACTTTATTTACAAGAACAATATTATTTTGTAGGACCCCCTTAAGACTGTCATAGTATTAGTTTATTATTTTAAGTTGGGTAGTATGCCTCACGACATATTATCACATAGCCCTATTGACCCATTGATGAAGTATAATAGGATGACACAACTTTAAACTTGCATAAGAAGATATTATTTATTCATACCGTAGGAATTAGAGGCCCATACCCTATTTGGTCAACTAGCAACTTAGACAAGGAGTTAGTATGACAACTGTAGAGATTGTGGAGTCTTATTTCTTTTGTGAACTTGAATTATTTTTTAACTTCTCTCATCATAATCCAACGTTATATTTTCTGTGCTACCTCGAATTATGCTGCTATTATAGCCTAGTTTTGCAAGCTTAATCTTATATCGAGCTTGTTCATGACATATGTGTTATTGGGGCCTGATCAACCACACTAAAACAAATTGTCTAATCATAATCAGTGTATTATGGTCTAGCTAGACATAGTGTACTTGATTCGTCATTCGTATAACTACTTTACGTGGATTGAGATATATAGTCGACTAGTAGACGAATATACTTGCCCCTAGACATGTCTGACATATCTTATTGGTTACATAACTGTACTGATACGAGCATGTGAATAAGAATTACCAAAATAGGATTTCAATCCACAACTGCCTTGACAATTCTCTTTTGAATTCTCTAATCGCCTTGAACCCCATACTTGTATTCTATTACCTCCCCCTTGAACTCTTTATTATTGTTTTCCGTCTTTCCCTATTTCGGAAAGACGAATCTTGTGCTTGGTATGAGTTGATACACAGAGAGTACTAGATATACCCATAGGCCAATCACATTACTAGATGACTATCTTTTATAATTGATTAAGGGCATATCATATGTGATATACTTGGTGTTAAATTTTTGAGGATTGAATAATATGATTAAATAATTTGAGGAATATCTTTCTTAAACGTATAGCCTTATGGGATAGATGGGTAAATTTTAAGTTGGGTAGAAGTTGCATTGTCAACTTGAGAGAAATTTCTTTTAGATTGTGATCAAGTAAGATTAGATTGGGAGATTCAAGTCATTTTGATTTTGAGAAATTTTAAAAGAAGGATTAAGATAATAAGGATTTAACAAATTTTAAAATCTTGATATTGCGGACCAAATATTTATACTTTGAGCTCATGATTTAAATTTTGAATATTGAAGGTTGAATCATCGATTTAAATTTTGAGGATAAATATAGAATTTTAAACTTGAACAATTGGTAAATTAGATTTAAATTTTATAATTTGTTGATTTGAATTAAAAGTTCAATTTTGATTGTTGGGTCACCTATTTGAAATATTGAGGATGTAAATTGAGTTTAAATATTTGAAGAGTACAAAATTCTTAAGTTGAGAATAGGAATAAGATTTGATTAGAATTGTTTATTGTTTAAAGTCTAGAGGAGATTATGATAGTTGAAAATGGTGATATAAATTTTGTTGTGGGATGTCATATAGATTTGAGTTAGATTTGGATATTGATTATTTAAAAATCGAGAAGAGATTACGACAGGTTAAATTTTGATTTAAACATTGGTTATTTTAATTTTGAAGTGATTGCGATGGATTTGAATATATTTTGTTATTTAAATTTTTGGAAGAGATTGTGATTGACTTACCTTATGTACGAATGTGAATGATTTATCAAACTATGCCTTATTTTTAATTTCGAGGACAAAATTCTTTTAAGTTGGGTAGATTGTAAATCCCATCACCCAAAATAGGTATTTTGTGTGTATTTTATATTATTATATTTATTATAGATGTTGAATTTCTTTAGAGTTTTCTCTTAGTTAATTAAAAAATAAATTTTTTGATATATTTACTTATATAAATATTTATTTAGAATTATTTTAGGTTATTTTAGATTTTGGAGATTTTCTAGAATTTTTGGTAATTAAAACTTAGGAAACATAAATTTTTAGGACTTTCATGATTTACTATGAGACCATAATTGAATGTTGTTATTACCAAACATTTATTTTAGAGTTAAAATATTTAAATATATTTTTCTATAATTTATTTAGATTTTAAGTAATTATTGGATTTTTGGAATTATTGAGGATTTATTTGGATATATAAAGTCTTAATATTAGATAGAGCTAATTTAGTGTTAATAGATATTAATAAGATTATATATAAATTATTTGTATTATCTTTAATTCTATTTAAGATTATAAATTATTGAAATAAACTCAAACTCTATTTTAAATTAATTCAAATCCTGAGCCTACTAGAAAAATAACTTCATGCATATCATATCCTTATTTAAACTGATCCTAATTATATCCAAATTAGCCAATCCTAGTCTTATTTAATTAAACAATCTTCATCATTATAAATACCTATTAGACTTATGGAATAAACTCATCTTTCATATTTTTTTTTATCCCCAAACTCCTCTCTTTTTTGTCCAAAAATAGTCAAAATTCGTCATAAATTCAGCCTCATTTTCTAGTAGTTATGACGACTTAAAAAGACGATATCTCCTAGCTCCGGACTCCAAACGCTCTCTAGTTTTTTTTGTTAGAATTATATCAAGGTTAATTTTCTGAATATATAAATTATTTTACTAATTTCAGAACCTATTTTTCTATAATATTCCGAAAGTGCCAGCTGTCCGAAATCATACATATTTTCGTATTTTTGAGATTTTTGGAGATCCCGAACTCGGAATTATGAACTGTTTGAAGTTTCAAAAAGATGACATGATGAACTTCCAGAAAAGTATTTTTCCAAAATTTAAAATATAATTTTATTCTACTGTAAAATTTGTGCAACGTAGACGTAAATAAGAAACCACCAAAAATGTCATTTGTGCGCCCTTGTGGCCATAACTCTTTACCGACTTGTGATTTTATAAAACTGTCGATTCCAGCGTTCATGTAGCATTGAAATCTATAGAATTTCATACACAAATCTAGGATATGAGTTGGTTGACTTTTTGGTCAACAGATCGCCTCGATTTGCGTACAACGGATCACAAATCAATAAAGTTAACTTTTTTTTGACCAAAATTAGAGTTTAATAATAAAATTAGATTATAATAAGATTAAAATAATATTTTAGATTAATTTATTCAGAATAAAATAGATTAAAATGGAGGAACCTATTCACCCACTTTTGTAACCTAATTTGTTTACTTTATGTGATGGGTAGATCAGACGACGCCTTGAGTTGTGACTTCATCCTTTTTCAGAGCAGGCAAGTATACCTTGCCATTGTACTATTATTTATATTTCATATTTGCATGCATCTTTATTTTCTGTCTTAGTTCATATATTTTAACTGTTATATAAAATGCGCGCGACGGTGTCGTCGCGATATATTTTTATTTATGTATTGCATTGACCTTGTTTATGAGACTACCCCATTATCATGTAGCATCATTAGGTTCATTGGCCGTGACATAGTTGTTACACGAGTTGTGAGTCTCATATAGATCACGGACTGGCGTGCAGGGTTTGGCCTCCTGTACGTGTGGATCGTGCGTTAGGAATAACTGTTGTTAGAAACTTTACATGCTAGTAGACTTAGCAGTTATTAGAGGTCTATGGACATAGCCTATTATAGTACGGTGGTCCCATCCTTGTCCTTGTTTGGTTGCAGGATTGGGCTAGGGTACTAAGAATAGGCTATGAACCAAATTGTGTCATGGATGTGACATGCTTAGAGCATTGGGTGGAGAGAACAACAAGTACCGCATTTGAGCTCCTTTACACTTTTTCTTTTGTAACCCGGAAGCTCCGCTGGAGATACGGGCGGTGATGACCCCTATACTACTTGGCGGGCCTCCGTCGTTCAAAAGATGACGTGCCTTTGAGGCCCCTGGTTCTCCGAGAGAGTCATGCCAATCCCAGTTTTCAGCCAGATAGCTCACTTCTGGGAAAAGTTGTTCTTAACTGCATTCACTTAGACGGTTAGGTGACCCCTTTGGATATTTATTTTAGTACTTTATTGGCATGTGTTTAAGTATCTTGTTATGTCCCTCTGAGGACCTGGTCCCCTGCCAGGTGTATCTGTTCTTGAGTATTTATAGGAGCGCAGATTTGGATGGCTATATGCTTCGTGGATGTCTTCTCTTCGAGCCGTGATTGATAACTGGTATTCTTATATTGTGTTTGTTGTGGTGTTCTTATATTGTATTTGCTCTTATATTCTAGTTGGTAGTAGATTTGTTTCCATCAACCTACCATCCTTAGATACTTCTTATTGAGATCTAGTTTCATAGATTCTGGTTATTTATTTTTATTTGATTTTCTGTGGATGAGATTTAGATTATACCCTGTGACTTATGATATATTTATACTACTTGTGGATTTGATATTCATATTACAGCGTACGTGTGGATTTGGTTTCCATATATTGGAGTCGCCATATCCATACGGCTGGCATGCTTACGTGTCCTAATCCTACGTATTTTTGGGACTGGGGCGTGATAATAGATATAATTATTTTAAAAATGTTAACTATTTAACTTACTTTCTCACCCAGATCTCCATCCTCGTCTCACCCAGAGGCGCGCATGGAGGATCGCTATGATCATAAGCAGACAGAGTTGGTTCGACCTCCTCAATCTGCTCATTTGACTCTATGGTGTCATCAGCAGGAGGAAGGCTGGATGGGGAGTAGTCTCGGGCATAGAACTGCTGGTCCCAGGAGTACTGCCACGTACCGTCGACGGAGTCAAAGATCTGACTGGTCGGTACTATGGAGTACTCCGCGATGAGGATCCAGAACCAGTAGCCGGTACCGAAGAAGCACTCTGTCTAGAGGATCTACCTCTGTATGATCTTCGTCGTCCTGCCATACCTGATAATAACATATGATGATAAAACAAATACACACACTTATAACAGTTCATCAAAATAGACAAACCCTGAGCAACCCTCCGTTGAATTTCCTGGGTACGAAATATCATAATAAAAAAGTATCACAGTCACACAATAAGCACGATGTAAAAGTATAACAGTCACACAATAAGCACAATATAAAAGTATCACAGTCATACAATAAGCACATTCCACATTAAATATAGATATTATATTCCATATTAAAAAAATAGTACATGACTAGAGTTCTAAATAGATTTTATTTTACTTTTAATCATCTTCTGAAAATTTATCTTCTTCGTTTTTCTCGTCCCCCTCTTCCTTCTCATATTCACGTTCATCTACTTCGTCTTCCTCTTCGAATAATTCTACCTCTTCCACACGATTAGACGTGTAATGAAAAACTTTCGTTGAGTCCACATCTATAATATTTGTTACAATAGGTAGCTCATCTTCTTAATAAGCTATTTTGTTAACGTCAAAGATATTTCTAGCTTTCGTCTTGCATACTGCCCCCAGCCCGACCTCATTGTTCCCCGTTTAGGATAAGTTGTGAAGTACACGAGCTGAGCCTGACTTGATAAAACAAATGGTTCATAGCTTTGATATCGACGCCAGTAGTTTATATCCACAAGACTATGCTTGTCCATTTTTTGACCTTGATCTTAGATCGGATCGAACCAATCACACCTGAATAATACGATCTTAGCAGTCTTTGTTCCATAATTATATGTCAACTCAATAATCTTTTGTAAGATGCCATAAAAATTATTGCGTTGATCGACATCTTTGTAGCTCGAAGATCTGATACACAAACAACTATTTCTTGTGGAATTGAGATCTAAGAAGCTGTCTCTTATCGGGGCTTTTGTTGAATTGAACCTAAATCCATTCACACAGTAGCTTGGCCAAATTTTGACGGCATAAATTGGTCCCTTGGCTAGTATTCTAATAGACTCATTCTCGAGTGTTGTATAGGGACGATCGACCTAAATACCAAGAAAATGATATTAAGTTCAACGTTATATTAATTATTATGCATAATGCATACATAAAAAGATTCTTACATATGCACTCAACCAAGAAGGGAAATGAAGTCTCATTTCTTGTTCTACTTCTTCATATGTTATGTATGGTCTCATTGACCTCACCTCGTCATTTAATATGCTAAAAAACAACAAAGCATCGCCCGAATATTGTAATAATATTAGCGTATATTATTACATTAAGATGACTTAAATGTTGACGTATTAATTACTTACCCCTCTAGCTTCTCTACTTTATCCTCGTCGCAATTGAGTAATATATACAACTGATCAGCCTTTAGCAAGTTGTTATTCAGATATCTCGTATTCATTTTGCCCGAAGGCTTACCAAAATTATTGAATACTTTCAGTATTGCATCATTAGATTCCTGATATCCGTCGTCGTTTCTGGGAACTTTTATTCTATTAGAAGAAATATGCAGCTTGAAATACATCGAGCAAAAGTTTGTAATCTCCTCAAGAATATAGACCTCATAAATAGAACCCTCGATCCGTGCCTTATTTTTTACCTTTCTATTTAGGTGGTTCAGTTAAAGCTCAGAAGGGTACATCCACTGATAACCGACAGGCCCACCAATAGGTACCTCGTAATGCTCCATGGAGTCAAAGAATCCAGGAGGGAACACTCTTTCAAGCTTGCACAGTATTACCGCAATGTCCTTCTCTTGATTTTCTAGACGATCGATAATCAACTTTGTAGAACAAAGATTCCTGAAGAATATGTTAAGCTCAGTCAATGGATCCCAAACTACCTACGGTAAGAATTTCTAAAATATAATTGGAATTAACCTCTCCATGAATACGTGACAGTCGTGGCTCTTTATACCCGTCAGTTTATTCTCCTTCGGGTCAACACATCTTCTCAGATTTGACACGTACGCGTCTAAAAATTTTAGCTCATGAATCCACCTACAAAGTCTCCCTTTATCCTCCTTGTCCAGTAAGAAAATTACCTTAGGCTGCTTATACTTTCAATTTTCTTCCTCTATCAAATGCAACACAGGGCGTCTACATATTTCTTCCAACTCTAACCTAGCCTTGGGATTGTCTTTCGTCTTCCCCTTTCATCCATCACAGTATTAATTATGTTGTCAAATAAATTTTTCTCGATATGTATGACATCAAGGTTATGAATGATCAGATTGGTGCTCCAATATGGCAGATCCCAGAATATGCTCCTCTTCGTCCAGTTATGAGTGTGACCAAATCCATCGTACTTGTACCCCTTAGTAGGCTCTTTGATAGCACTTGGTAAATATTTAACCTCTTCCTATACCGTGTCTCCGGACCACCTTGGAGGTAGATTTTTCTTTCCAATAACGCCGATACGAAATATATTACTGTTCCTCCAGAACGGATGATCTGACGGCAGAAATTGTCTATGACAATCGAAGAAGCACGATTTTCCTCCGTGTTTCAAACGAAAACCTTAATGTCGTCCATACAATACGGATATGAAAGACGACCATGAGTGCCCTATCCTGATAAAATGACATAAGACAAAATTTCGTTGATGGTCTACATAAGTGCTGCCCTCATCTATTTTTTTTTTTTTTGAAATATCGTACATGTTGGCACCTACTTTCCACAACTGATTCAACTCATCTATCAACGGTTGCAAGTACACATCGATGTTCCTCTTTGTATTATTCGAACCCAAAATAATGACGGTTAAGAATATAACCGGAGCCTTCATGCACGTCCAAGGCGGTAGGTTGTACGGGGTGACGGTCACAGGCCAACACATATACTGAGAGCCCGAAAGTCCGAATGGGGTAAAACTATCGGAGGAGCGCCCCAATTTTATATTACGTGGATCCAAAGCAAAATTGGGATACTCTCGATCAAAGTGCTTTCATACTTCTCCATCGGATGGGTGATCCAATACTCCTTCAATTTATTCTCGTCTGTGTCAAATCATATTTTCGGCAGTCTCCTTCACCATAAACAACATCTGCAACCGCGGCATTAAAGAAAAGTAGTACATCGAATCAGTCAGCTTTTTTGCACCGACAGACCTTCCTATACCAGTTGCCTTGTATCGATCAACACCACAAAATCTGCATACATCTTCATCCTTGTCGTCTTTGTAGTACAACATGCACTCATTGTGACATGCATCAATTTTCTCGTATCCCATCTAGAGAGATCTCACCATAGTCTTTAGGTAATTTAGCACCCACCGACAAGATCTTTATAATCAACTCCATCAGTCGGTTGTAGCATTTTTGCGACATGTTAAAATCAGACTTGATGCTCAACAGTCTTGTAACCACCTCCAATGGTGAATGATCCTCACAACCAGGATATAATAGAGTTCTTGCATTCTCTAGTAACTCCATGAACTTTGCAGCATCAACATTTGGTGCCTCCTCAGCTGCATCATAATTATCTGGATTAAAACTAGACCCGGTAGCGTCGAAAACCATGTTCATGCATCCTTCGTCATAATCAACGTGGTCATGGATGCCCATATACGGCTCCACATAAGGCTCCGGCTCCAATGCTAAAGACACAAGTTCTCCATGTGAGGTCCACTGATAGTAATTCGGTATGAAACCCCTCGAGTATAAATGATATGTCACATCCACTTCTGACTGATATTTAAAGTTGCGACATCTCACACACGAACACTTAATTTTGGTGTCGTCCATGTACTGAGGGAATGCCTTGGCGAATTGCAGAAACTGTTCCATCCCCTGTACGAATTTATCCCACACACTTCATATGTCATCAGGATGACGGTTGTACATCCATAAATGATGATGTAGGTAGTAATTCAGATCCATTTCTAGATACTTCTGAAAAGATGAATAGACATCATTCAAGTATATTATCCAAATGGATCCAAAGATGGATACACATGTGAATACTAATAAATGATATGTGTGACGACACGTATTTAATGTGAGCAATTCTCTGAAAAGAAAATTTGCTTCTGCAAGCCTTTTGAGGCTATTAGAGTTAGACTAGATTTCCAAAAGTCTACTAGATTTCTAGTAGAACTCTAATAGCCTCAAAAGCTTTATAGAAGTAAATTTTCTTTCTAGAGAATGGCTCACATGGACACTTGAATTCCAAGGTGACGACAAACGTTCCTAGTTATTCTACTTTTATAATAAGTATTATCTATGTGAAACTATTTGCCACTTAACTTATATCTATCTAGGTTGTAACATAAACCTAGTTATTCTACTTTTAGCTAAGTATCTTATATACTAACTCATTCCTAGAACTAACCTTCAAGTATACTCTTATCGATACGTAGCACTTACATACATATCATCTTAACTCTTCACTTATTGAACCTAATACGTAACTCATCTTTCCACAAAAGTACTAATTTCAAAATCAAAATCATAGTAATTTATCCGTTACACTCGTTCCAAGGAAGTTGTTGGTTTATTTTAATTTTGAAATTAGTCAACATTTGCCAGCTCAAACTAAGTGATCAATCTACAGGCCATGCTTGGCTTGCTTGAATTAAAACAAATAATATACACCAAAGTGAAGCATCTTCTAAAATCACTTGCAACATTAAAAAAATCCTAATAAATCTAATAATACAGTAGTACCAATCAAATATTAGTTATATGATCACTTGAAGTATCCAATTTAACACATTAAAGTTAATAATACGGTAGTACCAATCAAACATTAGTTAATACGGAGCCTAATATTAATCCTTTCATTTTTATTCTCAACTTTAGTATCACAATTATAATGGATGCAGCACCGAGTGTGTCTGTGTGTGTGTGTGTGTGTCCAAGTTAGGGTTAGGGTTTACCTAGGGAGGGGGTGGCTGGAGAGGAGGGAGTTCTTATAGAGGAGGAGGAGGAGGAGGAGGAGCTCGGTGGAGGAGGAGGACCCCAGAGGGAGGAGGAGCTCGATGGAGGAGGAGGACCCCGGAGAGGAGGAGGAGGAGGAGCCCGAAGAGGAGCATGAGGAGGATCTCGGTGGAGTAGGAGGATCCCGGAGAGGAGGAGAAAGGGGTACCCGGAGTCGGTGTCGGAGCTTCGGAGCAGTGGAGCCAAAGGGGGTCGCGGGGGGAGCACGGTCGCACGGGGGTTCGAAAAGTTTTAGATTTTTTTTTGGAGAGAATGGGGGAAAATAAAATCTGTTAACCTATATAAAAACATTAGCATTGTCATAATTATATGTCGCTAAACGTCGCTAATTTATAATATTTAGCAACGTATGCAAAATGACGTCGCTACAATAAAAATAATAGCGGCGTCTTACGACACCTGGCAACATCTTAATCTGTAATATTATTCGTAGTCGCAGAAGGTCGCGGACATTCGCTAACAGTAACATCTTACGAAATTATAGGACATCTCTAAATTCATAAAATATAGCGATGTCAAAACTAAACGTCGCAAATTGGACATATTTTGGTAGTGGCTTATCGACTTGTACTACCTCCGGCTTTAGTTAAAGTGCACGATATCTTCCACGTTTCTAAACTTCGAAGATATGTGCATGATCCAAGTCATGTGGTAAACTTTGATCAGCTTGAGTTGAGTGTCGATCTATTGTATATGGAAAAAAATTGTTCATATTTTCCTTAATTGATAATCTAGAGGTAGGATCTTTATTTTAAGTTTTGAGGATGAAACTTTTTCTTAGTTTTATATTATGTAGTTTTCTGCTCCTGACGGTCCACTAAGTGATGCTTGTGGCTAGACAGACTCAGTCAGAACTGAGTATTGGGATAACCTTTCAGCGTAATCGATTACGGACGAATGCAATGAACCTTTCCAACTCATGGATAGTCTTTTGTTGGAATGAGTCCAAGAGTTTTAGTTGGATGTTTTTGCTGCTTGGTTTTAATGGATGTATTTTGTGATAGTTTTCGATGATTGATTTTCTTATCCATTTTTATCGATTTTTTGCATTCATTCTTGAGAATCTAAGAGAAAGAAAGGTTAAAGAAGGTGCTTTGATCCGATGTTGGTGCCAATGCAGGTAGACGCATGACCGAAGCTTGGCCGTCAAGCGTTCTCCTTCTCTCAACATTTCTCTAGTGGGTGAGTGGATCTGTCCCTTCTTCTCTAATCCTTCATGCGTATCAAAAGAATGCCTTGCCACATCCAATGATCGATAATGCCTTAGTAATGTAAACATAGATGCCATAAGTTGATACCACTACGGTAATTACAGGAGACACTTGATAAAAGAACTGGCAATAAACTTATATTATGTATAGCCCAAATTGCATATAAATATCATAATATGGTTTGGCACCACGGGATGACGATAAATTGGAACCTACGGGTTACCAATCGAAACATTGATTAAATATGTTGATAACGAGAATGAAAGATTATATATGTTGATTCTATTTACTTTGTAAACCCCCTCACCCAAAATAGATATTTTGTGTGTATTTTATATTAATATATGTATTATAAATTATTTTAAATATTAAATTTCTTTAGAGTATTCTCTTAGTTAGTTAGAAAATGAATTTATTGATATATTTAATTATATAAATATTTATTTAGAATTATTTTTAGGCTATTTTAGATTTTTGGAAATTTTTCTAGAATTTTTGGGTAATTAAAACCTAGGAAACGTAAATTCTTAGGGCTTCCATGAGACCATGCATGCATATTTTTGTGCTAAACTTTTATTTTTGGATTAGAAGACTTAAATATATTTTATTTAATTTTATAGTATTTTTTGGAATTATTTAGGATTTATTTGGATTTTCTGGGATTATTCAATATTTATTTTAATTTATTTTGATATGTATATATTCTTTATATTGGATAGATACTAAATTAGTGTTAATAGATATAAATAAGAATAGATATAAATAAGTTGTACTATTTTGATTCTATCTAAGATTATAAATTATTTATATAATTTAAACTATATTTTAAATTAATTTTAATCCTGAGCCTACTAGGAAAGCAACTTCATGCATATCATATCCTTATTTGAACTGATCATAATCCTATCCAAATTAGCCAATCCTAGTCGTATTCAATTAAGTAGTCTCAACCATTATAAATACCTATTAGACTTAGGGAATAAACTATCTTTCATATTTTTCTTCCCCAAAATCCTCTTTTTTTTGTCCAATAACAGTCAAAATTAGTCATAAATCCAGCCTCATTTTCTAGTAGTTATGACGACTTAAAAAGACGATATCTCCTAGCTCCGGACTCCAAACGTGCTAAATATTTTTTGTTAGAACTGTATCAAGATTAGTTTTCTGAATATATAAATTATTTTAATAAATTTCTAAACCTATTTTTCCAGAAAATTCTAAAAGTGCCAGATGTCCGAAATTAGATATGTTTCGGTGTTTTCGAGATTTCGGGAGATCCCGAACTCGAAATTATGAGCCGGTTTAAGTTTCGGAAAGATAACATGATGAAATTCCATAAAATTATTTTTTCAGAATTTAACATATAATTTTAGTCTACTGTAAAATTCGTGCAACGTAGACGTAACTAGAAAACCACCAAAAACTGTCATCTGTGCGTCCTTATGGCCATAACTCTTTACCGACTTATGATTTTATGAAACCGTAGATTTGGCATTCATGTAGCGCTGAAATCTATAGGATTCCATACATAAATCCAGGATTTGATTCAGTTGACTTTTTGGTCAACGGATTGCCTCGATTTGCGTGTCATGGATCCCAAATCCGTAAAGTTGACTTTCTATGGACCAAAATTAGGGTTTAAAAATAAAATAATATTATAATAATATTAAAATAATATTTTAGGTTATTTTATTCAGAATTAAAATAGATTAAAATGGAGGAACCTATTCACCCATTTTTGTTTAATTTATGTGACTGGTAGATCGGACGACGCCTTGAGTTACGACTTCATCATTTTTCAGAGCAGGCAAGATAACTTGCTATATCTACTGTCAGTTTATTTATATTTCATCATTTTATTTTATTTTTGCATAAATTATTTTTATATATAAACTGCGTGTCCAAAAAAACTTGGGTGCGACGACGGTATGCGTCATTATTTATCTTTATTTTTACTATGCATGTTGACCTAGAGTTAAGAGACTACCCCATAATTTTTGAGACATATTTATGTTTTATTTGGCCATGACATATTTCTCACACGATTTTTGAGTCTCGTGTAGGACACGGACTTGCGTATTCGGTTGGCCATTGGTACGTATAGGACGTGCGACGGATAGGATATAACTGCTAATAGCGATGCATGTTAGAAGACTTAGAAGTTATTAGTAGTCCAGGAACATGGACTATCGTGGTATGGTGGTCCAATCCTTGTCCTTGTTTGGTTGTAGGGTTGGACTATTGTGCTGTGATAGGCTATGAACCAAAGTTACGACGTCGATACTTGCACTCCGTCTCGGCATAGTAGCTAGATTGTGTTGTGGATGCGATATGTATAGGAGCATGGGGATGAGGGGGAGGACAATGACTATGCGTATGGGAAGCCAAATCGGTGAGCCAAGTCTCCGGATGGAACTTGGTGTGATGATATATGTTTATGGCATACCTTGTTATTGCTAGATACCCTGATATTATATGTTTATGAGATACTTTGCTATTACTAGATACCTTGCTATTGTATGTATATGAGCCTAAATTCTACCCATGCGTTTGAAAATTGTCCTCCAATTTGCACTTTAGGTGACTAGAAAATCCTTTGCATATTTAATTACTTACTGCAATATATATAACTTGCTTTTATGTATCTTATTACGTCCCTCTGAGCACCTGGTCCCTTTCCAGGTGTAGACGATCTTGACTATTTGCAGGAGCACGAATCATGACTTGCTATTTCTCTTCTTTTGATGAGGTCTTCCCTTCGAGCCTCATTGATCATTAGATGTACTTATTTTGTTTCTCTTATATTCTAGTTTGGTAGTGGATTTGTCTCCACCAAACTAACTGTTCTTATCAAGCATTTTATACTTGATTCAATTTTATAGTTGATTGGTTATTCATTTCTATTTGATTATGTGGATGAGATCTAGTTATGCCCTGTGACTTATGACATAAATCTATACCACTTGTGAATTGTTATTCATAATACAACGTATGTATGTGTTATGATTTCCATATATTAGAGTTGTCATATACATACGACTGGCATGCTTACGTATTCCTAGTCCTACGTATTTTGGGATTGGGGTGTGACATACTTTCAATACCATACTCTGTTATTTATATTTATAGTTGGTTCATAGATGCATTGTAAGCTCATGGATAACTTGTATACAATGTCTGATAAATTTTCTCGAATGGTACTTGGGGTACTGAGATCGATTTGTCCCGAAAGAAATATTCAAAGCGCTTTGGTAGCACACGGGGTATAATCGGGACATTCATTGAGGCTTGTAACATATTTTGAATGACGCATCACACGCCCTCTAAAAAGTCCTAAATGGTGCAACATCACCAATGACCATTTGAGAGAGATTGCATGCTAACGATTGTCTTATGCAAGGGCGGTAAATATCATATACTGTATTTTATGCAGGGACGGTCAATTGTAAGTAAGAAACTATGTTTTAATGAGATCAATTATTCATTGCTTTACTTTTGCGTATGAAAAGAATTGTTAAAATGATTCTAGTCCAAATAACATATTATTTCGTAATACTTGTCATATGTTCTGTGTTGGTTTAGGTAAGTGGGCTAGTTCTGCTCACCACTACGTGTTATGTACTAACCCACATCTCTGTGGGCATCCACGGACGTCATATACACTGCAGGGGCTCAAGGAAGATAAAGCTTTAGTTACAGTTTTCGAGCTTCTTCCTAGACTCAAAGTATTTGTCATTTTGGTTGTTGCATTTTACTTTCAAGTTGTAATAAAGGGACATAATGTATGGAATGGAACATTATTTTATTTTAGCCTATCAATTGTTTTACTTTTCGAAGTCTATGTAAGCCGGACATCCATTTCTATTTCTCTACTGAGAAAGTAGTACTTCGTTGCAATGAATCAATAAAAAGTTATTTTCTTCCTATACTGTGAATTCAATATTTTTGTTGCTATATTGCTGAGTTTATTTCAAAGAGATTTTTAATTGTGCACATTCTTGCCTAGTACAAGTGCAACCTAGACTTGTACGATATCACACCCAGTGGCGATTATCGGTTCCACAAAACCGGAGCGTGACAATCCTAGTCTAGGGTTTATAGATATTTGTCAACATTTATGACTCGAGTGTGGTCTATCTATTAGCTCAGTTGTATAAGAGATCCAAAAACTAAATTAAGTTACCTAAGTCATTATTCTGATTCGAAAACATGGTATCGGTCGAGTATCCCACTCTTTCGAAGCCACGACACAAAAATCATGGAAAATAATAAAACATGTATGAAACCCAGCAAGTTAGCTTAATACAAAACACCAACTGAAAACTGATCACCAAAACTGAGTCACCAATTTGCAAATACTAATATGATATATATGGCATGCTTTACGAGGCAAAGTTTAAATACAGAAATTTCAGAAATACTAATCTAAAAATGGGCCTCACAATATTGAGTATCAAGAACCATGTCATCTGATTGTTTAAGGCATTTACAAGCATGTTTCAAACTTGATGGGTGTATTATATGTTTCTCAAATAAGAAAAAGTAAATTGCTAGTTCCTAGTCCATACAAGTAAATATATACAAATCTATTATGATTCTTTTAGAACATAAATAAATAAACAAAATTATTATGACTGCTTTACAAAGTTCTCACTAAGTCTTCTAAAAAAAGAAGAAGAGAATGATCATATGACGGAGTTGCACAAAGAGGCGATGTGATCTTTCTGCTATTAAAGAAAGCAAGTGAAGTGAAATGACAATAGCCAAAATTGTAGGGAGTAGGGTTGTCTCTTCCCTAAAACTTTTGGAAGAATCATATTTTTCATGACGGACTATTTTTAGGTACATTTTAAACTGAGAATCTTTGTTAATCCGTAATGTAAATCTCAATAAACATTCGTCCCTCTTAAAGTCACGTTTGGATTGCGAAAAAAAATAAAGGAAAATTGAAAAAAAATTATGGAAGAAAATGATCCCCCCTATGCAGTCATGGATTCAATTTTCCACTTTTAAGTATTTATTTTTCTTCCAATTTTGTTGACATTTTCAAACATCAAAAAAAAAAAAGAAATCGTTGGAAAATATAATTTTCTATAAGAAAAAAAAAGAATTGATTTCTTTTATTTTTTTTCGCGATCCAAACGTGACTTTAAGAGGGACGAATGTTTATTGAGATTTGCATTGCGGATTAACAAAGATTCTCCTACAACAGTTTAAAATGTACCTAAAAATAGTCCGTCATGAAAAATATGATTCTTCCAAAAGTTTTAGGGAAGAGACAACCCTACTCCCTCCATGACTGCATAGGGGGGATCATTTTCTTCCATAATTTTTTTTCAATTTGAAATTATTTTCCTTTCCTTCCCAATGTTTTTGACACCAAAATATATAAAGTAATGACTTTACTTTCCCAACCTCATGATTCCGCGAACCAAATGAGACCTAAAGGTGTGTTTGGTAAGAAAGAAAAGTGGGAGGAAAAAAATAGAAGAGAAAAAAGTGGAGGGAATGATTGATTTTTACTTGTTTGATATGTAAGAAAATGTGGAAAGAAAGAAAAGTGCAGGGATTACTTTTCCCTCATAACCCAAGAAATTCAATCCATCCAAAAGTGGAAGAAAAAATAAATACTTATATTAATTAACAATTATAAAAAAAAATGAAATCTTATATTAATTAACAATTATATCCGGATATGAATTATATTATTTAAAAATTATTCATGAAGTCAAATGATAAATAAACGTTTTTAGTTGAGAAAAGAATTGGTAAATTTTTTTTTTTTACTCTCTTTCTTTAAAAAAAAATTTTCTCATACCAAACAATGAAAAAATTCATCTCTTTTCTTTTCTTTTCTATCATTCCTAAAAAAAAAAAAATTTCATATATATATATATATATAACCTACTCTCTTTTTTTATCTACTTTTTCAACCTTTCTAATAAAAAAAAAAAGCCTAAATGAAATGACTTGCACTTCTAAACAAGATATAATGAAACAAATGACGTTGGAATTGTATAACCGTAATGCTATATATACATTTTTGTCGACTTTTAAGGTCGTGCCTTTCTTACTCTCTTTATCCTTTGCGGAAGAATTGGGACACTCAAATTAAGTTTTCTTTGTTTGATTGAAATAAAACTTTCTAATTTGATGGCCTTCGTACCATAAATAAGGGTCGGATTATAAATACCCTATTATCTACTTAACATATTTTAAATGTTAAATACATTCAAATTTAACTAATTTAAAATTATCAACATCCTAAATACATTCTACTACATTACCATTTTATTCTCGTCGTCAGCTCCTATGCCGTCTAGACGGGGACGCAGCAAGCGGGCTTAGGCGCAGGGATAAGCGAGTTGGGTCGCGGGGACGCGCGGGCGGAGGCGTCCGCTCAGGGGACGGCGTGCGGCGGAGGCGCCCGCGCGCGAGGGGAGGAGGGGGAAGCAGCAGCGGCGACGGGGTCGATGGGACGCACGGGCGGAGGCGCGTGCTCGGCTGGCAGCGTGCGACTTCCGCGCGGTGGGGTGAAAGCAGCAGCGGCAGCGGAGTCGCGGGGACGGAGGCACCCGCCCGGGAGGCGACGTGAGGGCGGAGGTGCGCGCGCAGGCGCTGGGCGAGGTGCACTGCGGAGGCCCGCTCGTCAGGATCGACGCTTGGTGGAGGACGGCACACGTGGGTCAGCGGAGGGAAGTACGCGGCTGGGGAGGGAAGGGGTGCGAGGACGGACGCGGCGGTAAGGATGACGAAAGAGGATTCGTCGGGGGCGGCCGGAGAAGGACCGGAGGAGTGGGGGACGGAATTCGCCGGTAGCCGACCGAAAAGTAGACAATTATGTCTTTTAATATATATATATATATATATATATATATATATATATAATTTAATTTAATACATAATATGTTAAGTAGAGAATATGATATGTATAGCCTGGTACCATAAATAATTATAGGAAATCAAACGTACATAAATGAAGTAATTGATTACAACTAGTAATTAATATAAACAAAACTGAATATGAAGTAAAGATTTTTGTTGCTAAAACTCCATGTCAACAATAGTAGAAGATCGGTCGGTCATTCCCATTCTCGAGATTCTTTCTACACGTTTCTTCTTTCGAATTAACAAATTATTATCTATAATCCCATCAAACAAATGATAATGCAAGAAAACCAATGAACAATGTCCCGTAAACAAGAAAACCAATAAACACGACAAAAAACTACTACTGCTCCCACCGATAGCATCACATCACATCACATCACATCACATCAGCATTCTTGTGGGGTCCTGTCCCATCAGAACTAACCCTCTGCTCCCTGACCAACCGACAGTCACAGTCTATTCACCATTTTTACCAAATGGACTATTCATCGATTCACATTCAATTTCTTTTTCAGAAAATTTTCTGTAGCGAAATAAATTTATATTTAATTTATCTAATCGAAATAAGTTTGAAAAAATTGAAAAAAAAGTCAGGCTCCACCAACAGTGTTGGCAGAAAACAGCAAAAAAATTAAATAAAAAAAACGCGGGCCCCACGGCCAATTTCCGCCAACAGAGTTGGCTGAAATTGGGGGGGCCAATTTCAGCCAACTCAGTTGGCGGAAATTGGCCCATGGGGCCCACTTTTTTTTTTTTTTGGTTTTGTTTGGTTTGGGTTTTTTTTTCTTTGGTTTGATTTTTTTGTTGGTTTATTGTAATTAGTTATATTTCTGTTTTATTTATTTAGTTTAGTTTAATTTTGTAATTAGAGTTAAGTAAATTTATTTTAACGAAATAAAATTAAAATAAATTAATTGGAAAGAAATATTTAGAAATATTATTTTCGGAAATTTGTTTCCAAAGCATCAAAATTTGTATAAATTACATCTAAAACATAAAAGTTTAAAAAATTACGAAAAAAATATCAATATGAATTGGACGTTTATATTTAAAAATATTATATTTATATCGTAAATTTTTTCGTCGTTAACAGACGCTAAAAAATAATAATATTAAAAATTTGCCGTAAGACTATTACGTCTGCCGTCGAGCAGACTTCGAACGGCCATAACTACTTGTTTATAAATTATTTTTTGTTAAATAATAAGTCGATTTGTATGTTTTCGACGAGTGTAACACAAATCATGTAGAAAAAAAATTTATCCGAAACAAGACGCATATGTTACAGGCAAAAATATAAATTTTAAAACTTTAAAGTATCATAACTTTTGACTGGGAGATCGAAATAAGCTCCAGTTTGAGCCAAAATGACCGTATGGAAAAGTACTACGGGATAAACCGTTTCACCGTTTGACGGACTTCGAAAAATTTTAGAATCGTCAAAAAACGATGTTTCGACCTCCAAATTTTACTTTCGGTAATATTATTTTTGAATATTTAAAATTTACTGTAGTGAAATAAATTTATATTGGATGTGGGGGCCCACAGATTTAAAATGATGTTTCGATCTCCAAAAAAAATTTAGAAACATTTAAATTAATTATGTTATGTCTATTATGAAAAATAAAGTAATAAAACAAAATAAATAATCAAACCAACCAAAACAAACCAGCCCAAACCATCAAAAAAATCCGTGGGCCCCACATCAAAATTCAGCCAACATAGTTGGCGGATTTTGGGGTGTGGGGCCCACGGTTTTTTGAGGTGGTTTGGGTTGGTTTGTTTTGGATTGTTTTGGTTGGTTTTTTGTAGTTGGTTTTTTTGAGTTGGTTTTGTTTTATTATTTGGTTTAGTTTTTTTATTTAGTTTTTTTATTTAGTTTTTTTTAGCCAACAGCCAACCAACATTTTTTTATTTAGTTTTTTTATTTACTTTTGTTTTGGATTTTAATTTATTTAGTTTTGTTTTGAATTATGTTTTGCTTTGGTTTTTTTATTTATGGATTGATGTTGGTTCAGGAATTGGTTCACGTGGAAGGGGATCTCGATTTGGTTTAACAAGGAGACAATACTGAGAGACAAGAGTTAACAGGAAAAAAAGAAGACACAAAATTAGAGGACACAAATAAATACTAGTTAAAATAATTTATTTTCTTCTTTAGAGGACACAAAAATTAGATGACACAAATAAATTAGAGGACACAAATAAAAAATTAAAGGACACAAATAAATTAGAGGACACAAAATTTTTTCTTCTTCTTTATTTACTTTTTTTTTTTATTTTCCGAAAATAATATTTCTAAATATTTCTTTCCAATTAATTTATTTTAATTTTATTTCGTTAAAATAAATTTACTTAAATCTAATTACAAAACTAAACTAAACTAAACTAAATAAATAAAACAAAAAATATAACTAATTACAATAAACCAAACCAAAGAAACTAAAAAAACCAAACCAAACCAAACCAAACCAAACAAAATAAAATAAAAATTAAGTGGGCCCCAGGGCCAATTCCGCCAACAGAGTTGGCTGAAATTGGCCCCCCCAAATTTCAGCCAACTCTGTTGGCGGAAATTGGCCGTGGGGCCCACTTTTTTTTAAAAAAAAATTTTTTTACTGCTTACGTGTACAGCGGTTGTGTTTTCCGCCAACACTGTTGGCGGAGCCTGATTTTTTTCTAAATTTTTCAAACTTATTTCGTTTAGATAAATTTAATATAAATTTATTTCGCTACAGTAAATTTTCTGTTTCTTTTTTAAAAATTATAAGTTTATCATTTCTTAAATTTACTTAGGACGGTCAACACCAATCTATATAAGTAAAAATTATTTCTCTTCTTTCTTTTTCACCTTCAAATGAAGAAATCTTTCGTTCTCTCCAAGTTCTAAAACCTAAACCTAACTTTGGAATTTGATAGTTGTGGTCCCAAGTTGAAGAAAATTCTGACTTGGTAATTCTCTAACGAATATTCTTTCGGTATGTCTTCGACAACATACGATGAATAAGTTTTACGATTGTCACCAAATTATTTAGTTTTATTCGACTATTGTAGGAGCGATGAATGAAATTCTCTTCGATGAAGAAGTCGGATCATGCAATCCATTAAATATGCACTCCGCTCCTTCCGAAGAACATGTCGGTTGTTCCGAAGCACCTGCGGTACGTAAAATGATAACCCTATTTCGATAGTCAACAGTCATCGTGTAAGGACTGTATAAACTACGACAATCCTATATAAATATAGGATTGTCATAAATTCTACAGTTCTATATAAATATAGGACTGTCATAATTTCGACAGTCCTATAGACTATGTGGACTGTCAAAATACTGACAGTCCTGAAGATAAAATGCTGACCAACATATTTTCTTAAAGACTGTAAAATTTTTGACAGTCTACTCAATACATTAGTTTGTACAAATTATGACAGTCCTAATTTGGACTGCCAATTATTTAAAGTTATTAATTTTTATATTATTTTATATTGGTTATATGACCAACCTCGTACAGATGTTGTGGTACATCCTACTATTGGGTGTGGAGAATGTATTCTCAACGGATATTCGATTTGCATCCCACGAAGAAGCATTAGATTGGTGTAGAGAAGTTGAAAGACGACATAACATAGTCATTGTCATTGCAAGATCGATCAGATCTCGGCTGGGTCAGAAATATTTAGAGCTGGGCTGCGAAAGATGGGGTGTGTTCAGGCAGCATCGAAAAAAAAAGGTGTTGTTGAAAAAATATCCCTAAGAAAAATGTTGGGACGAGAAAAGGTGGTTGTCCATTTAAGGTGTTGATTATAAAAGTAGAAGATGCGAAGTGGATAGTCGAAGTTAAGAATGGAATACACACATCCTATTCCAGAGACACTTACGGGTCATGCCTACGTGGCACGTTGAACAAGGATGAGAAAAAGTTGGTTAAAGAACTGTTCCTTTCCGGAGTTGCACCCAAACAAATTTATTCTGCCGTGAGTCAAAAAGAAGATGAGAACAAGTCAACCATGAGGACGATCTATAATACTTTAACGAGAGCGAAATGTAATAGTATGAAAGGAAGAATGGGGATGCAGCAAGTATTGAAGTTGCTTAGGGAGCATCACTATGTGGAGTACCATAGAAGACATCCACAAAATGATGAACTCCTTTCATTGTTTTGGGCTCATCCTGATTGCACACACTTGGCTAGGTCCTTCGCAGACGTGTTGGACCTTGATTGTACATATAAGACCAACAAGTTCAAGATGCCTCTTTTGCACATTGTTGGGTTTACGTCTATGGGGAAAACATTTTCAGTCGCTTTTTGTTTTATGAAGAGTGAGACAGTAGAGGATTACACTTGGGCGTTGAGGAAACTACAATCCCTTTACACATGATACAAGAGCCCTATGTTTTTGTTACTGACAGAGAATATGCGCTATAAATGCTATATATATTGTATTTCCTCATGTGCATAGACTACTATACACTTGGCGTATAAATCGAAATATCCAAGCTCAATGCAAGAGAAAATTTGAAAATGTGGACGGTAAAATCGACAAGCTTCGCTTTGAAAATTTCTATAGTGATTAGAGTCTTGTATGGTGAGCAAGTACTAAAGACAGCTACGACACAACATGGTATATGTTCAAACAAAAGTGGGAGACGAGTAACCCGACATGCATTTCTTATATCAAAGATACTTGGCTAGAACCACATAAAGAATAATTCGTCTTAGCATGGACGAACATGGTGAAGCATTATGGCACAATCACTACGAACCGGGTCGAAGAATCACACTCAAGTATAAAAAGATCTACGGTCATCGGTCGATAATTTTGTCTCCGTTTGGCAATCGATTCATTTGATGATTATTTCTACGGTGAACGAGATTGTAGCATCATCTGAGACGAGCCTCAATATTACAAAGCATGAATACAAGCATGAACACATCTTGGATGCTTTAATCCATGTAGTATCTCACAAGGCCTTGGGCTTATTATTTCAGGAGATTGGTAGGTCGAAGTTCGTTGGTTATGATCCCGAGGTTTGCGGTTGTTCATATCGACATTCACTCGGCCTTCCTTGCGCACATGAGTAACGAATATCGTCGTCAATCTATATATATATTCCAATAGATGTTGTTGATCAACGTTGGAGACAGTTGTCGATGCCGACGGTGGAAGTTTACGATGATTTCTTTTCTTTGCCATAAGTGAAACTCCTTCACGCAAGGTGGTGTGTTGCATCAAAACCGGAGAGAAAGTCCATTGAGGTTAAAATCCAAGAAATTATAGTCCCGGCAACAACTTGATTGCAAGAGCCATTTGTTGTTCGAACTCCTAAGGGAAGACCACACTCAAGAATCAGTATAGCACAAAAAAAGGAGGTGGAGTCAACTAAAAGAGATCCATCCTTGTTTGAATATATTGAACGTAATTTAGAGCAAGTTGAGTCAAAGTCGGTTATCGAAAGTGTGGTAATTTCGAAGAAAAAGAGTAAGCTTACTATTCAAAGGGGAAAGAAATAGAAAATGAACGATGCAGTCACGGCGGAGGGTTTAGATAACTTCTCTGATTCATATAGTCTATACATTCAAAATTTTCTACCTGAGATACGGAATTTCATTTGGTCTATTGTTGATGTTCTTAGGATGGCCATTGTGGATTTCATGCACTCACAACATCTTGGCTATTCAGTTGAAGCAGGATGGAGACAGGTTAGGAAAGAGCTGTACGAGGAGTTGGAGTCTCGTCTATCCTTCTATAGGCAGATACTCGACGAAGAAATTATTGGAGATTTGTTGGCAAGCATACCTTGTACGACACAGTTACCGAACCAGACCATTACATGGATGTCCCACCTGTTGCATACGTATTCTCTAATAGGTATAAGATACCTATTATAATTATCTCAAAAGGCATTAACAATACTTTCTTTCCAATGTGCGCTCCCCCAGCCGGACACAGACTATCCAATTTATGTTCAATAGGGCTTGTCGGACAACACTTTGTCATCCTAAGGTTGATCGGTTATTCTCCTATTCCTCCACCTTCTACGCTTTGGTATAAATACGCACCGGAGGAAGCGATCGCATGGACGACACCCTACATGGATGCAATTGCTGGCTATAAGAAGGTGATGAAGATGAAGGATCCCAAAATCTTGCCTAAGGACTACTTTGATATTCTAATCGATTGATACATCTTATACTTTTGTACCATTTTGTAATTTTGTATGCGATAGAAATGGAATATAACATCTTGTACTTTTATAGCGTGATAGTGCAATAAATAGTGACTATGAAAGAAATGAAATGAAGTACTGTATGTTGTGCAATGAGCCATGTATGTTGAGCTTTGGTATCTTTTCCAACTTATATATATATATATATATATATATATATATATATATATATATATGTGTGTGTGTGTGTGTGTGTGTGTGTGTGTGTTGAAAGTTCAAATTTTACAGTCCCTGTATGTTATGTAATAGATAGTGTCTCTACACATTTATATATAAAACTAGAACTGTTAGGATTATGGCAGTCCCATAAGCTATTAGGACTGTCAAAATATTGACAGTCCTAGTTTTAATCCCCTGTCTCTCACATATATATAAAACTAGGACTGTCAGGATTATGTCAGTCCCATAAGCTACTAGGACTGTCAAAATCTTGACAGTCCTAATTTTAATCCCCTGTCTTTGCATATTTGTATAAAACTAGGACTGTCATAATTTTTATAGTCCCATAAGCTATTAGGACTATCAAAATCTTGACAGTCCTAGTTTTAATCCCATGTCTCTGCACATTTATATATAAAACTATGACTGTCAGGATTATGCCAGTCCCATAATCTACTAGGACTGTCAAAATCATGACAGTCCTAGTTTTAATCCCCTGTCTCTGCATATTTGTATAAAACTAGGACTGTCAGGATTTTTACAGTCCTATAAGCTATTAGGACTGTCAAAATCTTGACAGTCCTAGTTTTAATCCCCTATCTCTGCACATTTATATATAAAACCAGGACTGTTGGCTGTCCCATAAGCTAAGGATTGTCAAAATCTTGACAGACCTAGTTTTAATCCCCTGTCTCTACTCATTTATATATAAAACTAGGACTGTCAGGATTATGGCAGTCCCATAAGCTACTATGATTGTCAAAATCTTGACAGTCCTAGTTTTAATCTCCTGTCTCTGCACATTTATATATAAAACTAAGACTGTCAGGATTATGGATCAGTCCTAGTTTTAATCCCCTGTCTCTGCACATTTGTATAAAACTAGCACTCCCATA
Source organism: Iris macrosiphon (assembly GCA_036927795.1). Lineage (NCBI taxonomy): Eukaryota > Viridiplantae > Streptophyta > Magnoliopsida > Asparagales > Iridaceae > Iris > Iris macrosiphon. The sequence goes on along the minus strand of JAYESA010000006.1, from coordinate 207,568,897 downwards.
AACAAAAATAACCAGTCAAAACTAGGACAGCCAACTTAAACAAAACATAACCAATCAAAAAATAGAAACACAAATTTATAGCCAACTTCAAAGTTTAACATGTCCAGATTATAACAAAAAAAACTCGAAACACAAACTGTAGCAAAGTAGCAAAGTTTCATATCAATTGAAACATGGCCTAAACTTTATGCCGCCTCTTTGTACGTTGCTCCCTATTTTCCAAGAAAGGAAAATCTTTAGTGTTGTCGATGTGTTGTAGCTCCTCATTGATTTTCATATATTTTGCACCCTGGCAACTGACGAGGCTTCTTCCTAACTTCTTTGCTTTCCTAGCCTATTGATGACAATTCATAAAATTTGTTAGGTTATAAACATTTACATATCTTCAAACTAAAAGTTGGTTGCCTCACCATCTTAACCAATGTAGTATACAAGACAGATTTGGCGGGCATATCTGATGGTACACGCACAATATCGCCTCCACGTTTGAACAACGTAGGTAGTCTGACACCAGCGTAGTATGCGAGGTAGTCGTCGCTACATTTTGTCATATTTACTTCTGCTTGTCGTTCAGTTTCTCTAATAACGTGAAGTTGCCACTCAGTGAAGAAGTCTGAGACCCAGTTGAACGCCGTAGGAATATAGTTTAGGAGTTTTGTACCTCTCAGAGCACTTATCATTTTCAATGTGCGCTTTAGGATTGTTTGTACGTAGCCAAACTAACGGAGCACTCTATCAGGTATATAAGGCTACTCGATTTCATGACAACTTATCATACCGTGATATAAAGCGACTGGTTGCAATGGACGACTACTCTGTCATAAATCACGATATGGATCCCAAACTATCTACAACACATGAAATTTAGCATAACGTAATTTAGCATAACGTAATTTAGTAAATTATTACCAAACATAAAAAAAATTAGGTCTCAATTCACCTCTTCTATCGTCATATCTTCAAGTGCATTTCGTAGGACGGCCAATGTGTGTGGACGTTTGGTATCTTTCTTAGTTGGCTTCCATCTTCACATTCTAGGAAGGTTCTCGTCATACCCTCAGTTAATTTTAGCCCGCTTCAAGGTTGGAAAGTTGTCGTATATCCACGCCTTCACGTAGCCATGTTAAAAAAATTAGTCAAAAAAATTACAACAAAATTTCTATTATGTATACAAGTTGACAAAGATATATCTTTATATGGAGTAGAGTATGTCATCTGGATATTGTCTTAAAACTGACATGGGATGCCGCACCAAGCTCGCGGTAAAGGTGTGCTAGTATATCGCTTCCCCAAGATATTTTTTCCATCATGTCTATGTCGTCAAAATTCAGGAAATATTTAGCATGTATCGACATTCCAGACTTATCCGGAATGCCGATAGCCCCCAAGGTAAACTGCATATATCCACGAGCCACATTATCGCTATTATCTACTTCGGGGTCTGGATCATCGAATGTCTCCTCCAAATATTTCAAAAAAAGTCCGTACGACTTCTTGAAGTCTCGAAGGGTTGTAAAACTCGTCGCATCAACTCCCAGATATCTTGATACATAATCCACGATATCGTCGTAAAAGTTAATGCTCGATTCGTTAAAAATATGATTCATCATGACTCGACCATCAATCCTAAGTCCCTATATATGATGGACGCCATCCAGGGTAATCGTTAACTCCCCGTTTGGGAGATAAAAAGTGTTAGTTTCTGGATGCCATCGTTCTACAAATGTTGATATGAGTGCATTATCTACCGTCGTATATGAGTAGTTATCCAAATTTTGTAAACCTGTGGGATTGATTTTAGCCTTGACATCGTCTCCAAAAAATTTAAACCCACATGTATTGCACTTTTTGTCGTGGTTGATCACTGTTAACATACGAGAACTCTCCTGAAAAGTAAATAATTGGATAAACTTATACCTATATATTAAATGTAGTTATCTATAAATAATTGGATGAACTTAGAACTTAGAACTTAGAACTATATATAAAATTATCATAACGTAATGTACTTACCGGATTATTCCATATTTGGTATGCAATATGGTTCTCGATCGATGGCAACATAGAGCAACCGTTTGGACGAGTCTCGACTGGACTATCTGGATGTTGAGAATGTCCTGAACCATCAATAGGACAGTTTTCGAGAGTTGGTGGTCGAGTCTCGACTGGACTATCTGCATGCTAAGAAGGTCCTGAACCATCAGTTGGCCAATTTTGGACGGTTGGTATGTCTTCACCGGAGGAGGAAGAAGAACCAGAAGTACTATGAGCACGTCTCTTCGAACGAGTTACAGTTTTCTTCAGTCGACGTTTCCTAACTTGAGGGGGTGCCTCGGGGTCGAGGATAGTGAGGGTTGTCTCAACAGCACGCTGAACATTGCGTTCCTTACGTATCGACGCAGTAGGACATCTTCTTATGATACCTTCATCCTCAATGTCCTTCCGAGGGTCGTGACTATAAGACAAAAAAGATATATATTTTAACATCCCAAAATTAATTGAACATTCAGGACTGTAGAAATTTCTACAGTCCTATATATATATACAAGACTGTTAAAATTTCTACAGTCCTCTATACATAAAAGACTGCAGATATTTTAACAGTCCACAATGTATATAGGACTGTAGAAATGTCTACAGTCCGGTATATTTTTGTCTCGAACGTTCGAGGAATTTTGAACTTGTATGCCCTAAAATCGGGTTCTAGACTCCAGAAATACGTCGAAACTACATTCAAAACTACATTCAGGACTATAATTTTAAGATTGGAAAGAGAATTTTTGGAAATTTTTTGAAATGCAATATAAATTATTAAAAATTGAGAAGGACAAGGAGGAGGAAGAATTGTACCTTGATTTTTTTGAGAGTTTGGGAGCCATCGATTAATGGTTGGAATTTGAGGAGATGGAGATTGCAAAATTTTAGGTTTCAAATGGAAGAAGTGGAGGAGGAGGGCTCTGGCAACTAAAGAACGGGAGGAGGAGGGCTCCGGTGGTGGAGGTTTGGTGGGTTTGGGAGGAGGTTGGGCTAGTATGAATAATGTTTGGGCTAGTATGAGTATCATTCATTAATGGGCTAGCCCCAATACTGGGCTAACCCCAAGTGTATTTTGTAGTGCCTTTATCACCAACCATTAGAAACTACACTGGCAACTGCTAATAAGAGCATCTTCAATCATATTGTTGTAGTGTGATGTAATTTTCATGTAAAAAAAATATAAAATAATATTTTTTAGTCGGTAAGTTTATATTCACACAAAATAATGAAATATAATTTTTTTTTTCAATACGAAAGTATTGAGAAGACAATAAAATCTACATTTTTCAATTTTCAAGACAACTTCTTCCCTTCTTTCTTTCTTTTTAAATAATTTTTAGAGAAAATTTGAGTTACACCCCACTTTATTTATCATAATTCAATATGCACCCCATTACTTTACCATAATATACAACTTTCCCCACATCTGTCAAAATCTAATGGTAAACTCTATTGACCGTTAATTTTTGAAATACTCCTATCAAATCACCATTATTATCAGCCCCCTCTCCTCAATCTAGGAATAGAAATGGGGTATTTCATTCAAAATTAACGGTCAACGGAGTTGAACGTTAGTTTTTGACGGAAGTTGGAGAATTGTACATTATGGTAAAACAGTGAGTTATGGTAAATAAAGTGGGGTGCAACTCAAATTTTTTCATATTTTTATTTATAATTGATGATGTGGTGGTAAAGTCATTGTCAAGTGCGTTGTCAAGAACTAGACAACCAACTTCACAATGTCTTTGACATATCATGCAATGCCATGCCATGCCAAGTTAATAACTTATTTCACATTTGCATTGAAGAATAACTTTTTCAATGAAAACTTGTTATTCCTATGTAGCAAAAACATTTTCCAAACTCACATAGCATTGGAGATGTTTAAGCCAAAAGAGGCACCTGGATTTTTTTTTAAGAAAAGTTTTGACTTTGGTCATATTTACTAACATAATTTTATACTTATTCATAAAATAAATATTTATTAGACTTATATTTCACTTTTTAACGAAAAAAGTTCATTCGGCAGTAAAAAGTTTTTTTTTTAACGTTATTTCAACGTTAAAAAATATATATACATGCGTATTATATGATCAATGTGAGCTACACGTTATTATTTTTCTCTCTTTTCAGACATTTAGGATATTATTGGATGACTTTGTGATGGTATACCAGGAACAAGTCAATATATAGCATGTGGTGGGTTGAAGCCCACCCAAATTTTTTAAAAGTTTATTTTTCATTGATTTTTGATTTTTTTTAGGAGTTAGTCCACATAGTCCACTCTAGTCCACTCCAGTTTATATTTTTGGACCTGTCCCTGTCGTATACTAATATTAATTTAAATTTTTTAAACCTTAGGATATTGTAAATATATAAAATAGAGACTTTTACGATCAAATTAATGTTGTCTATGAAAAAATAAAATATAAGTATAATAAAAAATATTTTAAAAATAAGTACAAAATTATATTATAAGTGGAATGGAAGTCAATTTTTTTTCTTTTATTTTTATTTTTAAAATTTTACCACATAATCGTGACATGTTAGTTAGGATAAGAGACTGAATCTACCCTTGGAAACTTAGTTTCTATCCGACCTATATAAAAAAATAAAATATATGAAAGACAAAACAAGCAAGACTACTGTACCACTGCTCTTGTTCAGCCAAGATCTATTGTCATTTTCTCCTGATCGCTAACATTAACGAAGCCCCACATCGACAGTGACTCCACCTATTTAGGATTCTCTCTCACCCATCACTTTCACAATCCCTCTCATGGCTGCTCAGTCTCTCTTCTTCTTCTTCTTCTTCTCTCTGCTGCTACTAATAGTAGTCACTTCTAACACAGTAGTGGCAGCAGATGGAGCTGGACCTAGTAGCAGTGGTATGGTTGCTGAAGAACTATCAGCTCTCTACGAAGTGTTGGGTGCACTTCTCGCAGACCCCACCTGGCCGCAGCTCCACCCCCACCCCTGCACCGACACGCCCTGGCCCGGCGTCCAGTGCGAGCTGCTCAAACCGCAGCAGCAGCAGCAGCAGCAGCAGGACCCTTTCCTGCACGTTACCAAGCTCCACATCGGCCCGGACACCGCTCCCTGCAGTCCCGACGCGAACCTCCTCCCCGGCCCCCTCCACGCCCTCCCTCTCCTCAAGACCCTCTCCCTCTCCAGCTGCTTCCTCACCGGAACCTCCTCCGTTTCCCTCCCTCCATCCCTCTTCACCAACGCCTCTTCACTCGAGCAGCTCGTGCTCATCTCCAACCCGGGCCTCTCCGGAACAATCCCTCCAACCGTCTCGCTAGCCAAGAACCTGAGAGTGCTCAGCCTCTCCCAGAACGACCTCCACGGAGTGCTACCAACAGAGATCGGCAGCTTGAAAAAATTGAAGCAGCTCGACCTGAGCCACAACCGCCTCTCCGGCACCATCCCCGACCGACTCGGCGGCCTGGCCAGCCTGGCCATACTCGACCTCAGCTGGAACCGACTCCACGGCGTGGTCCCGTCTTCCATCGGCCAGCTCCGGTCCCTGCAAAAAATCGACCTGAGCTCCAACTCGATCTCCGGAACGGTCCCGGGCCAACTCGGCACGCTGCACGAATTAGTACTGCTAGATCTGAGCCGCAACAACTTGACAGGACCGATGCCGGATGCTCTGTCGGGGTTGAAGGAAATGGAGTACTTCTTACTGGAGAACAACCCTATAGGAACCACCGTGCCGGTGTTCATTTCTTCCCTGAAGAAGCTGGCGGTGGTTGGACTGTCGGGGTGCGGGCTGTCGGGACCGGTACCGGCCTGGTTCGGGTCGCTGGCGAACCTGACCGCTCTGGCGCTGGACCGGAACAGGCTGAGCGGGCCCGTGCCGAGGAGTCTGGACGCGCTGGACAAGCTGGGCCAGCTTAACCTGAGCCAGAACATGCTGAGCGGGCAGGTTGGGTTCAGGGAGGAGTTCGTGAGCAGGCTGGGGAAGAGGCTGGACGTGAGGGACAACAAGGGGCTGTGCACCAACTCCTCGCACATGTATTTCGAGACGCCACGTTGTAGTTTGTACTCGCGTACTCGTGCTAATAATGCAAGTGGTAGCTTGGGGGTGCAACCGATATCGAGGGGGACACGGACACCACCTGGGGGCAGTGGGCAGGAGAGTACGAGTTCAATTTCTCCGTGGTCCTTGTGTCTCGGGGTTTTTGTAATTAGTCTAGTTTCCTTTTGAAATATTTATCAGTGGAATTTGGAGGGGAGGTGTAATTTGGTGTATGATGATGATTATTATTATTATTATTATTATTATTATTTTACTTTTTGTTGGCTGTGTTAATTTGGGGCTAAATTATAGACTCCAGTCACCACCTTTGGGAAACGAGATATAATTCGAGAACCTTCATCTTTGCTCGTTAATCCGACAATTTCCACCATAGTTCGTTGTTCGTATCTGCTAGTCAAACAACCAAACACTCCGGTAACCTTTGCTCAATCTCCACCTTAGCTCCTTAATCCGACAATGTCCACTTTAGGTCATTTTCTCTAACCGAGCAACTAAGCATTCCGACTACCTTTGCTCACCTTAGTTCGTTAATCCGACAATCTCCGCCTTAGTCCATTTTCGCTAGCCGAGCAACCAAGCATCACGGCTATTGTCACGACATGCACCCGGATGATCGGGACAAGAGTACGTGGTACGTCCAGCCTGGTTATTTGTATCAACTAAGTGTGTGAGTACTAGCTTCGACATGTGATCGGCTTAAAAACTTGCACAAGAGTTATGGCCTGGTTAATCATACGTGAGATGTATGATTAACACTCACAGGGTACATGCACATGAAAAGGGGTATGATCACATATCTAACTAACACTCTCCTCCCCCGACTAGTATAGTCGATCCAAACCATGACACATCAGGATACACGTATCACATGGCAAGTCTGAAACCAGCACATGAATATCATGCACATAAATGACATGCACAAGGATAACATGCACATGGGTAATATGAAAAGTAACATCTCATGACGGAGATCCAAGATATACCAATATATTTACCATCATGTCAGGAATTAAGTATAACAATACTAAATACTTGTGACATAGAAGCTACCATATAATAGAAACTATCAGAAAATATACTTGTCTGAAATTCGGTGCTAAATATCAAGTAGAGTCTGAACTAGAGTCCAATTGACATATATATGAATTATCATGTTAACAGATGTTTTGAAAACATAAATAGGCTTAACTAGCTTGAAACTAGGCTTCTAGGTCAAAACTAGGTCATTGAATTTAATCTAACGAGTTACCTAATTTCTAGATCCAATATTACCTATTAAACTAGACTACATAGCTATATGAGTCAATACCTTGCTAATACTAGGTTTCTATGCCATACTAATTAGTATAACATACTACATACCATATATGCATAATATAGACTCTAATACATCAATTTATTATAATAACTTAACCTATATACTATCACCTCACTAATACCTTAATTAATTTCAATACCTTGCCCTCACATTGGTACATGTATACCATGGTACCACATCAAATATATATGATACCGAGGTAACATAAGATACCAACTAGATTCCAACTCTACCTTAACCAATACCCTATGCTTAAAACCTAATTCCATTGCTAACCCACACTTACCTATCTCCACTCTATAACTTACACCAACACACTCCTAGTTACACTACACCATCACTCACACAAGTTACTAGTATATCTTACTCATAAATACTCACACTCTAGGATACTTAACTTTCCTAGACACTAGGGTACACTGATGCACCTATCTATAGTTATATAGCATCAGTTATTTATCTATCAAGGTTAATAACGCACTTATACTTGAACCAATACTCTAAGGTACAACATACATCACCTTATCTATGCCTTCTTATATATATATATATATATATATATATATATATATATATATATATATATATATATATATATATATATATATATATATATATCCCCACAAGTATCCATATACATATTTCCATATCCTGGCACCCATATCCATGTATCCATATTTATGCAAGAAGTATCCACCTGACATTTGACCCATTCTTACTCCACACACCCACTGAAATCATGAACACATGCATGTATTGTCACGCCCCAAACTCCCGCAAGCCCAATAGTCCCCGCTGAACGTGAAATTACCACGTTGCAGCTCTCCCGCGGGACAATCGTTCTATTCGGGACGTGATGCCGTACGAGCCTGGAGTTGCGCTCGTACAAGGCGATGTTGTTAAACACGAAAGTTATCATCGAAACAACCAAGTTACAGCGGAAGCCAATTGTGTACCAAGCACACATCAGAGTATACACAGCGAAGCTCACGATAGGGTCCAAATGAGATGCCCCGAGTCAATGCCACAAAGGCGATGCCACGGAGACGATGAAATAACTCTTGCTCTTTCTCTAGCCCACAAAGGTACTTACAGTTCATACATCTTGTCCCGTATATCCAAGCAGCGCCACTACGTCTGTGTACCTGAAATATTGCCCACAAACGTGGGTCAGTACACAACCGTACTGGTGAGCGGGGTAACCCACTCGTCTAAGCCGACACTAAGTAAAGTAGTGAATGCACACAGTTAAAAATGGTGATCTTTCTAGTTGAATCCTAGATTCGTTTCATGGCATATGGATGACATGTTAAGGAAAGCAGTAAAGCAGTTTAAGCATGCAAGCATTCATTCTCAAACCAAACGACAAGCAATTTATATATATATCCGACCCATCTAACTCAATGCCATCGCTTGCACGATAACATATCGAACCATCAGTCTCGCCTCAATATCCATCCTCAACCAAAGTTTATATCCCAATTTCGAGTGCACACTCTTGCCGAGGCAAGGTGGCCGCGCCTACACGAAAGCCAAACCAACAAAAGAGAAGCAAGCCAACTCTTATCTATATGAAGTCACTGGCAAAGCCATAAAGGACAAAATCCAAACATTAACGGCGCGCCCTATCAGCCCGGGTAGCAAGCCCCGCTGGAGGTCCCGCAATGCATCGTGACTAGCACGAATCAATATTTCCCTCCGGATCGATACGGTCATAGTGCCCCGGGAAGCCGTTTCGAGGAAATGTCAAACCCTGTGTACACAGGTTGTCCGTGACATGCAGAAAGTAGGTATGACGAGAGGATCGAACATTCTCGCCCCACCAAGCAATCCTAGACTCGTTCCATCGATAAACCCAACCGAAGTATCCATAACCATTCTTCCAACATATTCCCAAGGATTCCAAATCTCGACCTCAATATATGTATCCCAAGGCACCAAAATACCCATATGCACAATCTCTCAAGTTGTGCCCAAGTTATGCCCACACTTCACATTGCCGCTTCCCAACACAGTGTTTCACATTGGGTGCAACACCCCACACTCTGAATAATCCTGTGGCACAATGCCCCAACAGTGGCCCAATGCCCCATCAAGCGGCACCATACCTCGCTGATGCAGTTGTTCGGTTTTGAACCACAACTGCTCGCTTTATAAGACAAAGCGACCCAGTGATACTCGTGCACGGATGCACGCTCGCTCGCCCGAATTCCCGATATTCCCATATTTCCATTTGCCTCAAAGTATCCTTCCAACTCGTATATTTCCAACCGTCCAAGCACAATCCCAAGTATCCAACCGATCGCCTCAAACGTATAACCCAACTATCGCATCCAACTATCCAACGCGTAAACCATTCAAGCCACAATCCTACCAAGCCAACGACGCACACTCTATGCACGCCTCAGTGTAGTGCTTCCCGATGTTTCAGCCCAAGTGTACAAGCCATTACGTATTTTCCATATTATTAGGCATGAAGGAGTAGAGGAGAAGGAAAAGAGCCCACTCACAATGTTTGAATCCGTTAGGCATCCTGTCCTGCCGATACGGCCAATCCCTTGAACCCGTGGTCCGATGCAAGCGCGATCTACTCAACTGGTATGACCGTCCGAGCAGGCCGTGCTCTCCAAATCATCCGACCGATCGGACTAAGGAAGACGGCATTATCGTTTCCATCCAGCTATTCAGTATTGTTCTGAACGAACACCTGATTTCCATCGATCCCGCTAGCCATCTGCACATTGAAACCAACTCGATTAATCCTTCTTCCCGAAATCCGATATTTCAAATGTAACCAGCATTTGATTTATTCAGTCCGACTCAGCGTAACGCTCCGAGCGGTTGCGGGGCGTTACATAATATACCACTTAGAATCAGGTTCGTCCATGAACCGTGCTGGTACTCATTCCTTACTAGCATGCCACAATCCAATTCCATGGATCTGCTCTAAGCAACTCACATATTCACTATTTCTGACACAACATCTCGTTCTGCTGAACACTCGAATAAATTTTCACGAATTCCCACATCCTCCTTGCAGCTCAACACGAATTTCTCGTATCGCTTAGTTTTGGATCGTACACGTATTTAAGGCGTCCCTAAAATACATGCATTTCAGCCGAACTTTGCGATAGCAAATTTGAACAAGTTACAAGGGTATCTTTATATTCGAGGCGTCCATATGCTTTGCTCCCAATTGGACCAAATCACGATTTCCATTCTAACACATTCGCTCGAGAACTATTCTCAATTATGCAGATTTTCCACCGACTCAATCAGTTCGTGTTCCAACTCAATCCATCCAACTATTTCTGAAAATCAGTACTAGCAATATCTCGAAATATATCTCATGCACCCAGCGATCATCTCAACTGATCTACCCCAGCTATGCGACTTACCCAAATATCAACTTTGCTTAGATCAGTTCAGTCCAACACATTTCCTGCCATCTTAATATCTCACAGGGTGAACATCTATATTGAGGTTCGTGTGATCCACGAAGATCTCGCCGCCACGCCAAAGGGATTTGTGTCGCCACGATTTCAACATGGACACACTCGCCACAATTCTTAGGTTGCGCATGAAATAGTTCTTCGTGCTGCTTCCACTGCCTCGAAGCATAGGATATCACCTTCGCCTTCCGAACGAGCACGCTTCCCAGACTAAGTTCCGAGACATCTTGTAAATCTGAGGCAAATCTGTCCCTTCCAGTATTCGCAAGAATTTGATCTGAACGAGCCGCTGCTTTAACTTCACGAGCTAGTTTCACAGTCGTCAATTCATATAAATGCTATTCCCTTCCAGGGCACGATGAGTCAGAGGCGATGCCATCGATAAAAATCTGCGACTCTGAATCTCATCAGTTGACAGGGCTACTTCCACCATCGCTTCGATCTTTCGGCTGTATCTTCAGCTGAAGGCTATCCCAAGGATCTCTCAAATCCAACACTCAGTCAATAAGCCAAAAATCATTGCTCACATCTGCCCTCGACGCATTTCCAAATACGCCGCCTCAACGGTCGTTCTATGGGTCTACCATATCCATATCCGATTCAGCGGTCAAGTCGCTTAGGGTCAGCTGTCCCGAAGCTACGCTCGATAATTGTAATCATCACGATGGACAGTTACTATAAACCATGATATATCTCATCTGCAAATCCGAATCAAAATTCCAACCATCCCATCCGAGCGAACTCCCGAATCCGAGCAATGTGCTCGTTGAAACCGTCTACCATCAATCCGTCGTTCTGCCCTAAATTCATCAAATTTCCGAATTGCATGTTCGATTCTCGTACTACAAATTGCAATGATTCTCAGAACCCAAGACTTGCCCAAATTCACATCCGTTTGCCACGTTCCACCTTGCACTTCCAACTTACTCGAGCAGCACAATGATTCGTTCCGACGTTGCTCCCACATTTAGCTATCTTCAGAAATCAATCCGCCAAAATCTTTTTGCCTTCCCTTGTTGCCACAATCCGTCCACGTCTTTCCAAAGAATCCGTTTATCATCGTTGTACCATTTTGCCCAAAAATTTCATCTCCGCTAAACCTGATTCAACTTCTCGAGCAACAATATCCAAAATTCTTCAAGTTTGTGCGAATCAATCGCATTGCCCTCCAAGCCAAGTTCGTGTTTCAATGCTCAACCAACAGCTCAAATGCGTTGCCCAAAATTGTATTTCGTGCTCGCTATCATTCCGATAATCCTACCACTTTGCTCAAGCATAACCCAAATGTTCGTTCCGGTTCCGCCCATCATTTAAGCCCAATGATACTTCTATTTGCACGACTCCGTCCTTGAGTTCTCAAGTCTAATGTATCGAAGGATACCCGAATCAAATTCCATTGCACCATATACCACTTGGAAATATAGTTGCCCTCGTGCAGAATCTGCGTCAACCAGCGTCCATCCCAAACCGACTATTCCGAGGTGATTCTGCCGAATCATAACTCAATATTCGCTTGCTCCATTTTTACTCTTTCCAACTCAATCGATTTGCACCAACTGACTTGTATTCGTTATCCGAGTCCGTTCAGGCAATTCCAATAGATGTCCAACCAAAATATTTCCAATGCCTTGCTTAACACATTTGATCCCATATACCACTTCGAATCAATTCGCTACTCACATTACGTTTTCTTTCACGAATCCGAGATCCGTTCGAACCATCCCTTAGGTGTGATCATGCCATTCCCATCTTAAGTCTGACACAAAAAAACTTAGCCAATTCTTTAACCATCAATCTCGCTAGGCAACTCGTGCTATGTTCCATTCTCGCTGCTCCCAGCTATTCTCAAACCGCCTGATACTTTCGCAACACAAGCAATCGTGCAACGATTGTATTCCAAGTAGTCCAACCTAATACCCAACGGTTCTACACCTTTATTGTACGAGCAACTCATACCAACCTATCTGATATTTCTCAAGCCAACTCAAATCTGCCCAACCGATGCGCCACAGCCAAAATTCCAACTTCTATCTAACACAATCGCTTGACGAGCAACTCGTGCAATGATGTAATCTCTTCGAATGTTTCTACCCAAAACATGTTGCATAACCAAATCTCGTTAGCCAACCAACTGATCCATTGAGGCAATCAGAATCTCCCAAATGATAAGCCAAGCCAACCCAACGAAAGCCCACACTTGTTGCACAAATGCAACAACGCCAACCAACTTGCTGTACGAATGCAACAACGCCTAACGAGGCTAAGCGATCCTACGAAAACCAACCAAGGCAACCCAACACAGAATAACATGCAGCCAAAACCAGCAATAAATAGACTTATTGCATGAAACATCCGATGCGGCACTGAGTAGAGTCAAGAGCTAAACGACACGCGGAAGCTATTTAGAGTTTGTGATGAAGCGAAGGACCAAGTCCGAAGAAATGAACCTGGCGCTCTGATACCAATCTGTCACGCCCCAAACTCCCGCAAGCCCAATAGTCCCCGCTGAACGTGAAATTACCACGTTGTAGCTCTCCCGCGGGACAATCGTTCTATTCGGGACGTGATGCCGTACGAGCCTGGAGTTGCGCTCGTACAAGGCGATGTTGCTAAACACGAAAGTTATCATCGAAACAACCAAGTTACAGCAGAAGCCAATTGTGTACCAAGCACACATCAGAGTATACACAGCGAAGCTCACGATAGGGTCCAAATGAGATGCCCCGAGTCAATGCCACAAAGGCGATACCACGGAGACGATAAAATAACTCTTGCTCTTTCTCTAGCCCACAAAGGTACTTACAGTTCATACATCTTGTCCCGTATATCCAAGCAGCGCCACTACGTCTGTGTACCTGAAATATTGCCCACAAACGTGGGTCAGTACACAACCGTACTGGTGAGCGGGGTAACCCACTCGTCTAAGCCGACACTAAGTAAAGTAGTGAATGCACACAGTTAAAAATGGTGATCTTTCTAGTTGAATCCTAGATTCGTTTCATGGCATATGGATGACATGTTAAGGAAAGCAGTAAAGCAGTTTAAGCATGCAAGCATTCATTCTCAAACCAAACGATAAGCAGTTTATATATATATCCGACCCATCTAACTCAATGCCATCGCTTGCACGATAACATATCGAACCATCAGTCTCGCCTCAATATCCATCCTCAACCAAAGTTTATATCCCAATTTCGAGTGCACACTCTTGCCGAGGCAAGGTGGCCGCGCCTACACGAAAGCCAAACCAACAAAAGAGAAGCAAGCCAACTCTTATCTATATGAAGTCACTGGCAAAGCCATAAAAGACAAAATCCAAACATTAACGGCGCGCCCTATCAGCCCGGGTAGCAAGCCCCGCTGGAGGTCCCGCAATGCATCGTGACTAGCACGAATCAATATTTCCCTCCGGATCGATACGGTCCTAGTGCCCCGGGAAGCCGTTTCGAGGAAATATCAAACCCTGTGTACACAGGTTGTCCGTGACATGCAGAAAGTAGGTATGACGAGAGGATCGAACATTCTCGCCCCACCAAGCGATCCTAGACTCGTTCCATCGATAAACCCAACCGAAGTATCCATAACCATTCTTCCAACATATTCCCAAGGATTCTAAATCTCGACCTCAATATATGTATCCCAAGGCACCAAAATACCCATATGCACAATCTCTCAAGTTGTGCCCAAGTTATGCCCACACTTCACATTGCCGCTTCCCAACACAGTGTTTCACATTGGGTGCAACACCCCACACTCCGAATAATCCCGTGGCCCAATGCCCCAACAGTGGCCCAATGCCCCATCAAGCGGCACCATACCTCACTGATGCAGTTGTTCGATTTTGAACCACAACTGCTCGCTTTGTAAGACAAAGCGACCCAGTGATACTCGTGCACGGATGCACGCTCGCTCGCCCGAATTCTCGATATTCCCATATTTCTATTTGCCTCAAAGTATCCTTCCAACTCGTATATTTCCAACCGTCCAAGCACAATCCCAAGTATCCAACCGATCGCCTCAAACGTATAACCCAACTATCGCATCCAACTATCCAACGCGTAAACCATTCAAGCCACAATCCTACCAAGCCAACGACGCACACTCTATGCACGCCTCAGTGTAGTGCTTCCCGATGTTTCAGCCCAAGTGTACAAGCCATTACGTGTTTTCCATATTATTAGGCATGAAGGAGTAGAGGAGAAGGGAAAGAGCCCACTCACAATGTTTGAATCCGTTAGGCATCCTGTCTTGCCGATACGGCCAATCCCTTGAACCCGTGGTCCGATGCAAGCGCGATCTACTCAACTGGTATGACCGTCCGAGCAGGCCGTGCTCTCCAAATCATCCGACCGATCGGACTAAGGAAGACGGCATTATCGTTTCCATCCAGCTATTCAGTATTGTTCTGAACGAACATCTGATTTCCATCGATCCCGCTAGCCATCTGCACATTGAAACCAACTCGATTAATCCTTCTTCCCAAAATCCGACATTTTAAATGTAACCAGCATTTGATTTATTCAGTCCGACTCAGCGTAACGCTCCGAGCGGTTGCGGGGCGTTACATGTATCACTAACTTACTCATACCACCACACTATCATAACTTACTCCAATACCCAACAAAAATTCCACATTTTTCAAATCCCTTAGTGCCTTGGCTAACTGCACTGAGATCCCCCTCTTTGCTGTTGCACCAACACTTCCAACCCATTGAACACCTACTGTACTTCTACCTCAATCCTGGGGATAACTCCCTGCAATTGTACAATGTTGTGCATATCCCATCTCTTTGCCATTGTCACTACACCACCCACTGATACACGTATCAGTCACTCCAATACTTGCATTCACTGATGCTCCAATCTGATACTCACTCAGATAGGTTCATCCATGCACACATTATTGTGTAGATACTGCATACTCTTACCAATACACCAAACACTAAGCACACCCACTTGGACTCTTATCCAGGCCTACTTGGCAAAACCACTCCTCACTTGACACAAATAACTACACAAACACTCATAACTGGCCTGCTCCAAACTTGCTAGATGCTGCCCAGAATTAGCCTACTATTACACTACAACATACACACCAAAAGACACCTATTAACTATGGTAAAACCTTGCTACAATATTGGATTACCCCTACCCACTGTTATATAAAAAAATAACTAGTACACACTACTACCTTGTTCTTCCCTACATTGACAGGTGCTGCAGTTGGCTCTTCCACACTGCCTGCAGAACCTGAAACAAGTACCTGCAGGAACTTGCAATCCGTCCTCATGCCTGTACACCTTGCCGCTCATGCACCCATCTGCAGAACCCTCAACTGCCTTCACAAAAACTTGCCTCTACCTAGC
This sequence comes from Iris macrosiphon, assembly GCA_036927795.1. Classification (NCBI taxonomy): domain Eukaryota; kingdom Viridiplantae; phylum Streptophyta; class Magnoliopsida; order Asparagales; family Iridaceae; genus Iris; species Iris macrosiphon. The sequence goes on along the minus strand of JAYESA010000006.1, from coordinate 207,552,679 downwards.
TACTATTGTACAGGACACTCCCATACAAGACACATCACTCAACTCCGCATCTCCATGATACACTTGGTATCCTAATGGCACCTACACCATCACATCAATGCAACACACTCATGCACACTAAACACCCCTCTAATGCACATATAAAACACTCTTCTCTCCCTCACTGCCCACCGGACACTAAGACACCCAACAAACTCACACACATACTGTCACTTCACCTAAAGCCTTCACATATCACTGATGTTGACACCCAAATTCACTCTCAGATTTCTTCATCCAACTATACATTACACTTCCCCTTCCATTGGTGTACACCCCACATGGTTGCAGCTGCACCTAAAAACCTGTAGGAATATAAACACACAATGTTGTACTAATATCTTACTAAAATCAGTGGTGAAATGCACAAATATACCTATACGGGACACTCTTTGATACCCCTCCTATTTACATTCTTATGACACAAATACACACACACACACACACACACACACATACAAGTATCAAACACTTGGTGTGCACCCCCATAAGGGGTTTATACACCCTTCCAATAGCTACACCATCATGATACACCCATCCACCAATGGTTAGAACCAAAATACAACTAATATATATATATATATATATATATATATATATATATATATATATATATATATATATATATATATATATATATATATATATATACTATTATATGCAATAAAATAGGAATGACAGCCATTGGCTCACAAAATCCAAGTCTACCGACACGTACCACGATATATCGTGATACGACCTACATGTATCCAACTGATGACACGTATATACTACCAAACCATGAAATAGACTCCCAAACTACAAAGGGATTATTTTCTCAAACACTTGGTGGTCCAAATTCGGAATTTTTCTAATTTGGCCACAAAAATCCACAAAACTATTACAATAGGGCCTTCTAGCCCCTAGTTCTTCTCCGTAAGGGTGTTCCTTAGTCATGGGTGGGTTACTTTAGGTTTATTATGATAAATTAATCATAAAATTGATTGGAATATGGATTTATACCTATTGGGAGATGGATTTCTAATGAAACTCCTCCAAAGGATACAAAATCAAGGGTGGACACACTCATCCTAGCAAAGCTCTCCTCTAATATCCTCCTTGTTATTCCAAGGTCCTAGGCCTCCATGGGAATTATAGTTGATTGGGAATGAGAGGATTTGAGTGGATTTGATTAGGGATTGATAGCAATTTGGAGGAATTAGGGTGGGGGGAACTAAAGTGGAATGAATGGAGGCTATTAACTAGCGATTAATGAAAGATTATCCCCCTTTATAGGGCCTACCTAGCTAGGGTTAGGGTTGAGTTTATTTTCAAGGTCCAAATTTTCCCTCTCTAGCCTCCTATTGGTTGTCGTGAATAGAATCTTTAATGAGTGGAAGGGTATCTATTCTAATTAAGGGAATATTCTGTCATGCACTAACTAAGTTAGTTTTAAACACTAAATCATGACTAACACTAATTAATGCCAAATATTTCTTACTAACACTATATTAATTTCTAATCAACTAAGTCATGAACTATCATAAATGACACTAGCTACCCAAAACTAACACATGGTCCATTCTAATTAACTAGCACAATAACCAATAAAATATTATCTTATATATAAATATAATTCTAATATTTAAACAATAGTGAAATGATAAAAAAATCTTTCTCTCTCTCAGGATTAGGTGGTTACAGCTATATTTGTCCAATCTCCACCTTAGCTTATTTTTGCTAGCCGAGAAAATAAGCACCCTAGCTGCATTTGCTTGTTTTTACTAACCGAGAACCCAAGAGATCCAACATATTGTCATCTCGATCCATTCGACCACAAAATTAAACCGACATGTTCATCCACCCCATAATTGTTTGCCAACCGCAACGTCTTACTCCATATTAAATCATGTCAGACCTACCTTTGAAGCTAATCTGTGTAGTTGCCTCCAAAATTAGGTTTCATTCGCCTTCCTGTGAATGAGTGACACACCCAGACCACCTTATGGAAGATGCTCTTAACTCCACCTTAAGAAGAAAGTTTGAACAATCTGATTATACACATGAACATTCATCACAATCTGTCTCGAACCAATTATAGTCGTCCAAACCAGCCTTATAACCTTGGCTCTGATACCACTTATTAAGAACGTCGTAACCCGAACCAACACTACAAGAAAATGGCTTTTTTGTTCAATTTTTTTCGTTAAGAAATTTTTTTCCTGACGGTTCTGCATCCGTCATCTAGGTCAGAGTCAAAAAAAGTTTTCATTTTTATGAAGGTTTTTGGTTTTATTATTTGGATGGTTTTAAACCGTCGTGTAAAAAAATTATCTTTCGTGAAGAAAACAGAACAAAAAATTATTAAGATAAATAATAACTTTTTTTGACTATGGCCTAGATGACGAATAATGACCGTCAAGGAAATACTTTCTTAATAGGAAAAAAATGTCAAGAAATATCGATTGATAAAAAAAATTTGGTACCAAAATTTAATTTAGAATTATATTTTATATGTTTCTCTTTGCATGTTACTGAACAAATATATATATAATATTAATATAAAAGAAACAAATACTTTAAAAAATGGCCTTATTTTGTTAAAACATATAGTTCGTATATCACAAACATTTAAAAAATGTACAAAAACTATAAATTTTATTATACTACAAAGATGTAAAATTTTCCAGATCTTGGATTTGTTATGACTGGATAGGTGGGAAATGTCACGTCCCGATCTCCCGCAGGCTAAATCGGCCGTTCCCGCTAGGCGAGAATCACCGCGACAGTGCTCCCACGGAACGATCGCTTTGACCCATCCGGGCGTGATGCTGCACGAGCGTGAGACACGCCCGTGCAAGGCCGTGGTTCATTGGCTGGTGGTAAGAGTTCTAAGCCACAGAGTCACACAGATTGTCCGAGTGCAGCGGAGTCATTAACGCATAGCAATTTGGTAACAGGTTCACTGAGTTGATAATATATCGGAAGCATAACACAGTTGAAGTGAAGCAACTCTTTTATTGATATAAACATGTGTTACAAGCAACGCATAGCCGAGATTACAAGTCGCTCAAGCCTCTCTCTCTGAAACAGTAAAAGTGTGCCAAGTGGCTACAATTGTGGAATGATTGTACAGACGATGTTCAGGCGATGTTCACAATATTATGTCTTGTATATGTGCTTCAGTTCCGGATGCACCGCTGCTTCGGAGTGATCTCCATGCCTTAGCACGTACGAAGAAGGCATCCAAACAGAACGAGGTTCTCCCGTATGCTGCATACAAACTGGTGGATTATCAGTACATTGAATGCACTGGTGGGGAGGCTACTCGCCCACTCGACAAATCCAAACACGTAATATAAGATCCGTGCACCAACTATTAAGTTGTCTTTCTAGTTGCCTTAGGATCAGTTTTATGCAAATATTGGATAGCCTACTTCGTGTGGCAGTGCACCATGCGACATGAGAGAAAATACGACGAGACTTACCAACTTACTATTTGTCCTTCCCTGTCTAAGGCAAACATTATTAATTCATGCACGGGCAAGTATAAACATTCAGGGGCATTCATAATAAAAGCCAAGGCAATTATATATGCAACACGAGAGTCATTGTATCATGATCGTTCAGGTGTTAAGTTGTTCATTAATGCGATGCAATGACTCGCATGCGGATACCGCTAAGCGAGGATGACTTATCTATATGAACAAGAGTCGCTGGCATAACCATTTAGGATAATAGTCACTGGAGGTAATAGTATACAGCGAAAGTACACGGAGCGCTACATGCCATCTCGTCCAACACAATAGACTATACAATAGGGTTCAGTCACTGGAGAGAATGGTATGCAGCGAAAGAATAATAAGCGCTACATGCCATCTCGTCCAGCATAATGGACTGTACAATACAATTGAGATCCATCCAGATCGGATCGGTCCCAGTATCCCGGTGACCGTCCATGGAACTATACCTCATTTTCGAGTTGTCCGCGACATGCAATTATTGGGTCTTTCCAATTATCACGAGATACACGAGAACAAGAGTGCACTAGAATACGAGAATACGAGTGCACAAGAACACGAGTATACGAGATACTTGAATCTTGATTCTGTACAGTGAATAACTTGCCTTGATACATTCCCCTGGTTCGAGGCTGCCTTTAGTGACCTAACGGTCCCGGATGCTTACATGTTTAATCATGCACGGAACAACTACTTAGTAGTTTCCCGGGGTTTGGATGAAAATAAGGCAACATACAAGCAGACAAGCATACAATTGTATAAATACAATATTCACGTTTGCTCGGGCCCGAAGGTAAGCCGAGAGTTAGATCGTTAGGGGACTTCCCGAGCAACACGTTCTAGGGTAGCATGCGAGGGTCTGAACATATATAAAAGTAATATTTTATTTTCATGTTCTAGCATAAGCAATACAAGTTGGAATTATTCCCTTAGCTAGGTGCGTTGGATTCTTATTAACATGCAGGGGGTGATTCACCTAGCGACTAGCATGAACATTCCAGATTTTATGTGTGCTGGCTAAGCAAAGACAAGTTCACCCTAGCTACCCACCTTAGCGATGATTCATCTCGGTATAGCGATACGTCAAGCGAGCCTCTAAAAGCCTAAGTTGAAATCCTGTAGGAACAAGTCTGGATATCCTTTGTTTCTCGTTTGAGGCAAAGCGAGTCAGAACAGTTACACTTTTGCCGTTTGAGTCGGCGGTCCGCTTGAACGAAACGGGGTGTTACATCCTACCCAACTCAGAAAAAGTCTCGTCCTCGAGACTTACTGAGGACAAGCAGTACATTTCAATCAATTTTGATTTAACGATACAAGGCTGAGGCAAACTTATACAAGCCATTGTACTTATTTATTTGGATATTCACTTGCACAAGCATCAAGATCGGCATATCGCTTAGTCTGGATATTGTGCACATTCAAAGTGCACCTCTAGTGTGAGTACGTCAACCAACTTAGCGATAGCGAAGTCTTAGCACTTGAGTTTTACCTTTTCTTAAGTCTTGGATCGTGCACAAGTTCAAGACGTCCCTCGAATAGATGCATTCAACCAAACTTAGAGTTAGTAAAATCGGACAAGCTACTGCGATACTCTCAAGGGTTCGCACAGGTTGGCACAAAGGCCACTCGTAGCACAATATCATACAAGCAATCATATCATTTAAAACGTATTTTGAAAGTATTTAGACTAATTATTGGAATATCCCATAGAGGCATTGAGAGAGAGCGTGCACATAACCCATGAACGAGCTTTCAAAACTGAGATAATCGAAATAAAGTCCAAAGGCGTAGAAGCCAGGCTCTGATACCAACATGTCATGCCCCGATCTTCCGCAGGCTAAATCGGTCGTTCCCGCTAGGCGAGAATTACCGATCCAGCGCTCCCGCGGAACGATCGCTTTGACCCATCCGGGCGTGATACCGCACGAGCGTGAGACATGACCGTGCAAGCCCGTGGTCCATTGGCTGGTGGTAAGAGTTCTAAGCCACAGAGTCACACATATTGTTTGAGTGTAGCGGAGTCATAAACGTATAACAATTTGGTAACAGGTTCACTGAGTTAACAATATAGCAGAAGCATAACACAGTTGAAGTGAAGCAACTCTTTTATTGATATAAACATATGTTACAGGCGGCGCATAGCCGAGATTCCAAATCGCTCAAGCCTCTCTCTCTGAAACAGTAAAAGCGTGCCAAGTGGCTACAATTGTGGAATGATTATACAGGCGATGTTCAGGCGATGTTCACAACATTATGTCTTATATATGTGCTTCTGTTTCGGATGCACCGCTGCTTCGGAGTGATCTCCATGCCTTAGCACGTACGAAGGAGACATCTGCACTGAACGAGGTTCTCCCATACGCTGTATACAAACTGGTAGATTATCAGTACATTGAATGCACTGGTGGGGAGGCTACTCGCCTGCTCGACAAATCTAAATACGTAATATAAGTTTCGTGCACCAACTATTAAGTAGTCTTTCTAGTTGCCTTAGGATCAGTTTCATGCAAATATTGGATAGCCTACTTCGTGTGGCAGTGTGCCGTACGATATGAGAGAAAACACGGCGAGACTTACCAACTTAACATTTGTCCTTCCCTGTCCAAGTCAAACATTATTAATTTATGCACGGGCAAGTATAAACATTTAGGGGCATTCATAATAAAAACCAAGGCAATTACATATGCAACACGAGAGTCTTTGTATCATGATCGTTCAGGTGTTAAGTTGTTCATTGATGCGATACAATGACTCGCACACGGATAGCCGCTAAGCGAGGATGACTTATCTATATGAACAAGAGTCGCTGGCATAGCCATTTAGGACAATAGTCACTGGCGATAATGGTATGCAACGAAAGTACAAGGAGCGCTATATGACATTCCATCCAGCACAATAGACTATACAATAGGGTTCAATCACTGGAGAGAATGGTATACAACGAAAGAACAATAAGCGCTACACGCCATCTCGTCCAGCACAATGGACTGTACAATACAGTTGAGTTTCATCCGGATCGGATCGGTCCTAGTGCCTCAGTGACCGTCCATGGAACTATAACTCATTTTTGAGTTGTTCACGACATGCAATTATTGGATCTTTCCAATTATCACGAGATACACGAGAACAAGAGTGCACTAGAACACGAGAACACGAGTGCACAAGAACACGAGTACACGAGATACTTGAATCTTGATTCTGTACAGTGAATAACTTGCCTTGATGCATTCCCCTGGTTCGGGCTGCCTTTAGTGACCTAACGGTTCCAGATACTTGCAGGTTCAATCATGCACGGAATGACTACTTAGTAGTCTTCCGGGATTTGGATGAAAATAAGGCAACATACAAGCAGACAAGCATGCAATTGTATAAATACAATATTCACGTTTGCTCGGGCCCGAAGGTAAGCCGAGAGTTAGATCATTAGGGGACTTCCCGAGCGACACGTTATAGAGTACCATGCGAGGGTCTGAACATATATAAAAGCAATATTTTATTTTCATGTTCTAGCATAAGCAATACAAGTTAGGATTATTCCCTTAGCTAGGTGCGTTGGATTCTTATTAGCATGCAGGGGGTGATTCACCTAGCGACTAGCATGAATATTCCAGATTTTATGTGTGCTGGCTAAGCAAAGATAAGTTTATCGTAGCCACCCACCTTAGCGATGATTCGCCTCGGTAGAGCGATACATCAAGCGAGCCTCTAAAAGCCTAAGTTAGAATCTTGTAGGGACAAGTCTGGATATCTTTTGCTTCTCGTTTGAGACAAAGCGAGTCGGGACAGTTGCACTTTTGCCGTTTGAGTCGGCAGTCCGCTTGCACGGAATGGGATGTTACAGGAAAGTCTATAAATCTTTTTAATTCTTGCGCTTCTTCTTGATATTGATACACCAACATCCTTCTTGATATTGTCATCTTTATTAAAATAGTTAACATCAGCCTCCTACACATCAAAAATCATAAGTACTATGAGTAAAATAAAAAAAATCTAAGAACCCAGGAACATCAAAAGAGAATAAAGGCCATTTCCAATGGAGAGAGATAACAAGTAAGAAAGAGGGCATTAGCATAGAAAAACCATATCTTGATATCATGCTTTGCTATGTACTATTTTTACTATATCCAAAAAAGAAGACAATTGTCCACATTCATAAAAAACACACTATATATGCAATGGACATAAAATTTCAAAAAGAAGCATAAATAGACCATTGCTAACCCTCAGTGTATCTGAGAAAAGATATTATTAACTTTTCGATATGTATTAAAAAAACAAATAACTTTACACAAGAACAATAAGAGCTTTGCATTACAAATTAGACCATATCTATGCCTCAATTAAAATAACTTCGTCATTAGGTTCGACATGCGACGTGGATATATTGTGGATTCGATTGAGCACACGATATATCTCCTTGACTATGTTTTGATAGAATCCACATATCCAATCTTTTCTAAGTCTAGACCACCAAGCCACAATTAAATTCTAAATCTTCAATCTCAATCATAAGTCTAAGTCGTCCAACATGATTCACGTCTTCGTTCATGAAACCATCAAGCACATCTTACTCCATGTTCTAAACTAATTCATCCATAAAATACTTTCGATTCACTTGTATTCTCAAACTCGTCTTATCGTATCGAACCACAAGTCAAGACGATCCTTCAATTGTCACGCTTTGGTCTCCCAAAAGTTTAATTATCCCTGCTGGACATGAGATCACCACGCCAATGCTCTCATTGGATGATCATCCAAATCCAGGCGCGACGCATGTGCGAGCATGGAGTTATGCTTGCACAAGACAATAACGTCAAATGTTATGGTTATCATCGAAATAATCAAGATACCTTATCGTTACACTTTACCCCATCCAAGTTATATATATATCCACAAGTTATGTTCATCTAATAATCGTTCGTGCTATGGTCATAATTTATCTGGCCACATCGTTCAACTTCAATGTTACCATTTGATCAATCCGTATTCTACTTCTAGCATTTCTCAAACAACTAAGCTCAAATCCTTAAGCCAAATTATGTCCACTTTGTTATATTCTATTTTATCGAGTTCGTCTGAATAATTATCGAACATATTCCTGCGAGTTCGATCATGCCCATTGGACATGAAATTATTATGCCAGTGCTCCCGCGGAATGATCGTTCTCATCCGGGCCTGATGTCGAGTGTTATCTTTCGAACTAGATTCAAGATCATTGTCCAACTCGAGTTTAATCCCGTTATCTCCTTATCTCAATCTTCATACTATAAAATTCCTTTACTTGTATCAATTTGTGCTATCTTTCAATTACCGAAACCATGCTAAGTCTATTAATTCGAAACCATAATATCCATTCTCAGGCTAACTTCTATCGAGCGATATCCTACTCAAGTTTTAATTTGTTTGATTCAATTCAAAATTGCATGTACGATCCACCAAGTTTTCACGACCAAGATATTGATTCCATTACCTTGAGTCCCTATTCGATATAAGCCTTATCATTTGTTCAACATATTATTAGTCGTTCAAACCAACTATTGCACAAGACCTTCGAATTCGTTCAAACATTTCCTAAATGATCCATACACCACTCAAGAATCGAGTCATCCAATTAAATCCCTAATAATGTTCGTATCGCTCACTCGCATATCCAATTCGTTCCTTAGAACTCCAACACGATACCTAAGTGTAAAACCCCTAATTCTAAAAATCGTATTAAATATTTAATTAATTTTTAATTAAAATTATAGTAATTATGAGCTAATTAGAATAAATAGAATTTTTAGGATTTTTATTTCTAGGTATTTGTGCAATTAGGAATTTATGGAGCAATTATAATTTTTTTTTAATTTATTCCATGTAGGAGACCCTATGGACAGTTGATAGATTTATTGTACGCACTAATATACATTTCTAGAATTATATATATATATATATATATATATATATATATATATATATATATATATATATATATATATATATACACACACACACACAAATACACACATAATGAGTTATTAAAAAGGAAATAAAAAAGAAAAGAAATTAGAAAGGAAAAAAAAAGAAAAAGGAAAAAGAATTGTTAATGAACTCAAACCCAAACCCGCCAACTTAAACCTACCCATTAGACTCTATCCTAACCCATACCCGCCTACTAAAGCCCGCACCCGCGAAGTAAGGCTAAGCAGCAGCTTCAGCAAGACCCCCGCGCTGTATGAAACCCCCCCGCCGCTTCTCTCTATACATATGTTACTTTTTCTCGAACCCTAACCCTAAAACCATCGTCTCCCCATCTGAGCCACCGTGCCGCTTTCAGCTGTGATCGCCGCCAGCCCCGATGCCAACCAGAGCCGTCGAGCAGACCGTCGCGTCGCCGTTCGTGTACACACTCCGACAGCAAATACACTGCAGCGTACCTGTGTTCACGCTTCGTTTTCCGCGCCCTCACTCAACCAAACTTGACCCCGTCTTTATCGGTATATTTACGACCTATTCTTCTTCCATATTTGTACATTAGTTTACCTCGAACAACGCATAAAACTAGGTAAAAATTGATGCCAAGTCAAGAAAAAATGACCACTTTTAAATTCAAAAATTCTGTTGCGATGACCCATGTTCACGGAATCGTATCTCCCACCACAGAGATCCAAATTTGGTTTTTCTTTTTTGTATGCGAAGACCACCTAACCTAGTTTATTTTTTTAAATAGAATAATTTATTTGTTGCTGTATGTAGAAATAAATTAGATAGAAAATCTCAAAAATATACTTTTTCCAACTTTTAAAATTTGTGATATGGAGCACGTCCCGCCAAACAGGACCGTTCCGTCGTGTACCAAGTGTACCAAAAGGTGCACGCGGTATACCTAGACGTATAGGCCTTTACGAAAACAGATTCGAACGTGTGTGCGTGTCGGAACCAGCCCATATCCACAGAAAATTTCTCGTATCACAACTTTTGTAAAATCTTGCGCCATTTAGTGAACGCTCTTCAGAATGCGACGAAACTTGCACCACTGGACTCGTGGTATTGCGCTGGTCCTGTGACCCAAATTTTTATACAGTTCTGAGATAGTTGACCAAGTCGTCTATTGGCGGGCCCCACGGTTGACTTTAAGGGTAAAATTGTGTTCGACTCACCGGAATCTATATTTGGACATACCGTTGAGTTCATACTGACATTTAAAGTTTGTTTAACCTATAATTTTTTCCATTTAGAGACCTTTACCCCTTGCACATTTTTCGGTACAAAGTGGCCACACGTGGACCCCACTTCGATCCGAAATAACCGTTTTGCTCCTGTGTCTAAATTGGACGAACGGGTAGTAATTTCTAGCTTTTTTGCTTATTCTGGGAACTTTGGTGATGTTTATTTCAGTATCCGGAGATGTTCATTTTGAGGCCATAGTTTCTGACTTTTGGTGTTGACATTTGAACGTTATATTTTACAGCTTTCTTGCCAGGCAAGTATACCTTGCCATTGTACTATTATTCATATTCCATATATTTCATGCATCCTTATTTTTTGTCATTAGTTCATATATTTTAACTGCTATATAAAATATATGCCCAAGAAAACTTGGGTGCAACGACGGTGTCGTCGTGATATATTTTTATTATGTATATGCATTGACCTTGTTTATGAGACCACCCCATTATCATGAAGCATCATTAAGTTTCATTGGCTGTCACATAATTGTTACATGAGTTGTGAGTCTCATATAGATCATGGACTGCGTGACAGGTCTGGCCGTACGTTAGGGATAACTGTTGTTAGAAACTTTGCATGCTAGAAGACTTAGCAGTTATTAGTAGTCCATGAATATAGCCTATTGTAGTACGATGGTCCAATTCTTGTCCTTGTTTGGTTGCAGGGTTGGACTATTATACTAAAGATAGGCTATGAACCAAATTGTGTCATGGATGTGACATGCTTAGAGCATGGGGTAGGAAGAACAACAAGTACCACATTTGGGCTCCTTTGTACTTTCGTTTTATGTAACCCGTACGCTCTACCAGAGATACATGATCGTGATAAGCCCTATAATACTTGGCGGCCTCTGCCGTTCAAAAGACGACATGTTTTGTAGGCCCCTGATTCTCCGAGAGAGTCACCCTAATCCCATTTTATAGCCAGATAGCCCACTTGTAAGAAATTTGTTCTCAAACTGCATTCACATAAATGGTTAGGCAACCCCATTATATATTTATTTCAGTAATTTATTGGCATGCTTCTATGTATCTTGTTATGTCCCTCTGAGCACCTGGTCCCTTTTCAAGTGTAGATGTTCATGAGTATTCGCAAGAGCGCAGATCCGGACTTGCTACGTATATTTGTGAGGAGGTCTTCTCTTCGAGCCCTGTGATTTTTAGTTAATATTCTTATATTTTGTTTGTTGTATTGCACTCATATATTCGAGTTGGTAGTAGATTTGTTGCCATCCAACTATCATCTTTAGATACTTTATATTGAGATCTAGTTTCATAGATATTGGTTATTTATTTATATTTAATTTTTTATGGAGAAGATTTAGTGATACCCTGTGACTTGTGATAGTTATATCACTTGTGAATTATTGTTCATTATACAGCGTACGCGTATGTTATGATTTTCATATATTGGAGTTGCCATATACATACGGCTGGCATGCTTACGTGTCCTAGTCCTACATATTTTGGGACTGGGGCATGACATATTTTTGTGGTAGCCCATGTAGGTCGAGAGCATATTGTCTCGGTTACGTTACTGTGCCGAGCAAGCCAGCACCTAGGAATAGAGTACATGATCTCATCCATAATTGACTATGATTCATCTTCCTTCTATCTGTTCTATTTGGATAATTGTATCCTGCTTGATTCCTGTACTTTCCTAATAGTTTCTTGAGTATAGACTTCTCCTAGAGTATAGGAATCCCTATTACTAGGATGATAATTAGGGTAATAATCCTACAAAGAATACAACTAGAGTATTCCTACAACACCAAGATCCGAATACCTAATGAACCCTAGTGTCCCTTATCTATAGATTAGTTTACCATTACCCCTTAATGTATTTATGAAGACTTGAGAGTAGTATAAACACTACTAGGAATAGTTTGAAATTTGACCATATTATTTGACCTTAGTATTAAGGAACCAATAGAAATCCAAGATTGAATATTAGGAATGAACCTAACTTTCATAGTGAGATAGTATTATAGAACTATACATTTAGATTCTTGTCTTGAGATTAGCAGACAGTATCTTAGAAAGCCAAAAGAAATGCATAAAATATTTTCTTGATCATATCTCAACCACAGAGATTAGCATAGCATCTTCCCTTAAGAAACCATGACATTACCTAGAGTCTTTCTATTTAGTTTTATGACTTGTTCCTCTGAACCCTTAGCGCTCGCTATTTGTGCGATGACTAAATTTTTTCTTTCATCTTCCAATTTGTGCCACCTAACCGTTCTGATTGTAGGCCAAATACTTTCTTTTATGTTAATATATATAGCTGCTAGGATTATAGTTGTAATCTTAAAATTTTGAATTTTTGTGCTTGGTAGATAGAACTTGATAGTTTTAAGTTATTCTTGTAGGTTACGACCTGATGATTATCCCTTAGTTTTTAAATTGCGTAACATGTACCCCACCTCAATATAGGTTATATCTTCTTTCCCTTTGAAGGCCAATAACTTTTCCATTCTTACTATTGACACTTGTTCTATAAGCACTATGATTAAGCCTTAAGATGACCACTACCTATATAATGCAATAGGAGACCTTAATGAGTACCAATATCTTTTCTCGTATACCCTAACAAGAGTTCTATTTTATTTACAAGGACCAAGTTATTCTGAAGAATCCCCTCAAGACAATTACAGTATTAGTTTATTATTTTAAGTTGGGTAGTATACCTCACAACATAGTATCACATAGTCTTTTGACCTATTATTGAAGTGTAACAGAATGACATTACCTGAATGCTAGCATAAGACGATTGTATTTATTTAAACTGTAGAACTTAGAGGCCCATACCCTATTTGGTCGACTAGCAACTTCGACAATGAGTTAGTATGACAACTGTAGAGATTATGGAGTCTTATTTCTTTTATGAACTTGAATTATTTTGTAACATCTCTCATTATAATCTAGAGTACTTATATTTTCTGTACTATATTGACTTATGCTGCTATTATAGCCTAGTTTTGCAAGCTTACTCTTCTATCGAGCTTGATCATGATATATGTATTATTGGATCGACACACTAATATATTTCAGAATTTGTGTATTACGGTCTGATCAACCTTAGTATGCTTGATTCTCCCTTCGCAATACTACTTTACGTGGATTGAGATATATAGTTGACTAGTAGACGCATGTACTTGTCCTCTAGATATGTCTGAGCGGATCGTATCAGTTACATAACTGTATTGATAAGCATGTGAATAAAAATTACCAAAATAGGATTTTAATCCACAACTGCCTTGACGATTCCCATTTGAATTCTTTAAACACCTTGACCTCTATACTTCTATTCTATTACCTTCCCATTAAACTCTTTATTATTGTTTTTCGTCTTCCCTTTTTCGAAAAGATAAAATCTCGTACTTGGTATAAGTTTGATACATTGATAGTAATAGATATACCCCATAGGCCAACCGTATTATTTGGTGACTATCTTTCGTAATTAAGGGCATATCATATGTGATATAATTGGTGTTAAAATTTTAAGGATTTAATAACATGATTAAATAATTTAAAGAATATTTTCTTAAATGTATAGCCTAATGTGATAGATGGGTAAATTCTAAGTTGGGTAGAAGTTGCATTGTCAACTTGAGAGAAATTTATCTTTGATTATGATCAAGCAATCAACTAAGATTAAATTGAGAGATTTAAGTTATTTTAATTTTAGAAATTTTTAAGAATGACTAAGATGATTAGGATTTAATGAATTTTAAAATCTTGATAGTGAGGACCAAATATTTATACTTTGAGCGCATGATGTAAAGTTTGAATGTTGAAGATTGAATCATCGATTTAAACCTTGAGGATAAATATAGGATTCTAGGCTTGAACAATTGGTGAATTTGACATAAAATTTTACAATTGATGATTTAAATTAAAGGTTAAATTTTGATTGCTAGATTACCTATTTGAAATATTGAGGATGTAAATTGAAACTAAAATTTGAAGAGTATAAAATTCTTAAGTAAAAAATAGGAATAATATTGGATTAAAATTGTTTTCTAAAAAAGAGATTATGCTAGTTGGAGATTGCGATATAAATTTTGATGTGGGATGTCATATAGATTTGAATTATATTTGGATGATTGATTATTTAAAAATCGAGAAGATAGTACGAGATATTGAATTTTGATTTAAATAATAGTTAATTTAATTTGAAGTAAGTATGATAGATTTGAATAGATTTTATTATTTATAATTTTGGAAGAGATTACGATTGACTTGCCTTATATGCGAATGTGAAGAAATTGACAAATTATGCCTTATTTTAATTTCGAGAATAAAATTATTTTTAAGTTGACTGGATTGTAAACCCCCTCACCCAAAAAATTAGACCTACTTAGCTTAGATAGTGAGACTAAGGCTAGTTTGAATCCAATTGAAAATAAAACACAGTATTTTGTTTAATTTTATAATATTTATATCACTTGGCGCACCTTACCGTTGCTTCGATAATTGGAGCACTACACTAGCCACTACCTTCCTACAAATTCTATACCCTTGTCTTAGACATGTTCGCCTTCTATTCTGACCTTTGTGTAACTTATAATTAAGCTCCCTTGTGCTACATTTTAGTCGCACAACATTCATCGCGAACATTATTTATTAATTCTAAATAATTCTAATTTGTGTCCTTGCGCGTCCCAATCAAAATTGGAGACACAATCTTGACCCGTTTTGTGCAACCCAAATTAGGATAATATTCTACTCTGAGTTCTCTTTGCCTATGACACTTGTGTCCCACCTAATGTTATCCCCATGTACTTCTAATTAATTCCAGAATACCATACGTATTAATTTAACCCAATTCCCATCTTTGTACAATTTTTCAATTGTTGGGTGCTTTTATGCAAAGGTGCATTGAGGTGTCCACACTATTGGATATGACACATGAAGAAATCTAATTCTTCTCCATATGAATCTTCTCCATGAATTTATGGAATGTGTAACGCACAATATCGTTCCTCATTTAAATCTAGCCTTGCATTTTATAATGCAAATTATAGCCCTCCAAACATCCCCATGACAATTGAAAAATTATGGAGGTTAGGATGTAGTAAGGTACAGAATAACTGCAAATCTCTATCTTATACCATCCTTAACTTCCTATCGTGACTTAGTTTTAATTTTGAGGACAATTTTTTTATAAGTTGGGTAGAATATAAAATCCCTAATTCTAAAAACCGTATTAAGTATTTAATTAATTATTAATTGAAATTATAGTAATTATGAGCTAATTAGAAGAAATATAATTTTTAGGATTTTTATTTCTAGGTATTTGTGCAATTAGGGATTTATGGAGCAATTATAATTTTTTTCTAATTTATTCCATGTAGAAGACCCTATGGACAGTTGATAGATTTATTGTACGTACTAATAAAAATTTATAGAATTATATATATATATATATATATATATATAATATATATATATATATATATATATATATATATATATATATATATATATATACAATGAGTTATTAAAAAGGAAATAGAAAAGAAAAGAAATTAGAAAAAAAAGAAAGAAAAAAAAGGAAAAAGAATTGTTAATGGACTCAAACCCAAATCCGCCAACTTAAACCAACATATTAGACTCTATCCTAACCCATACCCGCCTACTAAAGCCCGCACCCGCGAAGGAAGGCTCAGCAGCAGCTTCAGCAAGACCCCCGCGCTGTATAAACCCCCCCTCCGCTTATCTCTATACATATGTTACTTTTTCTCGAACCCTAACTCTAAAACCATCGTCTCCCCATCTGAGCCACCGTGCCGCCTTCATCTACGACCGCCGCCAGCCCCGACGCGACCAGAGCCGTCGAGCAGATCGTAGTATCGCCGTTCGCGTACACACCCGCGACAGCAAATATACTGCAGCATACCTGTATTCACACTTCATTTTCTGCGCCCTCACTCGACCAAACTCGACCCCGTCTTCACCGGTATGTTCATGACTTATCCCTCTTCCATATCTGTGCATTAGTTTACCTCGAACAGCGCATAAAACTAGGTAAAAATTGACGCAAAGTCAAGAAAAAATGACCACTTTTAAATTCAGAAATTCTATTGCGATGATCTATGTTCACGGACTCGTATCTCCCACCACAGAGATTCGAATTTGGTTTTTCTTTTTGGTATAGAAAACCACCTAACCTAGTTTATTTTCTGTTAAATACAATAATTTATTTTTGCTGTATGTAGAATTAAATTAGATAAAAAATCCCAAAAATATACTTTTTCCAACTTTCAAAATTTGTGATACGGAGTGTGCCCCGCCAAACGAAACCGTTCCGTCGTGTATCAAGTATACCAAAAGCTGTATGCGGTATACCCAGACGTGTGGGCCTTCGCAGAAACTGATTCAGATGCGTGTGCGCATCGGAACCAGCCCGTATCCGTAGAAAATTTCCCGTATCATAACTTTTACAAAATCTTGCGTCATTTAGTGCACGCTCATCAGAATACGACAAAACTTGTGCCACTGGACTCGTGGTATCGTGCTGGTCCTGTGACCCAATTTTTATGCAGTTCTGAGACAGTTGACCAAGTCGCCTATTGGCGGGCCCTACAGTTGACTTTTTGGACAAAATTGTGTTCGGCTCACCGAAATCTATATTTGGACATACCGTTGAGTTCATAATGACATTTAGAGTTTGTTTGACCTATAATTTATCTCATTTAGAGACCTTTATCCCTGGCACGCTTTTCGGTGCAAAGTGGCCACACGTGGACCCCACTTCAATCCAAAATTATCGTTTTGCTCCTGTATTCAAATTGGATGAAAGGGTAGTAATTTTTAGCTATTTTGCTTATTCTGGAAAAGTTGGTGATGTTTATTTCAGCATCCGGAGACGTTCATTCTGAGGCCGTAGTTTCTGACTCTTGGTGTTGACATCTGGACGTTACATTTTGCAGCTTTTTTGTCAGACAAGTATACTTTACCATTGTACCGTTATTCATATTTCATATGTTGCATGCATCCTTATTTTTGTCATTAGTTCATATATTTTAACTACTATATAAAATGCGCGCCCAAGGAAACTTGGGTGCAATGACGGTATCGTCGTGATATATTTTTATTATGTATATGCATTGGCCTTGTTTATGAGACCACCCCATTATCATGAAGCATTATTAGGTTTCATTGGCCGTGGCACAGTTGTTACACGATTTGTGAGTCTCATATAGATCACGGACTACGTGACAGGTCTGGCCTTCTGTACGTATGGCCGTGCGTTAGGGATAACTGCTGTTAGAAACTTTGCATGCTAGAAGACTTAGCAGTTATTAGTAGTCTATGGACATATCCTATTGTAGTACGGTGGTTCAATTCTTGTCCTTGTTTGGTTGCAGGGTTGGGCTATTGTACTAAAGATAGGCTATGAACCAAATCGTGTCATGGATGTGACATGCTTAGAGCATGTGTTGGAGAGAACAACAAGTATCACATTTGGACTCCTTTGCACTTTCCTTTTATGTTAACTCGTATGCTCCGCCGGACATACGCGGTCATGGTGACCCTTATACTACTTGGCGGCCTCTGCCGTTCAAAAGACGACATACTTTGTAGGCCCCTGATTCTCCGAGAGAGTCACGCCAATCCTATTTTATGGCCAGATAGCCCACTTGTAAGAAAGTTGTTCTCAAACAGCATTCACATAGATGGTTAGGCAACCCCATTGGATATTTATTTCAGTACTTTATTGGCATGCTTCTATGTATCTTGTTATGTCCCTCTGAGGACCTGGTCCCTTTCCAGGTGTAGATGTTTATGAGTATTCGCAAGAGCACAGATCCAGACTTGCTACGTATATTTGTGAGGAGGTCTTCTCTTCGAGCCCTATGATTGTTAGTTGATATTCTTATATTGTGTTTGTTGTATTGCACTCATATATTCGAGTTGGTAGTGGATTTATTTTCATCCAACTATCATCTTTAGATACTTTGTATTGAGATCTAATTTCATAGATATTGGTTAATTATTTATATTTAATTTTCTGTGGAGGAGATTTAGTGATACCCTGTGACTTGTGATAGTTATACCACTTGTGAATTATTGTTCATTATACAACGTACACGTGTGTTATGGTTTTCATATATTGGAGTTGCCATATACATGCAGCTGGCATGCTTACGTGTCCTAGTCCTACGTATTTTGGGACTGGGGCATGACACTAAGCATCGCTACGATAAATCTTAGTCTCTTATATATCCCTATTTATAGTCATCCAGTAAACCATATTTGATTTGTATCTGCCGACACAAAATATCGTCCGAGCTATTTCTCAAAATCCAAGAACGATCCACTATATTCGCCTTAATGATAATCTGATAACATTCTATCGGTTGCTAATATAAGTCTGACTTATCCTTTCCTGAACGATATCCCAATCTCGCTCGCAAATTTGCTAGCACCAAAGGGTCTTAGCGTGCCATACTCAACACAACTTAGCTGAAAGGCTATGTGCATTACTAACCGTCCGAACGATATTTTATCTTGCATGCTAACCCGCTTGGTAATCACGTATAGGTATTCGAGTTCGAACATAACTTACCGATTCTAGCACGAGTCTATTCCCATAAAGTCTGACACATGTCGTCACAAACCATATTTTCTAATTTTATTGCTTTCTATTTTATTAGGATGGAAAATCAAGAACAAAAAAAACGAAAACTATTTTCTTTGTTGATTCTTTTTAGTATATTTTAAGTTCAACCTGGGGTAAACTAAAATTCTGGCTCCGCCCTTGGTTGTTGGTAGAAGTTAGGAGTTAAAGGATATTCTTTTCACTTCTAGTCTTATTTCAAAACCTCACATGTCCAAACTGTTTCATATTTCAGCCAAAGGAAGGGAGAGTATTTCTAACCTTTTAGCATCCTCTGTTTCCTTTGTCATGATATCTTTAGTTTCTTAGAAACCCTGAATATTTCATCAGAACTTTAAAACTTGGAATAAGTACTAGTAGTTATCCATCATCAACATATTTTATCTAAATCAACAAATTGGATAAGTAAGGTTCCCTTTTGGAAAGGTTTGTCTTGTTAACTATTAGAAATTGAAGTAGGACTGTCAAAATACTTCTGAAAAAACGTGTGTATATTTTATAATCAAGATTGCTACATTTATTTGTTGAAACAATCATATATACAAATGCAACTTGGAAGTCAAGATTGTTCTAAAAATAATACTAAAAATTATTTAGTATTTTAAGAAGATGATTACAGAATACAGATGTTCTTATGAAAAAAGTTTTGATTTTCTAGTTACAGTACACTCAAGTCTAATGAAAACAACAGTGCATCATTTGTACTTGTCAACTGGCTTATATTCAAAGCAATGTTGGAAAAGATGGGTATACTTATGTTGGAGACAATATCTACATGATTATGATTGACAATGTCAGTTCAAAGATTGTTGGTTTTATTTGCATCCTCTCCCTGCACATATGCATTTTATCTCATTCTACACAAGATATAATTGAATCTGATTCACTCTTCTAAGCATTCTTTGATTGAGCAGGGAAGACGCCATTGCTTGTCAAGCATCAACACAAGGTAACATATACTATGGTGTCATGTACTTATTGCTGAAATAGTAATCAGCAAAGGGAAACTAGAAACAATTTACTGAAGCTCTTCTATTTCTGTTCTTTAGGTTACATGAACAGAGTAATTTGCATATAAGATACTACCAAGATAATCTTTATAAACAGTTTGAATAGGTGCATAAAATGAGATAAGAAGTATGTTATAGTCTTAGAAAAGCAATCTTTCTTTGTGTACCAAGACACATTTTGACTCTCTTATTTCTAGTGCTCTACTCCATGAGTATTAGATCCTAATATTTGACTTTAGTAGTATGTGTAGACCTTCTTATGCTAAGGACATCCAAATAAGCTCCAACTGAGGAAAACCTTCATTTCCAAGCTCTCTCATGGTAACTTATGTTTATCCAATAACTCCTAATAGAACTAGCATAGATCACAAACAATTAATATGACACCATTTATAGAAAAAAGTATTTCAGTTTCAAGCTATCTCAAGGCAACATATGTTTATGCAAGAACTCCAAATAAAACTAGAATAATAGACCAAATGATGACTATTAACAGCATTTCTAGAAAAGAAAAGCAATGATCTTCTTTTCAAGCTCTTTCAATGCAACACATGTTTACGCAAGAACTCCAAATAAACTAGCATAGTGCAAACAATTACTATTGACAGCATTCCAAACGAATAGGATCTTATTCTGCTATCAGGTATTACATGTACAACAAATAAAAACCATCGTTGACTTACCTAAGCAACAAGTTCCACCTTCTGCTGAAAAGTAACAACCAGCATAAAAAAAAAGAACTGGAATTTAAACCCCGACCACCATTAATATTATATTGTTTACAAAATTGTCCTTTTGTTTGGAACTGGCTGCAGTTTTGCTTTCAACTTTATATTTCCTATTTGTAGCAGCAAATGAGACTTTTGCATCTAGAGTACAGGAGTTTGATGCCGATTACCTACGGACTTGTCATGAGTAGTCATGCTCAGAGCTCTCTAATGGCTAAATTCTTAGTAAACTGGCAAGATCAAATATCAAAAAGAAGAAGAGGAAGAAGAAAGAAGCTGTAACTGTTTTTAGTCTATTTTCAAGAAAACAATTACACTGGCCATCTTCACAGAGTACAGACCTCCTTCTTTTATACAGTTCGTAACAGTAACAAACTAATTTGTTGACTCATCTATTTCTAACAACTGATTGCTGACTAGGCTAGTCTAATTGATGCTGACTAAACTAATCTAACTGTTAACCTTTATTAGAAACAATTACAATTAACTGCTAACTAGCATTTAGCTACTAATGTTCTGATACTCAGATACTCAGAAGGTACTCGAGACTTGAAGGCTGATGCACTCGTTCTGAGCTCCACTTCTTCTACTCTGCGCTAAAGCTTCGGGAATTGCTTCTGGGAAATGCTCCTGGAATAGCTTGGCCTCGCTTTTGCTGCTTCTCACTACTGCTGCTTCTTTCCTCTGCTTCATTTACAGGTAATTACTGATACTACACTGATACTCTTCACTCTGTAGAACAGGCAACAGAGCAGGATCTTATCAGAAATCAACCTCCACACCATATATATAAATACAAATCTCCCGAAGCTCATAACTTCATAAAGAAAAGTCTAGGAGTCCCTGTCAAATACCTTTTCTATATCCAATTTGATCACTACATTGAGATTGTCGGTAGAGGAGTTGATAGTTTATGAGAGGATGACAGATAGTATTTTAAAGTAAATTTGGGTCAGAAAACATTAATTTAATAGGCCTGGTGCCTGATCAGAATTTATGTTATTTGAGTGCATTTACAGATTCCTATTTTTATGAATGCTGCTAGTTTTGTCTGTTTATATATATTTGGTTAACTGAGTAAGGACTAAGGAGAAGTCGGGATATACAGAGAAGATAAAGAACAAGGTGGCAATGCTTCACAAGGAAGCAGAGAAGAAGAGAGCCATGACTGAGGCCAAGCGCGACCAATAGATGCTCAAAGTTGAGGGGATGGCTGCAAAGTATCATGCCACTGGACTTGCCCCCCAAAAAACTACCACTGTTTCAAAAATGATTTGAGGAACCTCCTACTCAAAGTTTTAATTTCTCTTAACTGTTTTTGTGGTTTTTTAGTTCTAGCTATAGAGTAATTAGCACATTTGGTAAGTTCGTTACATTGTGATTATTAGGAGTTTCGTTCCTTGGGTTGTTTACGTTTTCCTAATTTCTTTAGGCTTCTTTTGCCTGATCTATGATGTCATTGGATACTAACTTGCGACTGTTGCTAATACATTGTTAAAAATTTCAGTTAATACCATTTTATTTAATAATATATGGATTATGATCTTCCTTTCGCAAGGTTTAAAAACTCAATTTTGACCCTTCCTTTCTGATCCGAAGCTGAGTTCTGACAGGTGCATAATTTTTTTTATCTTTTGATGATATATAGAGTATCATTTGGATCTCAAGTCCTATAGAATGATAGAATCACTAGCGAGACAAGGCTAACCGTGGAGGTGTCATGGGTAGATCTCTCAAGTTAAATAAACATGACAGAGGAAACTTTGTTAGGCACAAGCATTTAGCAGTTGTGATGTAGATCTAAGAGTTTGAAAACAATCATGGTGGAGCATTAGACCTTCACATGTAAAGAGACTTCATTTCTTATATATGTCACACATACAGACTTTAAATTTCGTTACGGACTAGATTCCTCATGCCAGCTTAGCGGTTATACCCACCTTGTTTATAGATGTAAATTACTTGGTTATTTTTAAATTGTCCAGGTTACAAACTTTTTTACAACCCGATAGTCCAAGACTTATGTTATTTGAGATTTGCTAAGAGCGAGTTGCAGAAGTCATTACACTCACTCATGAAGCGAGTTTCTCAGGGTAGATAAACACAAGCATAAAATTTACCTTAATCTGTCTGAGTTTGGTAGGTCAAGGAAGAACACTACAATTTATTTAGCGAAAAGAAAGTGTTGTTGCATTAATTGAAAGAAAATACACATAAACATGTATGGATTATTGACTTCATACTAAGGATTTTTGAAGTAATAATGTTTTGCTTTGGCTCTGTATATCTTAATTTGGACTAATTTATATTTTATATTTCTTATTATTGAGAGTTTGGTGCATATGCACTGTGATTGTCGAAGCTCTCAAGGTAGGTAGTCTACAGAAGCTGTGTTCATCATTGCAGCCAAAACTTCGTAGTGTTGTAAGATAAATGATTTATCTCCTGTCACTTTCTTTTATTACCATATGTGAATTTTGGATACCATAACATGTTATGGTTTCTTGCCTTCTTTTTTTTCCAACTACTTGTTCTTCTAAGTTCTAACAGCTCTTCATCATTCACAGTTTTGATTCATGTATACTCCACATAATGAAATTTTATTTCAGTTTTTTTATGTATATATATGTGTCCAACTAATAGTTTCCAATTTCCAAGCCAAACGAAAATTTTCCAGGAAGATTATTAATATAAATTTTGGGCGGGATATTTAGCCTAGTTATACATTTTAAATATCTATCCTCGTCTCAATTTTTTTCTAGGAAGTTGGGGCTTGGAGGGATGCTGAGGTCGGAGAAGCGGAGAGCGTACTCAAGCTAACAGTTTCCAACATCGATCCTGTGAAGAAGTATTTGGAGGAGGCCTCGACCCCCAACAGAATTGGAGGATTGACCTATTGGTAGTCCGACGACACTGAAATGCTATTTACATCAAAGTTTTTATCTTACAATGCAAATAAAGGAAATATGTTTTAATAAAATTAGTATCTTTTGGTCTTCCTTATACTTTATCATAATACTTGCTGGCTATTTTCTTTTGACCATTTCTTACCCAATATGCTGAAGCTTTTTAGTTCCTTTGGTTTTTACTGGCTCGAGCACGGGCTCGAGAGATCGATCATGCACAATATCCGCAAGGAGAAGAGGGAGGAGCCGCTTCTGCGTACGGATTGGGCCGTGAATGTGGATAACTAAGGTGCCATAGGCGATGGCGTTATTGATAACACCGAGATACTGATATATATATATATATATATTACGTTTGTTGTGTGTGACACTTGCATTTTGCTCTATAATATTTCTTGAAATCTTTTGATTGATAGGCATTTGCAAAGGCCTGGAATGAATATTGCTCCTTGTCCTTTTCGCAAGTAGTCCTTCTAGTGCCTGGGAAAAGAAAGTCATCTTCTCCAGCCTACCTACCGCCTACAGTGGTGCTTGTGAGTCTGATATTACAGTACTGGTGAGATGAGTAGAGTCCGTAACACAAAATTTGTTCAACATTTACAAACATATAAACATTTTGATGTCCTTGAATATTATTGAATCAGATCAAGGGCACATTAGTCGCTTCGTCCAATTGATCATTGTGGGATAGCGGGAATGTTAGGCGCTGGATATTGTTCGATGGCGTGCAGAAACTTGTGATCAAAGACTCAAAAGGTGGTGGGACTATCAGTGGCAATGGCCAGATATGGTGGAAGAACTCATGCAAGATCAACAAAACTCTGGTGATTAATGATTAATTACGTGCTCCTTATAATTTTCCTTTGCCTTTCTGATTTTATGACTGATTTCCTTAACTTTGTATTACATTTCAGCCTTGTACTGGAGCGCCAATGGTACGATCATGATACTTACTTGTGACGAATAAGGGAAAATTATATATGTACTCAATTATTATCTTCTTTCTTGAATAGGCCATGACATTTTTTCATGCCTAGACTTGAAGGTGGAGAACCTGAGGTTCAAAGATAGCCAAAGGGTTCATGTCTCCTTCGAGGAGTGTATGAACCTCGCGGTTTCAAATCTCTTGATCAGCGCACCAGGAAACAGGTCCTAACACAGATGGGATTAATGTAGCACACACCAAGATCATGATAATAACAGAATGTGTCATCAGAACAGGTGAGACGTCTCTGGCCATAACTTTTATCTTCCATAAGATTGATAATAAATTTTCTTGAATAATTTATGTAGAAATGCAACACCTGTAAGATCTTCTGGAGCTAGAACAACAATGGCAACTGCCCATACTTTCAGATCCAGTGAAGGTGCGGAGAGGCGAAAGGAGGTACACTTTTCTCTACTCTTTTGGTTTGAAACATTGTTGATCTTGTATCACATTTAATTTTCCAGGAATTTGTATAGATTCTGGATTGTATAATGCAATATTATATACTTATATACATTGATACTAGCTTACCTGTGTTGTTAATACCTTATCCTTTCATTGGTTTAAATCAGGCGAATATCATGGAAATAACCCAAAATTGTCAACGCTACTCCATAAAGCATTTCAGCAAAAGAATGTGAGTGCTTATTCTGTTTACCAATAATAGCATGCAAATCGACCTGTGAATGTGAGTTAACATTTCCTGTACCAAATTGATTTTTTTGCATAAGTCGTCCTTGTCATGCATGATTTCTTGATAAAAATGGTCTATATGTAGTTGATACAATCTAGAACACTTTGTGATAACACTAAATGAGCTTACTCCTGGACTAGAGGTTATATAAACAATGTGCTTGGCTCCTACTCTCTCAATAGCAATGGTTTTATGTTCATATGGAATAATGAGTGGTTCGATAACAGCCGGAGATTTGGTAATTTGCTTTTTGTGAAAGCATGCACTTCAACATCTATCTTTTGATGTTAGGTATTTTGTATGGTAAGTTTGAAAGCTGAAATATTAATTTTTAATATATATTATTGTTGGTACATTAAAGTTTTATTATTTGTGATATTGGTCTTGATTAATTATATGAAAATAAACATACAAATGAAACTAATTTATACTTTATACACTTTGATGATATTTTGAAGGCATTTAAAATGTGTCATTGATGTGAGTAAGATGACACATACAAGTTGTCGTGACATCAATAATATTTATGATTTGCATATTTAGATTACACATAAAAAATGTTGTGAAAAATATCCATAACATTAAGATGACATTGATGGACTGTCGTGAAATAAGCATTAAATGACATTCAAAAAGTGTCCTCATAAAGTTATTACATTGCATTTTTGTCATGTCGTTGAAAGTCAAAATTTATGACGACACTTATCAGTTGTCATTGAATCACGTTAAGATGTCACCAATATCATGCCATAAAATAAGTATTATACGACATTCAGAAAGTGTCGTTATAAATTTATTACATGGCACTTCTGATGTGTCGTTGAAAGTAAAAAAAAATTCTACGACACCCCTCTAGACAACACTTAAAAAGTGCCATGGAAAGTCATTAACGACACTTTTTGAGTGTCGTTAAAATACTTTTTTGTTGTAGTAAAAAAATTACGAGACGATCAGAGTCCAACCCTGAAAAGCCTCCACTAATAGAATAAGAAAGTACACCGACTCCTTACAGACTTCTCACCGATCCAAACTGGATCACCACAACTACTTGAAAGAAGAAAATCTGATTATAGACTCCAAAGAACAAGAGATGACGAGTATAATTATCCGAAATGATCTCTCCTTCACAATAGCCTCCAATCTCCTTTTTCTCTCTCTCAAATGTTGTATCCTTGATATGATATTCATCAACTTGCATCAACCTTTTATAAACCCTTACATGAATTAGAGTTACCATATATTAGAAATCTATATATGGAAGCCCAATATATATGGTAAGTCTAATATATATATATCAATCATATATTATTGGTCAAAGTCAAAGATATAGAAATTCAATCATATATTGGCTTGCCATATATTGGAAGTCAAATTATATGAAAAGTCAATATATGAAAGATCCAATCATAAATATATGATAAAAGTCAAAGATATGAAAATTCAATCATATATTTGTTTATCATATATGTTCCAATATACGACGCTCGATGCACTCCCCGAGCTTCTCCGGCATACGGATGGCGCTCGTCGCACTCCGGGGTATTCTACACAAAGGTTGGGAACCCCACCCAACTCCATCAAATCTTCTCCTTCTCAACTAGGTAGTGGATCTCGTCACACCGATGATCTATCTGTAGTACTCGAAATTCTCCCTTGGTAGAACCTTCGTGAACATATCTGCTCTATTTTTATCTGTGTAAACCTTCTCAAGCGTCGCATCTATCGCTAGAACCATATCCCGTGTCTAATGATACCGAGTTTCAATATGCTTGGACTGACTTTGAAATGTCAGTTTCTTTATAAGGTGGATTACACTCTCGCTATCTTAAAACAAAATGTATTGCTCTTGTTTCAGCCTCATTTTCTGTAAAAGCTTCTTCATCCACTATAACTCCTTACAAGCCTCCATTGTCGTAATGTACTCTGCCTCTGTAGATATATAAACATACTTCTGCAACCATGATGACCACGATACCGCTCTACCAAAAAATATCATCGCATAGTCTGAAATCGGTCTCCTCATGTCTACATCTCTAGCCATATCAACATCAATATATTCGACCAGCTTTGGCTCGTCACTACAAAATAAAATCCTCTAATCAGCAGTACCCTGAAGGTACCGTAGAATCTACTTGACCGCACTCCAATGTATCCTCCTAAGATTGGAGCGATATCTGGCCTTGTAAGCACCATGGCATACATGAGACTCGCCACTGCTGAAGCATATGAAACCCGCTCCACATCTTTTTTTTCATCCTCAGTAGATGGATACTGCTCCGCAGTAAACATAAAGTGAGCCACAAGGGGGTTGCTCACTTTCTTCGACTCGTCCATCCCGAAATGCTGAAGTACCTGGTGAATGTACTTCTTTTGGGACAAGCGAGGTAGCTTAGAGACTCTTTCTTTCTCTCTCGACTTATCTCCATCCCAAGAATAGCCTTCACTGTGCCCAAATTCTTTATTGAAAAGGCTGCACCCAGTTGGTGCTTCAACTCCGCTATCCTGGTGGCATTCTGACCCACTAATAATATATTATATACATAGAGCAAAAGTATGATAAAATTATCATCAAAAATGTACTTAACGAATACATAGTGATACGACGTCGTCCGTGCATAACTATGCTCCCCCATTAACGATCATCACAACCCTAGCATGACTTCAATCGCACCATGTTTTGTAACTCACATCCACCCCCGACACATTTCCAAATGCGCCGCCGCAAGGGTCATTCAATGGTTCCACAATATATATTTTGATTTGGCGGTCAACTCTCTAAGGTCAGCTGTCCCAAAGATACGCTCGATAATTGTGAGTCATCACGATGGACAGTTACTACGAATCTTGTTATATCTCCTCTACAAATCTGAGCCATAATTCAACCATCCAATCCGAACGAACTTTTGAATTCGAGCACTTCATGCACTACCTCTGACGCATCTGTTAACCAAACGCTGTCTGACCACCTAGAATCTTACTATCTATCCAAACCATAAATTATCGATCTGCACTCGTTGAAACCGTCTTCTATTACTCTGCCGTTTTGCCCTGAATCTATCAAAATTCCAAACCGTCTTGTTCGACTTCTCGCACTATCACTTGCAACGATTCCCAAAACCAAAGACTTGCTCCATTTCTTATCCGTATGCTATGCATCAACACGGCACATCCAACTTGCTCGAGCAGCACAATAATTTGCTTCAACATGGCTCTCTCATTTAGCTATCGTCAAAAGTACATCCGCCATAATCCTTGTTCTCGTTTTACTTTCTTAGCACCGTCTTGATTTTTTCGTGTTCTGATTTGTCTACACGCTCTCGATGACTCATGCACAAGTTTCAACATAATGTCAAATTTATATCGCCTTCACTCGTTGCCTCAATCTATCTCAGTACTGTAAGTGTTAACTTTCGATATGACTTAACATTAAATAGACTTGCCTCATGTCCGTTCACGTCTTTCGGAGAATCTGTCCACCATCGTTGCACCGTTTCACCAATTTTGCTTTCGCTCAACTCTGAGTCAAACTCCTTGAGCGCCAATATCCGAAATCCTTCAAGTTCGTGCGACTCTATCGCATTGTTCCTCCAAACCAAATCATGTTTCATTGCTCGACCAACCAAATCATGTTTCATTGCTCGACCAACTGTTCCCTTATGTTTCCAAAATTCATAGTCCGTGCTCGCTACTCTTCGATATATTCATCGCTCGTGCAAGCGTGCCCAAACTATTTGTTCCTTATGCCTAACTCTCTCTTTGCATTAATGAATGCTCCACCGAACTTCCAAATAGGGCAAGCGAACTATGATATTTAGCTTCCTGTCTGATCGATCTTATCTTGTTTGCAATACTTGGTCCCATCACCCTTCGAATACCAAACACTCGTTCCATTGCTTGTTTCGTTCTCATCCAACGAAACTTCCATTTACACAAGTCCGTTCTTGATCGCTCAAGTCCAACACATCGAAGAACGTTCTACCTCTATGGCTGGTAGTGTAACAGGCATCGCCGTAGCTGAGCCGTTGTTGGGCATCAAAGATGCGATCAATTACATCATGGTATCCATTTGCTTTTGTTGAACAGTGAACTGTGCCTGATTCTGCGTCTGTTGAGTGGCAACCTATTGTTGCTATACCTCCATTAATTGCGTGAGCCTCTCCTTCATATCATTTGAACCCGTTCCTCTACATTCTCCAGAATTTGTCGGATCATTCTGGACAGGCTGAGCACTGCTTGCAGCGACAGTATTTTTCTTTGCTATTACTACAAAAGAGATTAGCTTGTTAATACTCCAAAAATGATGATTTTTATTTATGGGTTCATTGTATAGGGCAATTAATCTCATACAGCGGATACCGAATGCATTCAATCGAGAGACGCATCAAACTCCTAGAATATCTTTTTAAAAAGCCAAGGCAGTGAAGTCGTGCTCTGATATCAACATGTCATGCCCCAAGAACCAAAGCTCCAAGTGAGAAAGCCAACAGCAAAAACTAAGCAAATCGAAAGCAACACCAAAATAAAATCCCAAAGCGACATCAAGAAAACCAAGCAACAAAATATGAAAACCATTGGACTCGTTTCAATGGAGGCATATCCATGAGTTCGAAAGGATCATCATATTTTGTCCATGGTAAGATGATATCGAAGATTCTAAATACCAAGTTATGACTTAGATAGACTATCCGCAAGCCCAATTATATAGTGCACATCCCGGTCGGATCAGGATTTGAGGCACTATATAATATACCACTAAGAAAAAGTTTTATCCCAAAACTTAAGAACCAGGTCTTACCTCCAACTGAACAAACAATGAACAATAATTCTCCTTCATCTTTGACTCCATCTTCCATGTTTATTCTTTCACCAAATGGTTCTACCACAATATACGAACCAAGGATATTGTTAGGTTCTGCAACATATTCTCCTTGTGATCCAAGATCTGCACAGGTTCCTCTGAGTACGAAAAATCTGTGCGCAGCTCCAACTGATCGAAGCTAACCACATGACTCAGATCATGCACATACTTTCAAATTTGAGAGACATAGAAGACATCGTGAACTTCATCCAGGGCAGGGGGTAGCAAAATTTTATAGGCCACATCTGCCACTCGCTCAAGTATCTCAAAGGGGCCAACAAATCTAGGACTCAACTTGCCTTATTATCGAAGTGCAGCACTCCTCGTATTGGTTTCACTTTCAAAAAGATGTGATCCCCGACCATAAAATCCAAGGGTCTTTGATGAACATCGACATAGTTCTTCTGTCGGCTCTACGCAGGGCAGAGTCTTTCCTGAATCAAAAAAACTTTTTCAACGACCTGCTCCACCACCTCTGGCCCGAGTACATGTCGCTCGTCGACTTTGTCCCAATAGATTGAAGATCGATACTTTTTCCCTTAGAGCACTCCGTACGGTGCAATGCTCGATTAGTAACTGTTGTGGTACGTGAACTCTGCTAACGGTAGGTGCGTGTCCCAACTAGTCTTCACATCGATCGTACATAGTTACAACATATCTTCAAGTATCTGATTCGTCCTCTCTGTTTGGCCGTTAGTCTGGGGGTGATATGCAGTACTGAATATTAGCTTAGTGCCCAAAAGCAGACTGTAGGCTAGTCCAAAATCAAGATAAGAAATATCCGTCGCGGTCCGAGACAATTGAGGTAGGTACTCCGTGTAGTCGAACAATCTCATCAATATAAATCTGCGCTAACCGATAGATAATCTATGTAAATTTGATAGGAAAAAAGTAGGAAGATTTGGTCAAACGATCAACTATGAACCAAATTACATCATTCCCCCACGATATCATTGGATAGCCCAAGTTAAAGTCCATGACGATGTTGTCCCATTTTCACTCGAGAATAGCGAGATTCTGCAGCTCTCCGCCGAGCCTCCGATGTTCATCTTTCACCTGTTGATAGGTCATACACTATGAAACAAAGCTTGCCACATCCTGCTTAATACCGTGTCAGCAGAAGGTTATGCACATGTCCTTGTACATCTTGGTGCTTCCCAGATATAAAGAATACTTCGCATAGTGTGTCTATGTCATGATTTTCTTTCGGAGTTCTGTATCGCTAGGAACACATAATCTTCCTTTCATATGTAGGGTCTCATCTTCGCCTTCTACAAAGTCGGACATCTTTTTCGACGAGATCAGCTCACGCATCTTCGTTAGAAATTGATCGTCCTTTTGAGCAGACTGGATTCTATCACGCAAACTCGGCTTAAGGTGGAGTGGAACAAGCTGCATTCCACGATGTCAAACTCAAAATTCGATGCCTACCGCCTCTAGATTCTATAGCAATGACTTTTTATGGATAGTGAGCCTACGTGCTTTCGACTTAGAGCATAAGCAACGACGTTTTCTTTGCCCGACGTATATACGATCGTCAGGTGTCACGCCCCAGTCCCAAAAATACGTAGGACTAGGACACGTAAGCATGCCAGCCGCATGGATATGGCAACTCCAATATATGGAAACCACACCACATGCGTACGCTGTAATATGAATTTTAAATCCACAAGTGGTATAAAGTGTATCACAAGTCACAGGGTATGATCTAAATCTCATCCACAAAAATCAATATAAATAACCAACATCTATATAACTAGATCTCAATAAGAAGTATCTAAAGATGATAGTTGGGTGAAAACAAATCCACTACCAACTCGGATATAAGAGCAAATACAATATAAGTACAACAGAATCAAACACAATATAAGTATACCAGCTAGCAATCACGGCTCGAAGAGAAGACATCCTCGAAACATAAGTAACCATCCGAATCTGTGCTCCTGCAAATACTTAAGAACAGATACACCTGGTAGAGGACCAGGTCCTCAGAGGGATGTAACAAGATACAAAAAAGCGAGCCAACTTGAATACAGTAAACATGCATATAATTTGAAAATAAATAAGTACGCTGTACAAGACAATCTATATAAATGCAAATGAGGATAACTTTTTGACATATGGGCAAGGGTAGGCTACTCGATCTACCTCACAACTCACACACACGTCAATGGACATCAGAAATCGACATACCGTGGGGGTAGCGACCAACGAGACTCCAGAAATCGATATATCGCGGGGGTAGCGACCAGTGCGACACACGCCCGTAGTGCGAGCTATATACTACGGTTTACCAGAGTGGTTAAAAGCCCATACGCCTAATGATTGTCCTCTCATGATACTAAGTGGCAAGTGTGTGTGTCAACATATCTAATATATAGTAATGACTGAAAGAAACTACACATGCAAGAACTGTACAGAAATACAATAAATATACAAAAATATACTAAGCATGCAAAATACTGTAAACAATTTGTCAAGGTATCTTGCCTGGTCTGAAAAAGAATGAAGTCCCAACTCAAGGCGTCGTCATATCTACCCGTCACATAAATTAAACAAGTTAGATTACAAAAGTGGGTGAATAGGTTCCTCTATTTTAATCTATTTTAATCTATTTTAATTCTGAATAAAATAATCTAAAATATTATTTAATCTTATTATTCTGATTTTTATGTTAATTCCTAAATTTTGTCCAAAGAAACTAAATTTTATCAACTCGAGAATCATGGCACACAAATCGAGGCAATCTGTTGACCAAAAGGTCAACCGACACAAACTCGACTTTCATGCATGATTTCCTGTAGATTTCAGCATCAAAAATATACTAGAATTTACGGCTCGTCCGAATTCAAATTCGTTTGGAAATTATGGCACATACAAATTTTGTATTGTGCACCGATGGTTAAATTCTAACCTAGAAGTTCTACAGAATTAATAGTATATAAATACTTCAAATTAAATTCTGAGAAAAATATATGTCTATGATCTCGACATTGGCTTTCCGAAACTTTAAACGGTTCATGATTCTGATTCCTGGTTCTCCCAGAATCGCGAAAATATCGAAACACGTCTATTTTCGGACATGCTGTGCTCTACGAATTTTCCAGAATTTAGTACTAATATTCAAAAAAAAATTATATAATCAGAAATCTAACCTCAATATCTTTCTAATACAAGAAACTAGGCCTCATTTGGAGTCCGGAGCTATGCACAATGGCTTCTAGAGGATGAAGGAATCCTATATGGCAATTCTCCAAAAATCGGCTCAAAAAAAACCCTAGAAAATAACTTAAACTATTATATATATATAGAGGAGAGAGAGTGCAGCCGCGGCTCGAAAAGCGCCACGTGGCAGCCATTGCGTTGCCCCGCCCAAATCGGACGGTCCGAAACTGACGCGGCTCGGCTCAGCTGAGTCCGAGTCGAACTCTGACTCGACTCGACTCGAGGTCGGCTCGGCTTCACCCCGCGGTCACTGACAGGCGGGCCCGGCACTGTTCGCTGCGGGAGGTTGACAGGTGGGCCCCCTATTTGATGACTGGACATAATTAATTACTTTTTGGGTTTTCTTTTTCAGAAATTAGTTTTTAATTCAGTTTTTCATAATTAACTCAAAATAAATGCTAAAAATAATCAAAAAATTCTCAAAACATTCTAGAAAATATATTTTATTATTTAGAACCTAAAATAAAAGTTTGGGATATTTTTAATTAAGTTTGAACATAAAATAAATTCTTCAAAGTCCTAGAAAATTAGTGTTACTAGTTTTTAATTAACTAAAAATTATGAAAAAATCCCAATAATCTAAAATAGCCTAAAAATAATTCTAAATAAATATTTATATAAGTAAATATACTAAAAAATTTATTTTCTAATTAACTAAGAGAATACTCTAAATAAATTCAACATCTATAATAAATATAATAGTATAAAATATACACAAAATACCTATTTTGGGTGAGGGAGTTTACATCAGGTCATAGTCCTTTATTAGTTCTGGCCTGTGTCACTGTTGGAGGTTTAGTTCCCGCTGGGTAAATAGGTACTTGAGGCTCTTCTGGTCTGTATAGATTTTGCAAGCAATACCATATAGATAATGCTGCCACAACTTTAGGGCGAATATAATTGTCGCCAATTCTAAGTCATGTGGTGGGTTGTTCTTCTCGTGCGGCTTTAATTATCTTTAGTCATACCATATCACCTTGTCCCTCGTATGAGAACACATCCTAATACAATTTTCGAATCATCGCTGTATATCTGAAACTCTTCTACTCCATCAAGAAGTGCAAGTATTCGAGCTGAAATGAGCCATTGATTTAGCTCCTGAAAGCTAGCTTCTCAGTCGTTACTCCACTTGAATGCAACCTCTTTCTAAGTAAGGCGAGTCAAAGACGAGGCCAATTTAAAAAAATCTTTCACGAACCTACGGTAGTATCCCGCTAGGCCCAGAAAGCTACGAACTTTACTGGTTGACGTAGGTTACCTCCAATCCACCACCGTCTCTATCTTCTTTGGGTCTACGGTGACACCTTCTACTGAGATGACATTTCTAAGAAATGCCACACTGCTTAACCAGAACTCACACTTGTTGAACTTTGTGAAAAATCGATGCTTCCGCAACGTCTGTAACATGATCTTCAAGTGTTCCTTGTGTTCCATATTATTCTTGGAATATGTTAATATGTCGTTAATAAATACGACCCAAACGTATCCATTAACAGCCAAAATACACAGTTTATCAGATCCATGAAACTTGCTAGGGCGTTCGTCAAGCCGAACGACATTACAAGAAATTCATAGTGCCTGTATTAGGTTTGAAACACTGACTTGGGGACGTCACCGGATTTGATTTTTAACTGATGGTAGCTCGACCTGAGATCAATTTTAGAGAATACTATCGCTCCCTGTAGTTGGTCAAATAAGTCGTCTATCCTTGGTAATGGGTACTTGTTCCATACGGTAGCCTTATTCAATTCTCAGTAGTCTATGCACAGCTGCATGGATCCATCATTCTTCTTTATGAACAGCACCAGAGCTCCCCACAGAGAAATAGTTGGGCAAATATATTCTCGATCTAACAGATCTTGTAACTGTACCTTAAGTTCCTTTAGCTCTGCTGGGGCCATTCAGTAGGGTGCCTTCGATATCGGTCGTATATCCAAAAAGGTGTCAATGACGAATTCAATCTCTCGATCAGGAGGCATTCCAGGAAGCTCGTCCAGGAACACATCAAAAAATCTGCTATGACATCATCTTGAGCTGCATCTGCACTTTTCTGTCGGGTATCTCGAACAGAAGCTAAGTACCCTTCACAGCCCAAATACAACATGCGCCTAGCCATAACTGCTGATATCACCATTGTCATCTTCGGTGTAGCGCTGCAAGAATAGTAGAAGTCTTCCTCGCCGGGTAGACAAAATATGACTCGCTTCTCCGCGTACTCGATCGTTGCATGACAAGCACCCAATCAGTTCATCTCGATAATAGTGTCGTATTCCTTATTCTAGAACAATGACATCTAAGGAAAGCTTCTTGCCTCTGATACAAATTTAGCCGTCCCTACAGATCGTATTGGCGGGCATATCGACTCCCGAAGGGGTACTCACGCACAGGTTCATATTTAATGGTGTAGAAGCTAATTTATTCATAATAATAAAATCAGCAGATATAAAACTATGCGCAGCACCTGAATCGAATAAAACTCTAGCGGGCAAATCTCTGAAAAGTAAGGTACCTGTCACAATAATGTCGGAGGCGGATGCCTTATCCTGAGTCAATGCATAGACTCGGCCTTGGGCACCCTGACGTTATGGGTTCACCGGTATAGCGTTGGCTCTATGAGATGGAGGTCCCCTATTCTGGTTTAACTGTTGTTTGACGATCGCCCTTTCGTGTCGATAATCAAATGCTTTATGGTCCAAGCGACCACATTTGAAACATCCTATGACTCGGCACTCAGTCAGCCGATGTCCTCGCTTGCCGCACATATGGTACTGCAGTCCCGGAGGGGGACCTTTGTACTCAGACATGTGCGAACGCTTTGGCGCTTCAGACACTCCAGCTTCATGAGGCCGCTTGTTGAAATTTGTGCGGGTAGTCTGTACATTTGTCTTTTGTGAATTATGCTCAAATATCTGTTTGCTATTAAGGGCAGCTTCATAACATTCCTGGTAGGTCTGGAACTTCTGATTTATGATATCCCTATTTAGGTTGTCATTCAGACGCTTCTGAAAATGATAGCACCATGCCTGCTGGTTAGACAAGAAGTGTCCGACAAACTTGGCGAGTTGTGCGAACACTGAATCACACTGAATCATAGTCATCAACAGACATACTTTCATGTACCAGATTGCTGAAGTCGTCTTCCTTTTGTTGCCGCACAGCCCTTGGGATATATTGTTCAATAAATGCAGATTTGAACATCTCCCAGGTGATTTTACAGTTGGGATTGGCCTCATAAATCCCTTGTTTGTTTCTTCCCACCAATTATGCGCCCGCAGTTCTAGTTGCACCGATGCACAAGCCACTCATTTGGACCCTTTAATTCTAACAAGGTTGAAGAGTCCTTCAAGTTTTGTGATCCATCCCATCACCACGTCTGGTTTCGCTCGCCCATTAAACGTTGGTGGGTGCATCTTGGTAAACTCAGTCGCCCTGCAGAAAGTCTTAGAGGAAGGCTATACTTCCTCTGATTCGTCTTCTACCACCACGGCTGGCGGTGTAATAGGTGTCGCCGTTGCTGGGCACCAAAGATGCAATCATTTGGATCATGGTATCTATTTGCTTTTGTTGCGCAGTGAACTGTGCTTGAATCTTCGCCTGTTGAGTGGCAGCCAGCTATTGTTGCACCTCCATTAATTGCATGAGCCTCTCCGTCATATCGTTTGAACCCACTCCTCCTAATTCTCTAGAAGATGTCAGATAGTTTTGGACAGGCTGAGAAATGCTTGCAACAACAGTATTTTTCTTTATTATTGCTACAAAAGAGAGTATCTTGTCAACACTCTTAAAATAATAATTTTTATTTATGGGCTCATTGTATAGGACAATTTATCTCATGCAGCGAACACTAAATGCATTATATCGAGAGGCGCATCAAACTCCTAGAATATCTTTTTGAAAACCCAAGGAAGTAAAATCGTGCTCTGATACCAATATGTCATGCCCCGATCCCGCAAGGTTCGATCTTCCTTGCTTGGATCCTTTGCGAAACTGATCATCCTCGCTAGGGCGTGATGCCTGCAAGCCTGAAGTTGCTCTCGCACAAGGCAAGAATATTTAGTGATAGGAATCCATTTAAAAGACAAGTTTGAAAATACATTCATAGAGAGTTGAACACAAATTATAGGAAGAAAACATGCTTTGCATTGATAATTTAGAGTAATTTACATAAAGTTTACATTTGATGCACCTTTCGGCTACATTGATTGTATTACAAAATAAAACTAAAAAGGTAGGGCACGATCCATCAGATAAGCTTCGTCTTACGTACATTACACCCTTGTATAGATTAAAAATCTATGCCTCCAAAATGAGCTAGCTTCAACTATACTTCAGAATAAAAGAGCTTTTAATGCCTCCTTGTCTATCCTCTAGCGTTGTACACCCTGAGTGCCTAAAATATTTGCTCACAAACTTGGGTAAGTACTCAGCTGTACTGGTGAGCGGGACGAACCCACTCGCCTAAATTAAAACTTGCTTATTAGGGTTTAGCATGCATTAAAATGATCTTGCTATTAAGAACTAAGTGAATTCAGTTCATATCAGTTGCATATTTTTAGAGGAACAATAACGTAGAAACCATATAGCATATCGGTCGCTTACTCAACTGATGCGCCCCTTCCCTGCACAGAAACACAAGTATACTTACCATCTGCACAAGACAATAGATTAGTATATGTTTTATCTATATGCGGTCATTGGTGTGATCGACACCATGGGGACTTATCCAAGGCATTATGGCGCATCCTATCAGCCCAGATAGCAAGCCCTGGTGAAGGTCCCGTAATGCATCGCACCTAGCACGATCAAATATTCTCTCTGGGTCGATACGGTTCTAGTGCCCCAGAATACCATTTCTAAAAAATGCCAAACCGTGTGCACAAGTTATCCCAGACCATGCAAATATGTGAATAGTTCAACTATCATACAATACCTGAGATAAAACAGAAGAAGTAAAGCAGCAATATATATACTTATGCAATAATTCATATTTTCTCAAATCCATATTCCAATTTTGGTGTCCCGTGGGTCCAAACTCTCCGAGACACTTGGCCGCAACCAATATTTCAGATAGCACATTCCATCAAGCAGTTCCATGGTTTTGAACAATAATTGTCAGCTTAAATGCGAAGCTCGTGTTATATATCATATACATTCATAAATAAGTTAGTCTATAATTCCTATGTTTCTTTCTTAGTGGTTGGCATGCATTGTGGCTAAGGATTTCCTAGGCATTCAGTCGGGCATCATCGATTGAATATTTGAAATATTAGGGATGTGAACGTGAAGAAGTAGGAAAGAAGGGTCTGAACCACCCACCGATTAAAGAAAGTGCTGAAAGAAAGGGTCCCGCCTAGCGACGATCAAGTGTCAGTTACACGAACCTGCAATAGCACGAGCACCGAGTTAGAATCATTTTTCCTATCCTTCCTCCTAAAATTCCTAAGAACCAAAGCTCCAAGCGAGAAAGCCAACCGCAAAAATAAAGCAAATCGAAAGCAACACAAAAATAAAATTCCAAAGTGACATCAAGAAAATTAAGCAACAAAATACGAAAAATATTGGACTCG
This sequence comes from Iris macrosiphon, assembly GCA_036927795.1. NCBI lineage: Eukaryota > Viridiplantae > Streptophyta > Magnoliopsida > Asparagales > Iridaceae > Iris > Iris macrosiphon. Next base: position 207,513,324 of record JAYESA010000006.1, on the reverse strand, counting down.
TTTCAATTGAGGCCTATCCATGAGTTGGAAAAGATTATCACATTTTTTTCGTGGCAAGAGGATGTCGAAGAATTTAAACAACCAATTTACAACTCAGACAGACTAGCCACAAGCCAAATTATATAGTGCGTATCCCGGTCGGATTGAGATTTGAGGCACTATGATACCAATTTGTCATGCACTAATATTACACAAGTTTGATCGTCCTTGCTGAATATGAATTACCATGTTGCAACACTCCCGCAGGACAATCATTCTTATCGGGTCATGATGCCATACGAGCCTGGAGTTATGCTCGCATAAGGCGATGGCGTCAAACGTCATAGTTATCATTGAAATGACCAAGTTATAACAAAAGTCAAGTATTGTGTACCAATCACACATCAGAGTATACACAGCAAATCTCTCGAAGGGTCCAAATAAAAATGGCACAAGGCGAATGCCACAAAGGAGAATGCCATAAAGGCTATGCAATACTCTTGTTCTTTCTCTTGCCTATAAAGGTACTTACCATTTCATACATCATGTCCCGTATATCCAAGCTGAGCGACTACACCTGCATACCTGGAGATAATGTCCACAAACGTGGGTTAGTACACAGCTGTACTGGTGAGCGGGGTAAACCACCCGTCTAAACCGACACTAAATAGAAAGTGAATGCAACAATTATATTGTGATCTTTCTACTTGAATCCAAGATTTATTTTATGGCAGAGGTATGACATGTTAAAAAAAACTATAAAGTAGGTTAAGCATGCAAGTATTTAATTTAAGAAAATATACTATCAGTCATATCCAAACTCAATAAAACTAAGTATACAAAATGTTCTTCTCAAAATTGAAGCAAAGCGTGAACCTATCAAACCATATCACACACCAAGCCTCAAATCTATCGAATCATGCCATAATCCAAGCCTTACTAATCCAAACATCGATATACACACTCTTATCCGAGGAAAGGTGGTCGTCCATCGCCTACACAAATGCACAAAATCAAACTGAACTAACTCTTATCTATATGAAGTCACTGGCCAAGCCATAAAGGATTATCCAACTGTAGTTTGATCCGATCCAGCACTGATTAGATAGCCCGCCTAGAGGCCTCAAACTGCAAGTACCATGTCCAAAGTACGTTACCATTTATTTTCTCCATTGCCGAACGTTTCCGGTGTCCCGGAGCCTATCCCATTCGAGAAAACCAAACCTGTGCGCTACAGGTTGTCCTTGACCAATACAAACTCTAAATATAGATATGACGAGAGAATCGAGGCTTCTCACCCCACATAATGATACTCGTCTTGATTAATCCAATTATCCATAACCATTCTCCAACTATAGCCTAAGGCACAATCTTAAGTTATTCCTATTTGGCACTATGCTGCTTCTCGACTGTGCTCTAGTTGGTGCAACACCCCTCGCTCAAAAAGCTCCATGGTACAATACCCATATTCGCCATCGTAACTTTTGGACGTTGAAATAACAAACAAAGTAGTATAAAGAGATCCTAGACAGAAAATCTAAGTACAATATTTTAATCTGGGTAGTGATGATGGACAAAGAGTATTGTGGCGGCTCCTTTACTCTATTAACGGTCCGATGAGGGAATGAGGGTGCTCTTCTTTCTTCTCTCTCCCGAGGTTGTGTGCATATTTATAGTCGTCATGCTGATGGACTATCGATGCCGCATATAGCTATATTTGGTGGCCGCATAGGGCCCTATTTAGTTGTCGCATAGGTTATAACCGCAGTTGCAAGCTGCAGACAAGATGCCATGTGGTCTCGGTTAGGATATGTTGTTGAAGAGATCTTGAGGTTATTGCATGCGTGACTTGATCAACTGGACTCTTAGTCAGCACTGACTGCGCGAGAAATTATCTTCGGTTGTAATAGAAAAATCTTGTAAGTCGAGAGCCGTATAACATCTGGGCCACATATTATTGTGGTAGCATCCGTGCTTTCATTTGGCCTTGGTCGTCTCGATACTCTGGCTGCATATTGACGAGGCCGCATGCGACCTCTTATCTGGCCTTGGTCGAATGGATACTTTGGCCGCATGACGTTGTGGCCGTATGCAAACTCTTATTTGGCTTTAGTCAAATGGACACTTAAGTTGCATGGTGATGAGGCCGTATAGGGCGTAGCCGCATATGAGGGAACACATGGGATGGCACATCTGATGAGATCATTAATGCACTGATATAACTTTCTGTCTATCTTTTCTTGAGCCATCGTTATCAAGAATCTTGAGCCATCGACGTGATGAGTGATGTGTCAGAGTTTGACTGTCATCGACTGCTGTGTCAGAAGGTTTTCTGCGGCCTCCCTGCTTTGCGGTCGTTCAGTCCTCATAGAGTATACTATGTGGATCCTTGATCTTTAGTTTGAACAGGTCATATGTGGCTTCTCTGCAGCTTGGTTATTCAGGCCGCATATTACTTCTCTGCGACTTATTTGTTCAGGCCGCATATGGCTTCTCTACTGCTTGGTTGTTCCTTTGAGGGGACATGACCTTTATGTGGTCTGCATGATTTTTTTATGCTTCTATAAGATCTCCTTTAAAGTTTCTAAAATGACAAGTTCGGAATAATTTGAAAGAAGCATGGTCGAGCGCTACTGGTCATATATGCAGGATATGCCGCATAGTCCCATGGTAGTATAATTGTCTCTGATAGGCTGTACGGTCATTTAATGAGGAGATTTGCTTCGATCCTTGTGCAGATCTCTTAAGATTCTATGCTGTTAGTGGATTAAGTGGCTCAACTAACGAGGAGTCACTGCCAACTGTCGTTGCTTCGTGGATCGAGCCAGGTTGGATTCGAACAGCCATTGTCGTCATTCGTTACCGCATAATTCCCCTATAAATATGAGGGAAGAGAGAGAGAGAGAGAGAGAAGTATTTTTCTCTCTTCAAACACTTTTCTCTCTTTCTTCTTTCTTGCTGTTTCAATGGCTCCCAAGGTCTCCTCCTCTACTGCTGCTGCCAAGAAGGCCCCTAAGGGAAAGGGCAAGGCTTAGGGAAAGGGTCATGCTGCTGCATCGGATACTTTCCCCCCTCAAATATTCAGTTCTGATCAAGGGTAGGTTTTCATATTTTGGAACAAATAGACACATGTGCACAGTTGGATGCATGGATGCATCTATGAGCCAACTATTCACTGCCGCATGGCTGGCCCGGCCACATGCATTCCTAGGACATATGTTTTGGCGTAGCCATATGTTCACATTGCTTTAGAATATTTTAACTCTAACGCCTTTGTGGTTTCTGCAGTGACTCTGTCCATTACTCCTTCTGGCGAATTGGTCCTCGGGCACCGCTCGCTGCCCTTGAATATTAATCTCGGGGACCTTGCTGCGGCCATCCAGAAGAAAGTTGACAAGGATCTCCTGCTTGAACGACAACAAAAGATCGTCGAGCAGACTTCCTCTTTCCTGTTGAGTCAAATCAACTCGGGGGACATCCCTGCTAAGGACGAAAAGTATTTCTTTAAGAAATCGTACTTCCTATTCGGTGATACGCTGGAGCCTTCCCAATCTGAGATGGGAAATGACCAGGAAGAATTGGCCTTTTACCTTCCCCGGGACGATGATGACTTTTTCTTCCTTCGAATGTTACCTGCCTCTGTCGGACTTGAAGGTGATGATGGGTCCCTAGGGGATGGACTGGAACCGAACCCCTGAGCCTCAGGGGGTCTCATTGGGAATGTCCAATAGAGGATTGTAAAGAACAAGGGGAAATTTTATAGCGCGAAGGAGTCACCTACGTACTCCTTGCTAGGACTGAAGCCTGGTCTCGTCAAAAGTAACTTGGGGTCGAACCTTAGCATGGATCCGGCGGGCATCTTCCTCCACCAAGTTATTAAGAAGGGGACCTACCCCATCGGACACTTGCGGGCCCTCTTCTGGGCATATTATAATGCCTTCTGGTGCCGCCTGACTCAGTGGATCTTAAAAAAATATGAGCGGGAACTCAGAGTCGCTGACTGTTCTTTGCCGTGAGGGGTACTTGCTATAGCTTGGAAGTAAACTGCCCTCTGTTCGTTGTCCTGATAGAGCTGTACAACCTTTGTACAGGGACCTTCTTTATGTCCGACGACGAGATGGGACTGGCCTTACATGATATATATGCCATCTTGAAACTCCCTTAGGGCGATGAGCCCTATGAAGACTGTACCCTGAGCAATGATAAGCTCAAAGAATTGAAAGCAGAGGACCCAGATATCTTGGCGGTGTACCAAGAGTTGCTATGCCATCACGGCATATGCCAAAGGTCTTCGAAGAAGAAGAAGTCTACTGAGGGGTCATATCCTCACATTATGACCTGGACTCGCGACCTCTTTTCGGAGCCGAAGAAGTCTAATAGAGTCCATGTTCAGGCACCGTGGTCCAGATAGGAAGTGGCCGACTCTATCCAGGCACTACAGGACTTGGTTGCCAAGGGTAAGAAAGTTGAGGGCTTCTCACGGGAAGAGACCCCTTGACCAGCTGAGTGGCATTGAAGAGGAGCTCAGTTATTTTTACATGGATATGCACCAGTTGTCCCGGATGGCCGTGCTGGTGGGGTACTTGATGCTCTGGCTGTGCAATAGTCATGGGCAGGTCCGGGATGATAGAAAGGATCAGTCGTACCTTGATCCTACCTGCCATGAAGTTGGCATTCGGCCACAAGTTGGCCCTACTACCGGCCATGGTATATTGCATTCATCGTGGTCTTCTCAATTTTGCTGAGAAGGTGGATGACCATCCTGGTAAAGGATATTTTAATAGGGTCGAGCTTCATTGCCACTACTTGAAGGGTTGGCTCCTCCTGCATCGTAGGTCTTTGATGAGCCCAGGGACTGACGAGGATATGGTGGTCGCCGATGCCCTAATCTGTAGGTATTGGATGATAAAGTGGCAGTGTGATACTGTTCCTGCTGGCAGGAGGGAGCTCTCCTTCATGGCTAGCTGGACCTTTTTTACGTTCGAGCCAGAGTTCTCCACCGATGAAAGGAACATCCTTTATTACGATGATATGGTGGCATCACGGGGCTTTTCTAAGAGGCTCTTTCGCTGGCTTCAAGCAATCCGTACCTTTGACCTGGTGTATCAGAATAAGGCTACCATATCTATGGACCCTTATCTACCCAACCGGTTTGCTCATCAATTTGGCTACACTCAGCTTATACTGGATCATCCGAGTGCTTCTCTCAGGTATAGTGACAATTTGCTCGATAGGCCCGAGCATGGAGTTACTGTACTGCTGTCGGCACCCGAGTCAGGTTCCAATTGCTACCAGTCGAATTTGTGCCCCAAATGATGTACACTACGAAGAGGTATTATTGTACGGCAAATGTTCTGTCGTCTAACTTCGATCCACAGGGAAGTTATATTGAAGGCACCACGCTGATGCCTCCGGATGCCAAAGTGTGTAGGACGTCCAAAAAGGGCAAGGGGGTGGCCTGGCCCCTAATCATAGAGCTCGACCCGTCGACCAGGGAAGACACAATATCTCTGTCTGATGATCCCTTGCCTGCCAAGCATAAACCGAAGTCGGAAAAGCATCACGCTCGCTACTCTAAAAGGGCAAAGATGGCTGTGGACCCAGAGCCATAACCGGCAGCGAAACCGAAGTCCCCTGCGAGAGGGACTGGGAGCAAAAAGGTAGGACCTACTGCACCAGTGGCTTCTGAAGTAGAGCCATCTTTGGATGCTACGAAGGTATTCGTACATCCTCTTAGTCTGATTGTGGCCAGTCCTTTATATAAATATCTTGGCTCTGGTCTGTTTGACAATTTAAAGACATAGGAGAAAGGGGACCGTTCTCGACTGGAAGCTGCTTCGGTGGTTTCTTACGCCGAACCGGAAGAAAAAACCTCCTCGGAGCCCGATGTGGGTGCCTTAGAGCCTGTACCTAAGACCTCAAGAGCTCAAGGCATGGTGCGGCTTTCACGGAGCAACCTTATACCCTTTTGGAGCATATATCTGTGGAAGACATGAACGCCATAGGGGAGTCTATGACAACACTGGACGAGCCATAACACATGCTGTCTCCCTCCGGTAGGTTATTTCTCAACTTCACAAGATCAAAACTTTTCTGGCTTCATCTTTCAACTCTTATAGTAAAGTTAATTATTTGTTTTTCTGGTTCTGTGGGCCCTGCCACTCCCTTGAGGACCGTGGACGTGGCCGTCGAGGAGAATATTACGAAAGAGGGGCGCAGTAAACTTGTTAGGAAGGCCCCAAGGTATCTTCCTTGTTTTAGTGACGGACGTCCTGCTATGCCCCCTACGGATGGCAGCAGTGGACGAGGTCCCTTCAGTTATGGGTCCTTCTGGTACGGCGGTTGCTCTTCCGATTATTGCTGTCGGGGACTCGACAGCTGATGCCTATCTAGATATTGGGGTGGCAAGCTGTCGTAAGGAGGTTGTCTTTGATGTTCCCAATGCTGTGGTTACTGGGTTATCTTCTGAGGCTGTCATCACACATTCTAGGGTTGGGCACCCCGGTACTCCTATTCCGAGTCGTGGTGTCATTCTTCCATCTGTCTCTCAGTTACCGGATACTTAGGTGTCCCGCGTATCTATCAAGGATTGGATTATGAGAAGGACTGTCGGTCGCTCCTCGGTTGTTGGTACGCCCTCAATCATAGAAAAAATAACGAGAACATCTTGTATACTTTAGTCTTATCACTCAATAAAAATTCCTAAATAACACAAGAAAAATCATCTACAATCGTCAAAAATATTGAGCTCCACACGAAAAAGGCGTAGGATACGACCCCCAAATATCATAATGTATCAAATCAAAAATTGTAATAGTCCGAGAGTCACTGACAGAAAAAAATACCTCAAGTTTGCTTTGCCTGATGACAAACGTCATATGCCTTATTACTGAACTAATAGAGCTACTAACAACAGGAGGAGACTTTACTACTTTATCCGAAGGATGCCCAAGTCGCTGATGCTAAATGTCCAGAGAAGTCATCCCAGTCACTACCAAGGCCTGAGTCTTCAGTAAAATACAAAAGTACTAGAGTTCGTCCCGCCATTCACCGACGCCAATCAGGGTCCTCAACCTGGGGTCCTGTATCACGCACAATTTTTTAGTAAATTATATACACAATGTGTATCATCAATAAAATGTGCCATAGAAATTAAATTGTAATATAATTGACATACGAATAGAACATTCGTGAGAACAATAACCGGTGCAAGAGCAACATACCCACAACACGGGGCAACTGCAGTCCGTCTGTTCGGGAGCCCAATCGGACATTCCTCCATTTTTGTCACCCCCGACAATAAATTTAAATTTCCAGCAACATAATTTGAAGTGCCTGTATCAATAATCCAAGGTGTAATAGACTTATCCACCATACGGTCCTCCAGAGATTTGACCGAAGAGTTACTAAGCAAAGAAATAAGTTATTGCCATTGGTCCGGAGTTATTTTCGAAATACCGCCTACACCATCACCTGCCATACGTGTCTGTGTCGCAGCCATTGTGCCTGCCTGTCCTACCATGATCGTACGTTACCTACGCACCTACGCACCCATCCACGTCCACCACCAGCCGCGTGTTCGCCACCACGTTCACGGCCAGCCTTTCGTCCATCGCCACGCGACCTATCCCCCCACGAATTTGGAAAGCCATGTTTCTTGAAGCAAGTGGCTTCTTAATGTCCGTTACGTTTGCAAAAATAGTAAAGCAACTCTGATTTATCCCGAGCATCCAAACGAGATGGCACACGGTTAACAGAAGGAGTTTCAGAGGGTACTTGTGTGGACGTACGCAATCGTTCCTCCTGTAGCACAGAATGATAAGCACGCGCTAGAATCTTGTGCCAATAAGCTCGAGTGGACGTTTCATAGAGTTCCAAATTGATCCCATAAAGAAACTGATAAAAGCACTCCTCATCAACCCATTTCTGCAGCTTCTTCAGGATATCACACGTACATTTGCCGCAACTACACGCCGAAATAGGTTCATAAAGTCCCCAACTCATCCAAAGAGTTTGCAATTGGCTGAAGTAGTCGACCATGAACATAGATT